>CALSBV010012216.1:342888-356827 GCA_943590825.1 Bovichtus diacanthus | reverse complement strand
TGTGTGTGTGTGTGTGTGTGTGTGTGTGTGTGTGTGTGTGTGTGTGTTGCATACCGCTCTTGTGTCCCAAAACTACGCGCACTGTAGCAGTGCAGCTTGTCAGAGCCGTGAGAGGGAGCACTGATAGATTTTGAGAGCCACTTAATGTAATCATCAACTTCAGAGGCGTGTGTTTGTGTGTGACTGGCTTTGGTCAAGTGAGAAAAGAGGTTGCTGTTAAAGTGTTAGTGCTGCTTAATTCATGCTTCTGAACTATTAACCTATTTGCAAGTAAGAGTCTGTTTTTCTAACCTGCTCTACACATGGCTGAATAGCTGTTGTGATTAGTGGCAGATGAATTAGACGGTTTAGTGAGCTCACACATAACAACGTACAACCTGAACTCTTTATGGCAAAATTGTCTCACCTCTGCAAATCTTTTCTCTTGTTTTTTCTTTCTTCTTTGTCCTCCAAACTATGATTTCTCTTTTTTCTTTCTACACTACCTACCTGCCTTTTTCTTTCTTTTTATGTATCTGCAGAGTAACTCATTGCTGCCAGAAAGTCTTAGGAACTCAGATAAGCGACGCAACGGACCAGAGTTTTCAAATGACACCAAAAAACGCAAGGTGGATGACAAGGACTCTAGCCACTATGTAAGAAATGGTTTTGCTGACTTTGCATTTGTTTGTTCCAATGCTTTAGTGAGGAAATATAATTTATCATTTGTCTGTGTTCATTCGCACATGGATCTTTAGTGTGTTGTACAGATGTATCATAGTTACACATCACATGTTAGGAGTGATGTTTCAGTTAGGACATTTGTATTTTAATAGTGTGCTAACTGATTGTCCTGTTTTGCAGGACAGCGACGGGGAGAAAAGTGATGATAATTTAGTGGTGGATGTCTCGAATGAGGTCAGTATGTTTTGATGTTTTTTTGTGATTGTGTTGTGATGATTGTGGTTGTTTCCTGTGGGATTGATGCATAAATGAACAGGCATCACAGTAGTCTGTGGTGAACGCTTCCTTTTTACATGCACCACAATATATTCACAGTTGTCCATGGGACTGGTGCTTTTGTTCTCAGGTAGTTAACTGAATCCTTGTCCCTCCACCAGGATCCAGCCTCCCCTCGTGGCACACCTCTCCCCTCCCCAAGAGAAAATGGCCTGGATAAAGCCCGTCTTCTCAAGAAAGACCCCTGTAGTCCAGCTTCTACTGCATCATCGGCCAGCTCCTCCTCCCTCAAGTCCAAAGAGATGGCAATGGTAGGGATGGACAACACACTCGTTTCAGTTGTTTCAGCATATAGTTGAATAGAGCAGGTAGATGTGTCTGTAGTTACATTTCTAAAGTATATCTCTCTCTCTCTCTGTGACAGCGAGACAAGGCAGGCACACCTGGGTTAAAGTCAAGCACACCCACCCCTAGAGGTGACTCCACCCCTGGTCCGAGCTCCACCCCTGGAATCCGGCCCAGTCTATCAAAACCCCCGTCCATGGAGATACCACATCCAGCCAGTAAGTCCAGTAGAAACATTTATAAATTAATTATGTGACAGGTTTTGTTATTTTAATATTCTTATCTTTGCCAGAGGGCAAAAAGTAGTGTTTTCTAAATTGCCTAGTTAAGAGTCAAAGGGCTTTAATCACTAATGTTTCACGGCACACCGTAACTTTGGGAAAACCTCATGCATATGCAGAGGACTCCAGAGTTTGCTTTATATGAAGATAAATCTGATTGCCAGCAATCACAGTTCAGGTTAGAAATCTCTGTTTGCTTATGCTAGACTTAACTTACTGCATCACAGTCAAAGAAAGAATTAGAATTGAGGGTTACTGGACATGTCAGATACTTGGGTGGTATTGATAAATCTGTAGGATCAAGACTTGTACTCTTAGATATTAAGGTTTTGAACTTCAATGCCAGGCCCTGCTCAGACCTAGTATTAACATGCGTCTTTTGTAAATCGATCACTAGCAGACAGCTCTAAGTTCAGGTGTGAATGCACCCAAGACGCATTGAGATCTGATTGCTGAGACCAAATTCGGAGATGGTCTGGCTGCATATGACCACGTTCTTTTAGCAGTGTGTTCGTGAATGCGTCCTGGGCCACATTGCAGGTCTGTGTGTTGTAAGATGATGAAGCGGTGTTTCTCATATTCATTCTGCATATAAAGCAGGGAAGTGAGATTGGATCACGAGTGATCACTCGAGACGCATCCTAATGCCATGTGTGTAGAAACGTACTCAACGCTCTCCACTTGCGATCGGATCGTCGGTCTTGGTTGTTACCAGCATTTTACGTGTCTTTTCTTCCCTCTCCTCCTCAGCTGCAGGTTTGCGGACGCCCCTGGCTGTACCAGGCCCATACCCGGGTGCGTTTGGTATGTTGCCTCACGCAGCAGGGATGAACGGGGAGCTGGCAGGTGCAGCCGGAGCTGCGGCCTATGCTGCTGGACTCCACAACATGTCACCTCAGATGAGTGTTGCTGCTGCGGCTGCAGTGGCTGCGTACGGCCGTTCACCCATGGTGAGTAGAAAAAGACGACTTGTGTTTGGGTAAAATAATAAAAAATAACAATGTGTATTTTTAAGATGTGTATTTGTTGATACACAATGTGCATCAAAGGTTTGAACCACTCTTTGACTTTTTCATATTTTACAATATTGAATCTCACGGAGTTTTTGACCCTGATCAACAGAAATATCAAAGTAAAAACAAATCTCTACAGATGTATCTAAATGAAGTAAAAATATGAAACACAAAATGATTCAATACATAAGTATTCGCCTCCTTTTAAGACAATATTTAGTAGAGCCTCCTTTGTAAGAAACAGCAGTGTCAGGTTTGAACATCTGGACTCTCCAGTTTTCATCCCATTCTTCTGTTTTAAAACTTCTCACCTCTCATGCATGGTGAAAGTGAGGGAAATAACAGAAGGAATTTTCAAGTTATGCCTTCCTCTTCGGCTGCCTTCATATAAGTGTTTCCAACAGTGGCTTCTTATTTGCTGTTCTCCCTAAAGGCACCCAGGCAACAGTTGCACAATGCTCAACAACTCAGCCATAAAACTCTGTAACCTGCTCCAGGCAGATTTACAGCTGTAGTACATTATATTCTTTCCATTTTTTATAGTTGACCTTATACTACTCTAAGGAAATATTCAGTGTTTTAGAGATTTTCTTGTATCCTTCCCCTGATTCGTACTTTTCAGCAACTTTATTTTAGATTGATTGCTCTTTTGTAGTTTTTTTTCCAGGAAAGTGACGATTGCATTGGTTCCAGCAGTTGCACCTTCCTTTCCTTTCCTCTACCTACATTTAAATTAAAATCGCTTGTCATGCCTTGATTTAAAAACATGTGACCTCCATCCAATTATGACCAATTTACTTCTCAGTGTTGAAATATCTGAATTACATCTACTTTAATTAAATGTTTCAAAGATTATGAAGTTAAGGGTTGTGCATATTTTTAATAAGCACTGTAGATTTTACACTTCAAAGTGTCAATAGTTGCACAGCTGTATTTCTCTCTTCTGTTATTATTTGAGTATTTATACAGTGGGTATGCTGGTGTGCATTACGTTCAATCACCTCATCACTCTTGGCTCTATTTGCATAGTGTTCATTACACTGTTTAAATAGGTTTAGTAGACTCACAGCTGTGTCTGTGTCTGGGCAACACTTGATAGAAACTCTGGTTGTGTACTCACCAGCTGCATGTGTGTGCGTGTGTTGGATTGGGGGAGAGCACAAGTACTGAAGGCTCTGCCTCTTGTGTTTGCTTAAACTCGTCATTCAGATTGGGAGGGAGATCGTGCTCCAGAGTGTCTGTTTGCTTTGTGCGCACAAGTGTTTGTGTTCTGTTCACAGGTTAATATTGACCCGTGTGCATTTTGCTATTGCCTATGGGTGTGTGTTTGCTCTGTGCTCATAAAATATCTGTGTTCTCTTCTCAAGGTTGGTTTTGATCCTCATCCTCACATGCGAGTTCCTGGAATGCCTCCCAGTCTGACGGGGATCCCTGGTGGCAAACCGTAAGTGTGTTTGCAGTAGGGTTACATGATGTATGTTTCAGCATGCGCAATAGTCGCAGGAAGTGTGGTTTGGACTTAATGCTCGCTGCGCCCTCTCTCCCTGCGTGGAGTGACGGGGCACAGTGTGTTAGGGGTCTGCGGCAAAGTCTGGGACCCACCAGACCGGTCTTGAAACTCAGATCTCATCTCGTTAACCATGCTTTGTGGGTGTGACTTTTTCGCCTTGTCACCATTCATATCTATACAACCAATGCGTTTATAATTAAGTTGTTTACTAGAGCAAAACATTATTAATCTAGACTCTTAATTTTGTTATCGATGTGCACCAGATTGATGCATTTAACTTAAATGTAGCCTACAAAATTAAGGGTGAATATTCCTGTATTTTTTCATATTGCCTGAATGTCCCCATGGACTAACTGATATGTCCAAGAAAAACCTCATCAGAAAAAATAATTATCACACTTTTCTCTTCTCATTTTGACATTCTTCATTTTATCCTCCTCTTTCATCTTTTCCATCATGTTTAACCTCTTCTCCTCCTCGTTTTGTATCATCAGTGCTTATTCTTTTCACGTGGCGGCCGATGGACAGATGCAGCCGGTACCGTTCCCCCCGGATGCTTTGGTTGGCCCAGGAATTCCTCGCCACGCCCGTCAGATCAACACACTGAACCATGGAGAGGTGGTGTGCGCCGTTACCATCAGTAACCCCACCCGACACGTTTACACAGGAGGGAAGGGATGTGTGAAGGTCTGGGACATTAGTCACCCAGGAAACAAGAGCCCGGTGTCGCAGCTTGACTGTCTGGTGAGTGCGGTGGTGGGCGGGGATACATACTGTACAAAGTGTCTTTTTTGAGTGAGAAAAACCTGAATTTTTGCAGTCATGGTGCATGTCTAAAAAGTGATATTAGCTTTGTTAATTTCATTAAGAAAAACAATGACGAAATATGTTCGTCAACAACCTTTTTTTGTTGTGAAGATATCGACATGCAATATCGTAGATGAGAAAAGACGATTAGATTAAAAATAAAAATACAATATACTTTATTGTCCCCATAAGGAAATTTGTTCTCGACTTCGTTCTGCAGTTCCACAGAAGATAAAAATCATACATACTGCATAGTAAAAGAAAAATCGTCAATATCGGATGATAAGATAAAATCTTATGTAAAATAAGTTTGACAAAAATATAGTTTTTTGGCTTAAATCAAACATTTTTGACAAAAGATTGACTAAAATGTAATGCCTTCTCTTTATGCTAAACATTAAACATATTTTTTGTGTCTGCCACTTCAGAACAGAGACAACTACATCCGCTCCTGTCGCCTCCTCCCTGATGGTCGGACGCTGATTGTGGGAGGTGAGGCGAGCACGCTGTCAATCTGGGATTTGGCCACGCCCACTCCAAGGATTAAGGCAGAGTTAACATCATCGGCACCAGCGTGTTACGCTCTGGCCATCAGCCCGGACTCCAAGGTCTGCTTCTCTTGCTGCAGCGATGGCAACATCGCGGTCTGGGATTTACACAACCAGACACTTGTTAGGTAAGAGAGACCTTGGTGTATATATGCTTTGGTTTTTGACAGAGGGAACATACTTATTTTAGTTTCTTCTCTATCCACTTGTCAAGCACAGTATTGACTTTATTCAGCAGACATTCTGCCCTGGCTGATTTAACTTTTAGGGTTATAAGTTGTAGCACCAGAGGAAGAAAATGTAGCATTAGAAGTACAAGATTAGCTGCTGATGAAAATACTGTAAGAGCTTCACACTTTGATCTGTGATTCATACCAATCGCCCAGACAACCTCTGATGCTCAGTGGGACTTTTAAACATTTATTTATTTGTTTATTCAACTCAGAATGTATGTGTGTATCCTGCAGGCAGTTCCAGGGCCACACAGATGGAGCCAGCTGTATTGACATCTCCAATGATGGCACCAAGCTGTGGACCGGAGGCCTCGATAACACCGTCCGCTCCTGGGATCTGAGAGAGGGACGGCAGCTGCAGCAGCATGACTTCACATCGCAGGTACACACTCGTGTCAGCATTTAATAACTTTTTTCTAGACTTTGCAGTAGTATCCCCAGTAAGACTGAATTATATTTAGGCAGCTGGTGAAATGCAACATTTCCTGTCTCCTCTGTCCAGATCTTCTCTCTTGGCTACTGTCCGACAGGAGAGTGGCTCGCTGTGGGTATGGAGAGCAGCAACGTGGAGGTCCTTCATGTCACCAAGCCTGACAAATATCAGCTTCATCTACACGAGAGCTGCGTACTCTCCCTGCAGTTTGCCTACTGTGGTAAGCAACTGGCTGTCTTGATCTTGGTCGATTTATTCCTCATTTCACTCTTTTTAAAGTGCTTGTTTTTAGTCTACCTTAAAGAAATACTTCATCCACAAAATGGCCATTTGTATATCAATTACTCACTTCATGTTACCTTGAATTCTGGAAGAAAACGTCGTTTTTTCACAAGTCTTGATGAATTGTTGTAAATTGGGGCCAAGTTTCATAACAGCAAACTATTTTTAAAACATCCATTTACAAACTCACAACTTGCGCAGTATAATCAAAGTCTCATTTATCCAGTCATATCCTAACTACTTCCCAAACACATGCATCTTTGCTAAAACCTTACTACCTAAAACACTTAAACACCCTCACTTCTCCAGAGTGTTTAAATAGCAAGGTTTTATCATCAAGAATTTTCTCCATTTTTGATTTCATCATTCACTGTGGAGGCTTGGAGAAAAACTAAGTTTTCCTTTTTAAAATGAGTGGTTTGAATGGATGCTAGAACTTAGTCATTTTACATTTCACATTTCACATTTTATCAATCCTTTTGTTTTACCCTGAGATTGCTTATTGTGGGTGTGTTTGTGTGTGTTTCTCTTCCCAGGTAAATGGTTTGTGAGCACAGGAAAGGATAATTTACTGAATGCATGGAGAACACCCTATGGAGCCAGCATATTCCAGGTTGGGACAACAGATCACTACATTCATTATAAAATATATTAACAGAGATAACAAGCATTTCCACCAGCACAGCATTGCATCAATGCAATGAATGACTGGAAACCATTGTTATAGTGGTGTCCTATAGCATTAGCATTCTCTACTCTTACTCTTGAAAGTTGCAAACATGCCTGCTGTTGTAAGATGCAGTGAAATATTGCTTTTAGTGCGGAAATGCATCCTGTCTAGTTTGCTGCATCAGTATGTATCTCTGTGACAACATCACCTAATAGTTTCTGATAGCTACTGTATCTTATCAATCATTCAGCAATATTGATTGGAATGAGAGCATAATTATATTTTCTGAGAGCATAGTTATCAAACCTTTAAATACTGTATCGCACACAGAAGCAGTGATGTGTTGTTTTTCTGACTAACCTTTTCCCCTATTCTTTCTCTCTTTCTTTCTCTTCAGTCTAAAGAATCATCCTCGGTGTTAAGCTGTGACATATCTGTGGACGATAAATACATTGTCACTGGTTCAGGGGACAAGAAGGCCACTGTTTATGAGGTCATCTACTAAAACTATCGAAAGAAAACAAGGACAATTGTTCTTTCCAACACACCAGATACGTTTCTAGACATTTTCAAGTGGAGCCAGGAATCACAAATACGACTGACCTTGAATGGCACATTCTTATTTCTGTTACATCTGCCAAGGAGACGCGGAAAGGAGACAAACATTTTACATGCACATATCTGTCGTGCCTGTATACATGACTCCATATCAGCTGGGAATTAACTGGAGCAGCTGGATGTTTAATGGACGGAGAGGAACTATTTGGATGTTCTACTGCTTCCTGCTACGGACTGCACTGGGATCAGTTACAAGGACCAAACGATGACTGAACCAAAGGGGGCACTGCATTGTCTTGAATGGGACCAGCTCTTCTGGAGACCACGGCACTGACTATTCGATTTTAAAACACTTGATTCAGTGTCACCACCAGGGGCAGAGACTCTACAACAAACACTCAAACCAGATGGTTGAATATGTAAACAATGGAGAAGAATGTGGACAGAAACTGACAAAAAATAATGGAGAGTTGGAGGAGGACAGTGAATGCAGAACATGTTGGTTTGTATTTTGTTACAGACAGACAACTCTCACAGCCTGTTCATCTCTCAGCTCTGACTCTCTGACCTTAGAACCTCGTCTTGCTGTTCTGATACGCCTACACCATCTGAAAAGTACCTTTTCTGTCTTAACAGTGAATCTTTCTCTCACTAAACTGCACTGTGGTGATAGCTGTCCACATACACGCGTAGTACACACTCAAAGTTACAGTTTTAAACTAACTGAAGGCCCTGCAGACTTGTCTAGCATCACGCTATTGTTGATTTTTGTGATGGGTTAGTTTGATCCCTATGAGGCAAAACACGTTTTTAAAATTCCTGGCCATTTTAGACGCAACCAAAAAGTATTTGCATACTTTTGAGAACAATTAGCTCATCAAACCAAATAAGCTATTAAGAGTATACTGTTGCTACAGAGGGCTTAACTCTCACACGTTTTTCCCTTCTCAATTTTTTCATGATCCTGCTTGAAAGACCAATTAGTGGAAACCTGAAGAAAAAAATAATATTTAGGAGATTGAATTAATCCTCAAATTGCAAGTATCTGCTTTTCTAGTGGACCTGTTTTAACAGATTATTTCCCCACTTATATTTTTTCACACAGCTGTACTCTACAAGCAACATGAGCCTTCACACAGTGTGTTTGATCAGCTGCACTCGGCCCACCTTTACTCACACTGTTGACCTGAAAACTTCTCAGAGACTCAGTATTGATAATTGTTCAGCTGGATATAGCTTCAGATTTACTAATGGTCTCTCTGATATGGTCTTGTTGAAGTCGAGACATCGCCCTGCTGTTAGTTTAACGCAGTTAATTTGCCTGTGGTCTCTTTAACAAGTTCTTCAGTTGAGCTCATAATGATCAAAATTAAATGTTTCTCCCCTTAATTTGAAACACAAAAACAACCCTTTGGATTCTGTCTGTGTAAATTCACTCCGCCCCTGCCTTCACCGCTCTTTGAAACACATGATGTCTTACTGTATGGATGGTTGATCACGCTTCATAAACATGGACCAACTACTTCTAAAAAGATCATCTTGACAAGTAAATTAACCTTGTGTTCAAACAAGTGAAAAATCCTTTCTACCATAATCACTACTTAAAAACAGAATTGCCTTTTTTTTTTTTTTCCTTTTAAAATAAATAAATACTTATTTCTGCTAATATTCTTGAATGTGGGACACTTGTGAACTTGCCTTGAAAAGTACAACTGTGTCATGATGTTGTCTTTTCACTTGACAAAGAAGATTTAGGACTACACGTGAGATTCAATTATTTGTCAAGATAGTCTTACAGAGAAAGGTGCAGTTGTATTTCAGCTTCAGCAAGGAGTCAGTCAGTTTCAGCCATTTTAAACTCATTAATTTCATGACCTTGTGCTTAGTTTTTTTTTTTTTTTATCTATTTTTGTCTGTTGAATGTTTGTAAAAATGTATATATCAGTTTTTTTTTTCCTACAGGACATGCTTTAGAAATAACAAACTGTTTTTGTACGTCTTTTACATGGAAAGAAACGTCTAATCAGGAGAAATACTAAATGGTCTTAATGCTAGCTAATCTAAAATGATTGAAATATCTAGACAATAAATGTGTTTTTTTGTAACAGGAGTGGTCTTTGACTTTCTGGGTTGCTACAAGAACACATGCGGACCTATTGATAAAAAAAAAAATTAAAAAAAATGATGGATAACTGATGGAGGCTCAGAGTTTTGACAATAAGCCTTTTAAACAGTAAAAGTAGTTTAGAAATTTTAGATGATGAAAGTTAACTAGTGCCTGATCCTCATGGTTCCTTTGTGCAGACTATATATGACTCCACTTACTGCAGCGTAAAGAACGTTTTGCTACATGATTTAATGTTGGTAGAGTTGCACCAGAGCTCACACAGGTCATCACCTCGCTGTGTGTGTGTTCTCAAAGTTAGAATTTCATTTGGTTTCTTTCCAAAGACGTATCGACATGACCCTGAATCCTCTTTGCTTTTAGAAATGTCAACAGCCTCCGTGGTTGTGAGAGTGAGTATTGGAGCTGCTGGCACAAACTGAAGTTATTCAGACTAAAAACGTAAGATAATTACAACATGAAAAGATGAAGCTAAATGGAGTCCACTTTAGTGGAGTTATCTTTTTTTTTTTTTCTTTTTTTCCATTCAGACTTTGCAACACTTTACTATGAATAGTATGAATTTTCACATATTAGCTTTTTACTTTTACCATCTTTCCTCTGTACAAATGTATGAAAAGATAAAACCGGAGCCAAGTGCGCTCTTGTGAATGTTGAGTTTGAATTTCAGGGGAAATAATCCAGGCCTTGAAAGTTTTTGAAAATGGACATAAATAGATATGGGTCATTAAAAGTGCTTGAATTCACATATTGTGCAAGAATAGATCATTTTTTTTAATAGTTTTTTTCTGTGAGCTGTAAAACCTGCTAGTTCTAAAAACAATCTCAGTGTTGCAACAGATATAGTATTAACCTTGATTCATGTCTGAAACCATGCTGTGTTGGGTCCTTGAATTTGAGGGGATTGGGCCTGGAACATCTTTGAAAAGCCCTTAAATGTGATGTTTAATAAGGTGTGGGAGCCTATATGACTATTATTACTTTCAGCGTGAGAGTAACAACCTCCAGTAAAGATGGTGCTTCAGTTCGGGCTGAAATGTACCTGAATGATCGAGCTTGTTGGTACTAATGTGAGTGTGACTACTTGACACAGCGAGCGACTTGACTGAACGCTTTCTGCTCGAGTGTGGGCAGCTTGAAAGGCTCCATCTGCGCGTGTAGTGGGTTGCTGCTACTGTAACATCGTTTTAACAAATTAACTTGGCTAGACTGCAAGTGCTACTTGTCTAATATTGTTGTGTCAACTTTTCTCCCAACATGTCATCAGTTAGTGAAACGGGGACCACATTTGAGCCCCCCCCCCCCCCACCCTTTTTTTAAATCCGCATCCAAGCCTGTTTACTTTCGACAAATCGGCTCTGATTTCTTGAGGATGTTTTATTTTTTTTTACATGATTGTTAGTGAGCACATAGATATAACTTATCTTGTAGTCAGTATTGTTTCACCTGTAAATCATAATCTTAGCAACTATTAGTATTGCAGTTGATTATTCCTCCAACAGTGTTATTCCAAATTGTGACATTAACTTTCAATATTGAGGTGTTATCAAAGCACATGTGCCCGTACGAACATGAAGGAACATGAAGGAGCTGTAGATGTACTACATGGCAATCGGGTTTCTCCAGCGGAAATCAAACTGTTTTTGCTGGGTTTCCTCAGACTGAAAAGAGAAACCTGGTTTTGCATTTACAAAGACTTTTTTTTTTTTTTTTCTTTAACCAGACTACTGCTCATTCCTACAAGTCATGCAGTAACACTGAGGCTTTGTTTATCCTGTCGAAACACATGACCTGTCTGCATTGTTTTCCTGCTTTTGGGTTCAGCTCCAGCCTCTTGTGATCCTGAATAGCATTAAGTGGGTAAAGGCGAAGAATGAAGAAGCTGGGTGGCCCACTCAACCAACTGGGGATGTTTCATTCTGCAGGACAGGGAAGTTACGGGTACATTTTTGTGGAATTTTTTTTTTGTGGCCTATGTGGTATTGATATGGAGGTATAGATAGTAGCAGAACAGAGCAGCTGTTCAAATCTACTCTGCGTTAAATAACCAAGTCCAATCCCCTGCTTAATACTAACACCCACAACAAACAGACTCTCTCTCCCCTGATGTAAACTGTAAATCTGATTAATTACTGTGAATATATAATCTATCCCCGGGTCTCGCACATACAGACTCTTGCACAACCACACACACACACACACACACACACACACACACACAAAGTGTTATACAGTATGAGGTGATTATGTGGCAATTACAGCAGTCACAGTGACAAAAAAAAAAAAAAAGAAGCTGATCCTTGGAGAAAAAAAAAAGGAGAACATGTCACTCCAAGTTTTCAGTCTATCCAGAGATTTCTGAGCTCTGAATCGCAGCGTTCTCTTTTGATCATCACCGCTGCTGCCTCTCTCTGATACACAGGCGGATTATTCCCCCTAAATCTCCCAAATCCCTAATCCTATTTATCTCAACGCCACACAAAAAAGGTGCGCTCTTCCCACTGCTCAGCTTATGTGTACAGTACGGATGCGAGTATACTTGTATTTCTACATTTATGAGGACCAGTTCAGGACACGAGGTAGTGACATTTTAGGCTGTGCTCACTTTAAAATGCTTCAGGTCTTAAGTTTTAATGTAGAGGAATAATTTATATTCATACTGCTTCTAGTTATTCAATACTGGGGATCCAGGCACATACATACATGTACATATACATTATTTTGTTTAATTTGCTCCTAATGTTCTTCCCCAAGACAGCCCGAGTCTGGCACAACCTAAATATTAAAGGCTGACATGAATAAAATACTGTGAAACCAACTTCCCTTGAGTGGAAATGAATCCATGTTCAGGTGAATGAGATGAAGAGTTCATTTCCACGACTCATCATGTACTGCAGCTTAAGCTTGTTCAGCTGAGAACAAGCTGTTTTGTTGGCAGAACAATTGAAATTAAAGGCATATTATACCTTTATAAAGTCATGGATAATATGTTAATAAACAGTTTTCTATGTACACATCCAGAAGAGCCGGAGTAAAAAGAGCACTCATTTGAAGTCCATGTTTCTGGCCACATGATGAATGTAAGTCCAATATATCCACCAACTCTTGAGAGAAATATGTTAATTTATAAATATATAAATGCTCCACTATGTTCACCAGCTAGTCTCCAACTTTATCTGTTGAGAACAGAATCCTGCTGCTGATGAGAGTGAACCCAAACAGTAATGTGGGCGGAAAAATCAAAACGACCAAAAGCTGCAAAAAAAAAAAAAACCTCCATGAAGCTCCAGGTTTGGCTTTGTCACTGCGAGCTTCACACAGTCATTTAATCTATTGTTACCATACACATGTTGACTAATGCAGCTTTAACTTAATACATGAAAGTATAATATCTATAAAATGTTGGACCACAATGTTGTCACACAAGCACTTCAGCCCATGTTTCTAATTACTGTGGTATCCAATCTTTAATCTTATTAATTGATAGACTTATTTTTATTTCAGCTGCATTCAACCTTGAGAGGTGTCACAACGTTTTTCATCAATCATGATGAAAGTAAGGCTTAACCACCATTGTAATGCTGTTTATATGTTCTTCACTGAGTCTGTACATACAGGCGACAGTAGAACAGTAGAAGGAGGACAAGCTACAATGCACCCAGATTAAATTGAATTCACACAAATACGAGCTGGGGGATAATGAGAGCGCAGCTGCTGCCATTGTGAATAAAAACAGGCCTTTAAAACCATTACATCCTGTTATGCTGTCTTCAAGCCTCCTCCTCTTTTTTTCTTTCTCCTCCTTTCTCTCATCCTCCTCTCAGCCTCATTCATGTTTCCCTCCTCCCTCTGTTCTAGCTTCTCCCAAAGCCTTGTCTACCAAAATGTTTTTCCCTTTTTCCTTATTCCTTTTCTCTTTTTGTCCCTCCAGGCCCCACACTTCCTCCTTCCCTCATCTTTCTCTTTGTTTTCCACAAGTACCTGGTTATCTTTTATTTGGTAAACGGAGTTTTTCTCCTTTCCTCTCAGGGAATATACTCCCCCTTTTCCTCTCCTCTTTCTCCCCTGAGCTTATTTGCCTTTTTCCTCTTTTCCGCACTTTTCTTCTTTTTTATGCTCCAACCTCCCTAGGTAACCCACTGTGCACCTGTGTGTGTGTGTGTGTGTGTGTGTGTGTGTGTGTGTGTGTGTGTGT
>CALSBV010012216.1:277615-307888 GCA_943590825.1 Bovichtus diacanthus | reverse complement strand
GCACACACACACACAGACACACACACACATACACACACACACAGACACACATACACACACAGACACACACACACATACAGACACACACACACAGACACACACACACACAGACACACAGACACACTCACAGACACACACACACACACACACACACACACACTTAAGGTAACAGCTGTGCAACAACTTTGGCAACATAAGAGAAACAACCTTTTTGTTACCTTCAGGTTTGACATTTCAGTGACAATGTTTCGCTGTGAATTTGTGCTGTGACTCCAGTAAATCTTTCTATAGAAACATGTGAGAAAAGTCTTTTCTGCCTTCTGAGGTGACGCTGTTGGCACACATTCATATAATAAAGCAAAGAGGAAAACATGGTGAGGTCTGCAGCTGGAGGTGGCTAAAAATAAAAATATAAAGTATGTCTAGGGCGGGAATTAATTTATCATTCACTAAATCATTTTGTGTGTTATCCAATATAATGATTCTATAATTAAAAACAAATAATTTGATATTTTCAATACCTGTTTGTTCTAGATGAGGGAAGTTTTGTCTAATAATAGCAGAATACGGTTCATCCGTTTGGTTGTTTTAATGAGTGACATTTGCCAAATCTCAATATTTCTTTGATATTGGAAAAATATTCTTAATATCCTTGATTTCAGCCATATTACTCAGCTCTAATACTTAGACTGTGTGGTACCATCTAAAATATCATGACAATGTTAAGAATCCCCATATTAGTTTTTCATGTAAGGAAAGTGTCAGACCAGAAATGCTGTAAGGTCGTAATGACAGAATCATTTATTGATTTTTGAGAGAAAAACTGCTTTTAAATAATATGTTACAGCAACAAAAAGTCCCTCAGCTGGGCCAAATGTTGTGAGATGAACCATTCAGTGAGCATAAGTCTTTATTGTTGTAAAGGGGCTAACTTGGTTTCAGTCAACAGCTCCAGGTGTAATATATATGACACATACTGTTGATATTAGGTGTATAGTTTCATAATTATTGAGAAAATCACTGAGAAAATACATTTCTGATCTATATATCTACACAACAATACAAAAAATGCTAAATTATTAGAAATATATATAAAATGATACGGATAAAGATTCTTTTTCGAACATATACTTCAGTATAAAACTGGATTAAAAAAAATAATTAGCCACACAGCATCAGACAACTGTTGCTTTTATTGTGAAAAGATGTGTTTACCAGAAGTAATTATTCTCTTATTTTTTATTTTAATCCTAAAGATCCAAAATATTTAACTGTATTAGTGTCAAAGCAGACAGAAGACAAAGTTATTTGATTATTTCAATATTTTAGAGCTGCAACAAACAATTATCTTCATTGTTGATTAATCGGTTAAATGTTCTCAATGAATGCTTGGTCTATAACATGTCAGAAAATGGTGGAAAAAGGTGCATCACAGTTTCCACCTTTGAATCATTTATCAAAAAAGTTGACAATGTGTCTATTGACTAATCATGTGACATGTTTTAACTTTGGATCACCTGCAGGTTTCACTCTCCACACATGGCTTGTTAGAAGCTGTGACAGGTCTAATATGAGTCATGAGAAGTATTTATTTATCTTTGAGTTAATGTGTGATGCATTCAGGGTAACAGACACACTCAAGACCAACATATAAAACACTCAAACACACTTACATTCAGTCTCTGTCACTCTTTTTTCTGCATGTGCACGTTATTTAAATAACATGGCTACAGTTGTTGGTGTTTATTGGAGTACTTTGAAAAATGCATTTTTTTTTATTGTTATGTATTTCTCTTTAAATAGCCTATATCATTTGTGAATATAATGATATACTGCGCTCACACATTCATATTCATGGACACATTATGAAAGACATCCATCTGTGCAGGCGCGCGCTCACCTGGGGATGAACTTGGCCTGCTCGCCCAGTCTCCTCTCGAAGTGCTCCCAGGCGGCGGACACGTCTCCTCCGTCCGACTCCATGTCCTCTCCGTAGCGGTCTTGGAAGCCGCTGATGAACTCCTGCAGGGTCAGGGTTCCGTCGTTGTCGACGTCCAGTCGGTTTAGTATTTGGTCCGCATCTGCCGCGGAAACCTGCAGCTCCGCACAGATGGTGAGAAACTCGTTTCTCTCGATCCGCCCGGAGTTGTCCACGTCGTAGGCGTGAAAGAGAGCGCGCAGCCGGTCCTGCTCCTCCGCACTCATAACGCCGACGGAGGGATGTGGCTGGCTGGAAAAAAGAAGGCGTTTCAGTGAATTTAGGTGACCGAGACGAGCAGACCAGAAACCTTCTGTTTTAATCCCGGGACACCTGCGAAAAGTAATTCCCAACTTCGAGACTTGTCCGCTCTTATCCAAACATTTCGACAACTGTTACACGAATACAACAAAAGTCGGATCGAGGTAATCCATTTAAAACCGATTTAAAGTGCTCAATTAATCAAACTCCGGCTTCTGTGTTGTCTTCATCATATAATTCCCCGCGTTGGTGCAGCCAGTAGCAGCTGGACGGACAGGAAAGCTGCTGTGTCTGACTCAGGTAACGCGCCAGGCACCAGTACCTGTGTGCGCGTGTGTGTGTGCGCGCGCGCGTGTGTGTGTGTGTGTGTGTGTTCTCTCTCATCTCAACAGTAGAGGAGGTCTGGGCTTCAGGCCAAAGGAAAGTGCTTTCATTGTGGAGAAAGGCCAATAGCCTGTGATGTTGTTGAATAAACTTTAGAAATGATAGAAACAGAGATTATTCCACCTGTATAATCTCCCAAACATGCAAGAAATACATATATATACCTGAGACGCATGTACGGACTTTGACACATTGTAAGCCTGCTCTCTGTAATTTGCATGTGTAGGAAAACTATATATAAAAAAACTAGAAGGTTTGACTTTGACTGAGAAGGTTTAACTGCATTGCATGAAGCCCAACAGAAAGAAAAACAAAAATGTGCCTGCATACAATTATATCTATACATTTCCTGATATATACACTATATATTTCCTTAAAATATATACTGCACGAGTCTCCTTTTTTATCTCAAAAAGCTTCCGCCACACTGTCTGCTCCGCCTCTATGGTCTCTCACACATGGTAATTACTCTCGCTGCCAGAAGGGAGAGACAAACGTTTTGCACTCCAGCTTTGAATTCCACAAACAAAAGAACACCCCACCCTTCAAGCCTTTACAAGTCTGTTAAAAGTGGTCAATTGTTCCGTACACTGCGCACAGTACACTTTCTACACTTACATGCATTAAAAAAAAACAAACACATGACTTTGATATCTCACCTGAACACGACCTGTTCCATGTTGTGTGAAAACTCTTCCTCAGCTCCCGAGGACTTCTTCTCGTCCTGACGTTGTTCTTTGAAACCACTGAAGAACTCCTCTAAGGTCACCGTGCCGTCTTTGTCGACATCCAGGCGGTTGAATATCCCATCTGCTTCTTGTGATGGGACGTGGATCTCCTGACAAATAATAGAGAACTCATTTTTTTCAATCCGCCCTGAGTTATCCACGTCGTAGGTGCGAAAGAGTGAACTCAGGCGGCTCTGTTCTTCCTCACTCATTCCCCGTGTCGATGCCATAGTTCCGTCTTAAATATATTGGTTATAGTGCCAACTGTAGGTCGAACAGTTAAAGTGTACAGAGTCAGAGATGGTTTGAAGGCAGCTGTTAGGTGGGATAAAGTAAAACTATCTGCTCCATGTTTGAACAAATCCCATCGCTGAAAGACTGCAGGATTAGTTTCAATACTTCAGCTCCCACTTTTATATATTCCCACCTCCTTTATCTATTTTTGACACGTGGATACTCCTGACAAAACCACATTTTTTGGGACCCTCGAACAGGGCGTTACAAATGCTGTTAAAGCCATGACTGGAATCAAAGTGCAAGAAATCCTCCAGGCGAGTCAAAAAGAAAGAAAATAAGAGCGTGGCCAGGATCTGCAGGAGACTTTTGTTTTCCCTCAACACAGGTCAGTGAATACCATCATAAAGAAATATCACATTATACGCAATGCTTCGTTTTTCTCTCTTGAAATGTTAGTGAGTGAGTTCAGCGTGTGGACGCCACTGCGAGCGATGCTTGCGTGCACGGAAACCAGCGTGTTAAACTGCATCTTTTCTTGTTTTAGAGGAGCAATCTAGCAGTAAAAGATGATCTGTTAAGGGGAAGTTTGTCTTTTTCTTAACGAATGACAAAGGTGACTAATGAGCCGAGATAAAGATAATAAGTTAATGAACCTGATCAAAACTAGAGGTAACCTCGATGCCCTGCAGGTGATGGAGCCTCCAAACACACACAGTCATATACAGATCAAATCCAATGCATTTTATCCATCTCTGGACATAAGTCGTATTCCTCCTTAAGACACAACAGGCCTCATTGTGCACTTCTTACAGTTACAGTTACTTACTGTTACTGTAATAACGGAATCACAGAAATAAATGCAAAAAAAGTAAAAATATGACATTGCTTCTTTATTTGGGTTCTTCTCAAGATGATCTACGATTACATAGTTACATTTCGCTCTTCAATATGTTGTGTGTATGTGTCCAGTTGTGTGCAGATCTTTGAGTGTGAGTCCGGGCCGAGGGTAAACCTTCACAGCAGCGTTAACTTCTCTAATCTCTCTCTCAGCGGGGAGATGGGCGCAGCCGTAGAGATGCAGCACCTTCAACCTGAAGAGAGAGAAACATGGAAACAGCAAAGACGTGTAATTGTGTGCTAATACGTCACAGTGTTAGTTTAAGTTACGTCACACAGTTTGCTGTTGGTTATTCTGGCATATCACTCCCACTGTAATTAAACTACGAGCAGCCAATCGGTTTCTCATACACTGTTCGTACTCACGCTTACGAAAAGTAACGCACGACTAATTTGTATATAACCAACGCAATCTTGAAGATTACAGAAAGTACGAATGTGCTCATCACAACAAAGAGGAAGGGCCTCCATGTTGAATGACTGGAAATGTTTATATCCTGTGAAAGCGCCGCAGAGTCACTCGTAACTGTCACAAATGTGGTTATATTGTAAGTATGGCAGAAACAGCGTATCCATAGAGTCATATATCTGTTTGGCAAACTGTTTGAATCAAAAACAAAAAAGTGTTTGTGTGATTTGTGCATGTAATGTGTGTTTACCTCTTGCAGCGTCTGCAGAGCTTCAGTATATTCTCTAAGGTGATATGGCAGAAACTGAGTTTGACAGTACGGAGGTGTCCGCTGCAGTAATTTGCCAGCAGAGTAGCCCTACAGTACACACACACACACACACACACACACACACACAGTGTCTTGACTTCCTGTCCTCTCTCATCTTCATGAGCCTATGTAGCCAAAGTGTCATGAAGATGCTTTAAGTCACTGGAGCCTAATTGTCAAAGTACGTCTCCGTTGCCAACCTCAATAAATATTGTTATTTACTTCCAGTTGATCCCTCCTCAAATATATAATTGGATCTCCGCACTTTAAATGACCCAGTTCAGCCACCTCAGTCATCTTACACTATCTTACATAATCATTCAAATCCTGTGCATATGTTGTGTTTGGTAAACACTGCAATCTTTCACCGAGGCAACCTTTTAAATACATTTCTTGGTGAGTCATGCTCCATTTCTCAGTAAACAATCTTGTTATGTGCAGACACACACACACACCATTTCTGTAAATAACTTTAACACTTTAAGCATTAAGTTCAATAGCTAATATCTGGGGATGTGAGACAAGGTTACTCAGAGTTTAATTGGTCACAAACACAGAAAAAAACCACAGTGTGTTGTGTGACGTGTTGTACCCTCTGTTTCCTGTGCAGGTGGAGCTGAGATCCAGCTGCTGAAGTCTTCTACATCCCAGAGCCAGAGCCTGAACTCCTGCATCTGTTACAGCCTCACAGCCACTCACATCCAGAGATCTGACACACACACACACACACACACACACACACGTACACACACACACACACACACACACTATAGCTGCTGAGACTTCCCCAGTTGATTATTATCAAATTATTGAAATTATTGAAATGATACTTAAATATGCAAATTAGCCATTATTTTATTAAATATGTGCTTGATTGCACACATTTCCGGGAACAGAAATCTTAACATTAGATAAAGCCAGGTTCAAAATTCTTGTTTCATTTTGATGACATATTAGAGTCAAATGTTTTTACAGAGGGAAATAGTTTTTAGAAATAAAATGTGATATAAATCAGACTATGAATAATGTATAAACAAACCCCTCTGAGTATGAGAAAAAAAGTGATTTTGAGAAAACGGCCTTTAAAGATATGTATTGTAAAATTTTAGACATTTTGGAAAGACATTACACGTGAACAGTTTTTTTTACTACAAGTTTTCTAAAATGTTATGTTTAAATATGCAAACGAGGCATTATCTAAAGTTAAGTTTTGGTGAATTTAGGAGAAATCTACAGACACAAATGGACAACATTTGTAAAACAAACACCTAAATGTGTATTTTGGATGTTTTCTTTGCACTAGTATCAAAAAAGATGATGCTATGGAAGCCAAATAGTCCAAACTCTCAAAATTGACAAATACATGAAAAATATATGTTTTTATAATGTTATTATATGTTTTTATCAAAACCTGCAGCACACACTACTTATGATGGTACAAATCCTTCAGACATTTCTGCTTCTGTTTCTTAGGGATAAATACAGACAACACTAGGTTAAAGTTAGGACGTCTCAAGGGAATTAATGTCAGTCAATACCTCACTAGTATGGTAGCTCAAGTGTGTGTGTGTGTGTGTGTGTGTGTACCTGATACAAGGTGTGTATTTGCGGATGCTTTGCAGTGTGAGGTCGGTAACTCCAGGACAGGAACTGAAGCTCAAACTCTGAAGGTCGACACAGTTCTGAATCAAAGTGTTCACTGTGGCGTCAGTAACCTGCAAAAACCGCAGTGAAGACAAATGCAAAGAGAATTTAAATCTCTTTGAGATTTGTAGCGGACAATTCAGAGATAGAATTTATTAGATGTAATCTTACAAAGCTGGAATTGTGAGACCTAAAGTTTCAAACTCACCGCCTGCAGTCCAGTGAGATTAAGTGAAATGAGACATTTGAGCTGTGATGTCATCACTGTGAGACACTGTGCGTTGACTTTTGGCACCTGTCCGATGTTAAGATGCTGGAGGCCAGGACACATCTGAAACACAGGAACTGAAACACTGTACACACTGTACACACTGTACACACTGTACACGCTGTACACACTGTACACACTGTACACACTGTACACGTAGAAGAAACTTGTTCACATTCATATTTCTTGAAGAAAAATATAAAGGCACATTGGGCCAACGGGGAATCTGCGGAGAAGTTTTTACTTTTCAAAATAAAGTACCTCATATACTGTCTGTAGACAGGATGGAGTGAGGAACTGACAGCCAAACACCTCCAATCTGGAAAGACTATTATGAAAACACATTTACACAAACGGTAAGAAACAGATATCTGGATGGATTAGTCACTGAAAAGGCAAGTGAATAAGTAAATAATGTGAAGATAATTATCTACTAATTGTGTATTTTCTACTGTGAGATTACAACGTTAAAAGTTTCTGTCATCATTGACAAAAGGAACAAAATCACGAGTTGACCTGTAGCAAATTTGTATTTTAAAGGTTTAAAATATTAATCTGGTTTCAACCTCAACGTTTCAACAATTTATTCAAAGTCAAAGACAGGAAAACACACTCATATACCCACAAACACTTTGTCTGATGCGTATTGATATACACATACACCAGCATACCAGCTATAGTAACCTTACATTTTAAAATACAGAATGGAAATGTTTACAGACCTTTCTTTGTGCCTCATGATGAGTTTCCTCAGTGGCTCGTCAGTGACGTGACAGCCGTTCAGAACAACAGATTTTAGTCGCAACCTACAGGGAAGATAAATGAAACGTTAATATTTTCCTTACTCTTTACTTGCCTATCCATTCTCCCATTAATTGTTCTAACTGTACATTCTTGTGATTATATTACTGTGTAATCAGGTTTAAATTAAGAGGATATAACATAAAGTTTGCGCATAAAGAGCTTCGTCCTGCCATCCAGGGAAGCTTTTTTTTAATGATCGATGGATTGTACAGTAATGCAGCTTGTAAGATGACAGACACTGATTTATAAAATTAGAAAACGTAACCATATTATGGCTGATGATTAAAAAATGTGCATGTTTTAAATGATTTTGTGAGTTTTTAGACGATTTGTTTAGACTAAGATATGCAGAAGTAGAATCATCTAAAGCCAACAAAATAATATTTAAGCCTTCAGTTGTTTTGCAAACCTATAAATCAACAAATATGAAGATACGTGGTTTTCACTGGATAACAACAACATGACATCACCGTGTTTATACTGAGTCCATCAACATGAAACCTTTCGATAGGATGCATGTATGAATATTAAACTATTGTCAAGTGTGTGTGTGTGTGTGTGCGTGTGTGTGTGTGTGTGTGTGTGTGTGTGTGTGTAACAGCTGACCCTGGGCAGCAGTCACTCAGAGCCTTCACTCCCGAGTCTGTCGCTCCACTCCAGCTCACGTCCACGCTGGTCACATGATGACACAGCTGACCAATCAGAGGCAGCATCTGGTCACCATGGAGACCAGGACCAGCACAACTTGTGACCTTGAGCTCCTGTAATTTACAAATGACAGGACAGATATAATGTGGACTTTTCACCTCGTTAATATAAAAAAAGAGAGAAACAGAGCACAGGTCTACAGTTAAATCACATTAGAGCAAAACACTGGAAATGAAAATATGTTTCACAAAATCGAAAGTTTAACTGTATGTTGGGTCATTTTAATCAACTCAATGTGTTTGAAATATATTTCAAACCTGTTGCGTAGAGAAATTTCAAAATGTGACTTTTCTTTTGTCACTTTATGATACAATCAATCCAACCTGATGTCCTCTCTATTTCTATTTCTAAAAAGCGAGCTTGTACAGTATGTTAATACTATTATTATTTCTCACAGAATTAAAGGGTGTAGCTGCGGTAACTTACTGTTCACTTTTCACTTTTATGTTTTGTTGACATTGACAGCATGCAGATGGATTAGGATGTGAAGTCAATAAATTCACAGAGTCAATAAAAAATGTAAATTGCATCTCAAGATTCACTTTAAACATTTATTGTTTTTTTGCCTTCCAAGTGGAATATGTATACTGATTAACTTAGCCTACTTATAACACACAGTCAGCACAGTGGCTTATTGATTAGGAAGATCTAATCCTACAACTTGAGTGCCTCACTGTAAAGTCATGTGATGGCCAACATCCACACACTTCCACCAAACGTTCACGCATCATAGTGTTTCTTTAGCTCTGAGGGATCAATCAAGTAACCACACACGTAAATAAACATCTTGACTTGACTGGATGAGCTCCGATTTACTGATTTACCTCCAGAAAGTTTCTACACAAAGTGAAGAACATCTCCAGCCCACAGGAGGCAAGAGACAGGCCGCTGCAGCTGTACAGACACAGACTGCGAGGACGACGTCTGCCCACGCAAAGTAACCACCGCTCCGTCAGGTTGGAGTTCTCAATCCTCAGATGTCTCCCTTCAGAGAGAGAAACATTTCATGTTCAGTATGTCAACCTGTTTTGGTGCTTCAAAACGTTATCTCTGACCTACAGTGTGTGTGTATGAGAGCATGTGATGGTGTAGGTCTGGGCTATCTTACTGCATGTTTGTCCAGGGAGTGGTACAGTACAGCACCACATCATGAGAACACACCATGTGCTGACACACACTTTGGAAATCCTACTTGTGACGCTCAGGACATCCCATGTACCCGTGTTGTTAATGGAAGTCAACAATGATTACATGAACCTTAAACAGCCACACAGCAAAAGGCGACTTACTTAACACCATTTACTGTATTATTGCAGCCCTGAAATTTCAGGAATTTATTTTTCAACTTTTTTGCTATATGCAAAGAGAGCCTATAGAAAAAGCAAATTGCTGCATTTATGATTGAAGTCTTGTTATATATACATTGGTACAGTCAATAGAGTGGAAAGGTGTTAAAATACTGATTCATATGAAAAATCATTCAAACTTAAAAACTCAAACTTCATCATTTATGTATTGCTCCTTGTTGTTAGTGTTTTTTTTTTTAGGTTAGTATGTTATGAGTGACAATGTAAGTTTTCTGAGTGAAAAGTGTTGCCAGTGTTATGGTCGAACAAGTTCATTTTGAGACATGCATGAAGTGTTTTGGTGGTTTGAGTAAGTTTTGGAAGTGAAATGAACTGTTTGGTCAAGATGCTTGTTTTTGGTAATGCAGACTGTGTGAGGAATTTTGAAAAACATCTTGTTAGCAATTTTAAAAAAACTGTAATAGCCAAATAATGTCATTTTTCCCCAAGTGTTTTCCGTGCAGTGAGCCCACTCACAGAGTGTGTGGTCAGTGGCCAGTGTGTGCAGGGGGCTGCACACCTGCAGCACTCTGCACAGATCTCTGTGAGGCAGCAGAGACAAGATGGACAGCCACACTTCATCAGGCAGAGACAACCAGCGGTCACATACAGGGAGACCTGCTGGCTGACAGGCGGAACAACAACACATTATAACTCAAACTAAAACGATATTAAAGTCAAAGCATTTTCAAATTATTCTGAAATACTGTAGTGCAATTGGCTTTTTTATCCATTTGATAAATGTGATCAAATTGCAGGTAGATTAACAATATCATAAAAAAGTGCAGAAATAAAGATTTCTTACGTTGTATTTGTCAGTGTCTTTACGTCGACATGCACCTGCAAAGGTAAACAAAGAGTTAAATATTGACGTTGAGTTAGGCTATAACTGTTATAATTATTAAGACTTTTTTTCCCGCTCAAAATTGAAAGAAATTCAAACATCATTGGATATTATTTACTAAACTTTTACAAGACTTTACTAAAGACACACTCACATAATCAGTTTAGTCACTTGTAACAAGCCGCTCCAATCTGAAACAAAACCTCAAAGGTTCAATGTGTAATTCCACCTCTAAACTGGGTCCAATCTTTAATGTTTATATTCTAGTTGTAGTAGTTTGGCATATTTATTGTATTCTAATTTATTCTTTATATTGTGTATTTAATTTCCTCCTGTCAGTCAGTCAGTGGGATGAAACTCTGCTGTTTTATAATCTTCACGTGGGGCTGATCCCTCTGTGTTTACTGAGCACTGATGTTAACTGTGGGCTGTAACGTGGTGGTAGTTTGTTTATTGGATTAAAACCAAAGTGGCAGACGCTAGAAAACGACCGCATATTTGTCTCGTCTTTCCAGTGGCGGCGCAGCCAGGAGAGCAGCCCGCCGGGGGAGGAGAGAGGTCGGCCGAGCCGGCACTTGGCAGCCGCCTCCGTCACACGGAGCCCCAGTCAGGCTTGAGCTCAGCCAGAACAAGCCCCAGCCCTGCAGTCACAGCTGCTGGACCTGTGTCACGGCAGTCTGCAGGTCCCCGGTGCTGTGGCTGAACTCCAGCTAACTGATAACTGAAGCTACGCCGACAGATAAACACTCGGAGAAACAGCCTCCTGGAGGTTTTCTGCCACTTTGAGTATAATCCAATAAACAAAGTATAAAACAGACACGGAACATGGCTGTAATATTTACAGGTGAGTCAGGCATCTGTGCTTCTTCTCCCTCAGACTGGAGCTACAGTGACTCACTATCACCTCTAGAGGAACACGTGGTATTACAGGCTGGACGGAGCGGCGCTAGTCAGTTAGCATGCTAATCTAAATAGATATCTCTGCAACACAACACAGAGACGTCTTTGACATAATGTCAACACTGTTACCTCCTCACACTCTGTTGATAATGTGGGTTAATTGTTTTGATGTTTTAAGTTTAAATTCTGGCATATCTTACACATTTAACCTTTAACCCTTTTCTAACATTAACTGAAAACGGAAAGTCTTATTAACCTTAAGTGTAATGAGTACATGTTTGTGTCCTTACAACTTGATGGGTACAAGTACACAAGAGAACTCCTTCTTCAACTCTGCTCAAAAACTCCTTCATCTTATGACTTGCTGCTGCATTCAATTAAGTATGAAATTTATTTCTAACAAAGATTCCTTAAAAGGAACAGAAGCAAATCTGTGTTATGTGGCACCACAAGTATACACCCATTAAAATGTAGCTTTTCATATGACTTGTTGGTGACTTTGTTTGTGGCTTTTTTCTAGGTATTTCTAATATTTTGATGTTGAACTCACCCGAGGTTGGTGATGTTGGTCCGGTGTCATCATAACGTGTGTGTTTCTCTGTAGGTCTATGTCTGCAGGCTGGTGTAGGTTTGACTTTGTCCTTTGGTGTGTGTCTTTTTGAGTGTTTGTTTATTCCTGTTGACTGAGGTCTGCATAAGACACAAGGGGAGGTTTAGCTTGACACAATAGTGAAGTAAAATACACTTAGAAAACCTTTACCAGGCGCTAACTGTGGAGCTGATGTGACAGAGCCATACATTCATTTTGGAAAAAATTTTCATATTATGAAAGTAGATAATAATGTTTTCAATAGTGAATTCACTCCTATAAAAATACATGTTTTCATGTGTTGCTGAGTTATGTCACTTTTTTTAATCAAATTGTGGATCCATGTTTGCAATAAAACTCAAAAAAGGAAATTGCTAAATTTATGTGTATATGGTTGAGGAGCTATTAGGTGGATTTTACTGTTTTCTTTGTAGTGCAAAGGTACAGTAACACATTTAAACTTCATGCACGTATTTGACACTTAACTTGGTACCTTTGCAATATGTCCTCATTGGTTGGAGAAGACAGAGAGACACTGGACTTTTCACAGAGTCTCAATGAGGCTGCTTGACCCCCAGCATTTACCCTTTGACCTTTGACCCCACTCTGACGACCCTTTACGCCGGGCTTACGTCCAATTCTCTGTGGAAGCAAACCTGAATGGAGACAAAGACAAAGGCAAATCACACAAGGCCACACAGAGAGACAAACACATACTGCATATTCGTGCACACTCACACACATACACAAATCATTAGCATCTTCATAATTAATTGTGTTTGGCCTCTGTGTGAAGAAGGGAAATGAAAAGAGTAAACTGAAATGAAATGGCAGAGAACAAAAACAGTAAGCTAACCTAAAGAATTGACCTAAACCAGTTCCCCACCTTTTCACCTTTAAAATGAAGAAATGCCTCTTGTCAGATGTCACATAAATAAAAAAGAAACAACCAAAGATGGGAGAACATCTGAAGAATAAAAACATTTGACTAGCAAACATATGCTTTGTTTTCTTTCCTGTCCTGTATATATATATATATTTTGTGAGGGGACCTGACCCCACAACTCTAGTATCTGTAGAAAACACAACTTGAGACAGTATATGGTGGAGCTGGTCGAACATTTAACTATATAGTGACATATATTACATTCAATACCTGGGTTAGTGGTGAGTGCAGCTCCAGGTGCAGTCCGCAGGTGCTCTATAGTTGTGTTAATAACCTTATCAATTGAAGTTATGCCTCCTGCACTTCCTTTTATTAATTCCCCACATGTGTTGCTGTCAAGGCCCACATGTGTGTTGCAGGTAACATTGTTCCTCTGACAAACAGGTCTACTCTCAGCACAAATGGCTGCAGGTGTTTTCTTCACAGTCACAGTGTCACAATGTTCAGAAAGTTTTGCGCTTCTTCTGTTGTGTTTAGTTCTGTCCTGGTTTTTGACAATGACACCTGAACTCCTCTCTTTCGGGATTTCTTCAGCTGTACCTCTTTTGCTTTCTGCTTTATTTAGACATTTTCTAATCTCAGGATATTGTGGTGGCTGCTCTTCAGACTTCTTCCTCTCTTTTGCAGGTGACTCTGTGAAGCATTGTGGTTCAATTTGTTGGCTTTGTCTTATTCTAAGGTGATGCAATTGATCCACACAAAGCAGGTACTGCTCATATACAGTCAAGGTTGGTGGTATTTTCAAATGACAGCTGATGTTTGAACTCATTTCCATAACTTCCTGTATCTTCTCCGGCTGGCTGTTGCTCATGTTATTCTTTGCATACACTGCAAAAGCTGATATAGATTCTTGTTTTTCATTTAGCTTCCCCTTCCCATCGCCCATCCCGGCATTTTCTGCTTCCTCCTCGACTTTCTTCTTTGTTCCCACCTTCTCCTCAACCTTTACTGTGCGCAGCTCCATCTGATGTGCTGATATGTCTCTCTCTGACTCAGCTCCAGCTGCTTTATAATTTAGTTTCTAGTTACTCTCGGTGCCAAACATCATGCTCTCCACATTGCTCCTGCATGATGTGGATTCTTTGATCAAGCATGTTGCACCATCTGATGCAAGCATCTGATTTGTTTTCCTGTTTTGTCTTTGATTAGACATGAACAGGCTGTTTGTTCTGCGGTTGTTGCCTTGGTTAGGAGTGTGTATAATACTCTTCACATTTTCAGGAGTTCCTCTGCACTCCTTATCTCTCCCCGTGGTAACGGAGAAGAGGATGCAGGGATCATCTGGAAAAGGTTGAAATACCTCATTACCGCCTGCAGTACAGGAGATGGGATGATGGTATTTAGCTGCAGATGAATAATGATATGCAGGGGATTTTTCCTGCGTTTCTCTCCGCTCTTCTTCGGCCAATATCAAGCTGTCAGCTCTGCAGAATTCTTGGTTAACCTCTGGCCCACTACTGAGGAAACTGTGAGCCCAGTCCAACACATGCGCAGCAACCGAAGAAACAAAACAAGCATTTACATTTAATTCACAACACAAAAATAACCATACACCTATTATTTTCTCTATGATTGACAGGTGACTTTATCTATCAAAGCTATAAAACAACAACTACATGACAGCATGATCCAGTTTAGAAGAATCACTCTTACTTACCCCAAAGATTTTCCTCTCTTCTATTTATGTCAGTAAAATCTTTCTCGTAGAGTAGGTATAGTAGCTTACTTGAGATCTTTGGATAAAGAAGTTTTGGACTGGACATGATATGTTATCATCCAATAGAGAATAAACTCTAATGCACTTGAGTCTAGTCTTCATAGTAAACGTTTGAACACTCCCTGTGTCACCATAGAGAAATCAAAACAAAGTGTAATCTCACTTTCACCCCACATGAGGGAGACACAGCTTAAAAAAAGTTTTGGTAAAACTTCTTGAATCCCAGTTTCATACTTCAAGTTGTACTGACAGGATGAGTATTGATAAATATAATAATTATATATTTAGGAATTGAGATGTTTTTGGATGCGTCAGAGATGAGACCCATAGTTTAACTTGTGAACCATAACAAACAAACAGTCATGTAAATAATTCACACATTAGGGCGCCATATTTCAATATATATATATATTCATTAGGGAGCTTTATTGTGGCAGTATTAACATATAAAACAAATCCATGTTTTCTTTTATAACATACAAACATTCAAAATGTTTACTTCACAAAGTTCATAAGGCTTGGTTGTCCCAGAAGAGAGGGGGTCATTACTTAGGGATTTTTTTTCTTTTCGGATTCTTTTTAAAATTAAATCTCCCAGAGTTTCTTATTGAAAGAGACTGAATGACAAAAAAAAAAAAAAAAAACACAAAATAAATAAAATAAAACAATTTTACTAACCAATAAAACAACAAATCAGTTTGACTAACAATCAAAAACAACAAAGTGACCGTGCAAGAGAATCTGCTACTGTACATGCTCACACAACACTGAAATAATATACCAAACTGCTTTTTTTTCTCTTATACCATGTGATGTCCAATAGTTTTGCATATAGTAGACCTGAGTTCAAATATTTAAAATCTTAAATAAATTAATCAAAAGTAGTATTTGTGTATTGGGTTCAAACATCTTTGAATTTCGAGTGATTTTTGTTTTATTTCTACTGATAATTAAAGGCAGGTAATTAAATTTAAGGTTTGTAAATACTTGACTCATGTCAGGAACTTAGTAATAATACCTCAGATATGACATCAACTGGTGTGTGATCTTCTTGATGGTTTTAATCACAGTCTTATGTAAGCACAGGCAACAAAAGTTGTACTCTCGGTCCATCTATATGCTTTAAAACACAGGAACTCAAGTTCAGTAGCTCAAAACAAGAGCTGAATCTCAAAGGGGTGAACTTCCCCTTTAAACTCATAAAGGCTAAACTGATAAATTAGCTACAAACTAATAAAATGCTACAGTGTCATTTGGGGCCAAAGATCTGTTTTTAATCACAGAAGCAAAAGGCCTTTTGTTGTTTGCAATGAGTTGAGGTGTAGTTTTACTTTCCATTCACTCGGTTCAGTGTTTTTTAAACATCTTAAAAACTGAACATCTAAACATTTAATGTTTCTGAATTCAATCGATTCAGTTAATAGCATGCTCCGTTAGCAATGAGGTTAGGGTGTTAGCATTTAGCATCTGGCTTTAATGATTTACACACAGCAAAAGCACAATGAAGCTAACTATCTTTTATAGCTGCTCTTTAAGAGATGGTGAAATCATATTTTCCAAGCAGGCATCCATGAAGAGGTTCTCATTTTTGTGCTGAGACATATTTTTTTGTTTTGTTAGACCAACTGAGAGGAAGCTAACAGAATTAACAACCACATGTATTCAGTCTTGTCAAGTCAATGGTTAAAATGAAGCCCAAAGCACACTGCAAGACGTGGTTTGGTTTTTAAATGTGGTCACAAAGCTCTTCAGGTGACCTAAAAACACAGAGAACATGCATTCATCTAAGATGGTCAAGACAGCCAAGCCTAAATCTAGATCGCTTTATATGGACGAGACACGCAGAGGGAAGAAAGAAAGGATTTTTTTTTTTTTTGTGCCACAACCATAAACACAGTATTTACAGATGAGGACATGCAATTTGCATTGAGATGTCAAAGTGAGAGATTTACCCGGGTTAGTTGGAGGAGGATAAAGCACAGAAATAAAGGACCAAAGCCGGAAACAAACTAGGTCTGTACAGCTGTGCACATGAAGCATATACAGAAAAACTTCTATTTTAAATCTACAGAGAATCGCTTGAGCATTTTGGTGCATGTGCATACGGGAGGAGCAACAGCTAAACATGAAGACAGGACCATAGTCCATGATGATGTCCCCCTCTGTTAGTTACCATGGGATGATGGTGATCATTTTGCAGTGCATACAGATCAGCTTCATCCACTACAGTGAAGCTCAGAGTCTGTGATGTTAAACGCAAACGTTGTCGTCATAGTGGTTTGGCCCTTCGCTTGGTTTCAGCATTGAAACTTAGTGCAAGTGCTGAAGTAGGAAAATAAATACTTTGTCCCAAATAAGCGTGTTTCTGTTGTTACTGCATATTTTCTCTATGCATAAAGCATGTTGATGCATAAAGTTTACAGAGCTGATAATATGAGGCATTTGATCGATAATAATGAGAGGGCTTCGATGGCGATGTGCACTGCAGAGCTCTCTGTAGCAGCTGGAGAGTGTGGAGAGTGATTTCTGAAAATAAACTTTAAAGCATTAGTTCAGCTTTATAAGAGCCTAAATACTGTGTGAGAAAGCTGTGGTAGAGAGATTGGCTGATCTACACTCCGTGTTGCTAATCCTACTTTGATTGCAGCGTCCCTACTGACTGTCCGCTCTGCCATAAAGCAGCATGGAGGTTCAGCTGTGATGGCCAAACTGCAGTTACTGGCTCTCAACACTAAAGAGTTTTTGGGATATAATATTTTTGGATGCATATGTAGTTGAGTGAAATGATGCTACGATAACACAGACAGTCTGCAGCCATGTTTAGGTATGTCTAGCTACAGACTTGGTATAAATACATACTGTTTAGATATTCAAAATAGCATAATGCAAGACATGTACTCTATGAATGTTATGGATAAAATATATGGTGTATGCTGTGATTAGATGCAGTTTTTCCCTTTTTTTTTATTTTTTTTTTTTTAGACATAGTTTTTATTTTGCACATAATTTGCTAATGCCCTTTCCTGAGAAGTTGATCCAAATCAAACTACATTTTGAACAGAACTTCTTTTTAAACATCTGTTTTCATTTGATCTGAAGTAATTTCTCATCTCTGTACCTCTCTGTTCTCTTCTCCATGCAGAGCCACGATACTGTCACTGACGGGCACTGTCTGCATGACAAAAAGTCACGTGTGACCAAAAGTGACAGATGCAATTTCTCATCAGAGCTACGAGAGTAAAGTCTTAAGGTTGCATTGTTTAAGTCTCTGTTACGTTTCATACTGTAAAATAACACAAAATGATATACTGTATTACAAAGACCAACACATCTACAGTTCATTTCTATTTTTCTGTACCAAATAGAGATTTTTAAATAAAAATCAATCTCGGTTTCAACCTTGATATTGTCTTGGATCCATCTTTGACGGCGCCGCTCCAGACTTTTATATATCAGCAGTGAATATCCGTGAAGAATCACAGCTTCAGAATCACATTCCTCAAACTTCACTTATAAACATCTTCCCCTCCTAGAACTCCTGATAACTTGTTGGTCACTGACATCGAAATAAGGAAAAATACTGGCATGTACTCTGTTTAAAGGTATAAACAGCTGCAGTCATTGACATGATAAACACAGGATGCTCAACCTGATGTTATCACAGATCTTCTTAGAAATGGCTACAAATCATTTCTAATTTGATTTAGTTACTAAAATGCTGAACTGCACTCCTGCACCAGTACTCCTGCACAACCAGAGAAAGACCTGTATGAGAGATTTAGACCGTCACTTGTCCCATCACGTGTCACGTAGCAGCAGTGTGTATGGAGGACACACACCTGTTCCTCTGGGCATTTTGAGGACGCCATCCAATCACTTCAAATCTGAAACAAACACAGAGCGCTCCCAAAAGTAGCAAACCATCGGCTGACAAATGACCCCAAATCCCGGTTTTATCCACCATTACAACACTTTTCACCATAAACCTACAAGTAACCTTTTCTGCCTTTAGCATTTTTTTTTTAAAATACGTTTTATGTTCAAACTGTCTTAAAACACACTGAAAGATGCACTAGTAGCCTTAATTAGTGAGCTAACATTTAGTTCAGAAGACATTTAGAAGTTCAACAAAACACAAGTTTTATCATCACAAACAGACTAAAGTTTCTCTCCTCTGCCGCACTCCTGTTCCCAAAATGACATCACATAATCTGAAACAGTTGTAATCTGTGATCTGTGTAAAAGATTTGTGCTATAGCCTCTGTAGGAAAAACCCAGGGTGCTACCGAGGCAACAAATGCTGACGGTAGTCTTAAAAAATATCTCAAATTTCTCAACACCCATCACCCCGATAAACTTCAATAAATTTGCTTTTTTTTTGTAATCTTTTGTAAACTCTTAATTTCAAAATAAGCTCAAAGTAGATCCTCTGACTGAAAAATTCCTGAAAGATCTGGATCACATAAAAATGTACAAAACGTTAAAAACAACTTATTTAAGATTGGTATTAATTATCAATATTTCTCTTTTGTTTTTAAATATATATAATGTACCTTTGACTGTGGCTATTGTTGCGTTCAGTGACAAATCAATAATTTCTCCTTCTGTCCCGACCCACTCCGTCATGACTGACTCAGTGACCAATCAGGTGCTCCAGTCTGAGGGCGAGAACCAATCAGAACGGTTTGCGATATTTACCAAAGAGTCATTGCACCAGCTAGTCAGCATCAGGAGTGAACAGACCTTTAAAACTTCAAAACAAAACCAACCACTTTTTTCTTTTCTGGATCTTTTTGTGACTATTTTTCTGTCCATGACTTCCATCGTTTTTTATATTTTCATGAAACTCTCCTTTCCACAGGTTTTTCTGGAATCCTTACAGCATTTCTTGTCCTCTTTATTTTCCATTCATCGCTGCCAAAAGTGTCTTAACAAGTGATTGGATCCTATAATTAAAATATTATATCTCTCTTTTCTTCAAGACAGTAAATTATGCTGCCAAAGAAGTGAAACAAATCTACTTCCTTCACTGAAATTCAATCAGAAATAATGTCGCACAAAAAGGCATGACAGTACATCCAATCCAGGCCTCTTTTTAACAAAACCTCCTACTTCAATTTTGAAACAAGTAAAATCATTTCATCCCGTTGGCAGTCCCTTTTGTCCCACCAATGGTTGAGACTGCATATAAGATTAAATGACATGTTAAGACAGACGTTTGGGCATATTAGTTTCCCCCTGCAGTGACTCCTCACTCTCTCCTCTTCCTCAGTCTGACCAGAGGTTCTCCATGGCCATGCTGATCCTACACAGGATCCAGCGGCGGAGTGGACAGTAATACTCGTAGTGAAACTGCTCAAATTCCGGCGTCTGGCGGATCTCGTGGAGGAACGACACGTCGATGTCTGACTCCAGCAGTAGCAGCAGTGTGGGCACAGTGACAAGCAGGACGCCCATTACCACGGCAACAAAGCGGGCCACACTCAGCACACACGCGTTGACTCTCTCATTGGACGACAGCAGGCGCAGGCTGCTGGACAGGACTCCACCCATTCGACTTCTGGCAGCCAGTCGGGTGCGTTCGTAGGATCGGTCTCGCTCCCTCTCAGCCTCCAGCTGGGCCTGGATGTCAGGGTCGGCATGGAGCTCCCTCAGCATCCTGGCGGGGCTCTGGACTGGAGAGGAGAACAGCAAGTCGACGCCGCCCTGACTGTCTTCCACTGGGGTGGGCAGCATGCTGGCACAAGGGCTGGAAAGGAGAGGGGAAGAAAACACATATTACTACATGATAAGTAGAAATGAACCAGGGCCTAAAAGAAGAATAAGGGAAGTTTCTCAAAGGAGCTGGTGCTCCTTTAGCAATAGCAAAGGCAGGTTTGAACTCATAAGTGACAATCACACAGATACAAGTTGCCACAGACATGTCAGCTGCAAAAAGGCAAGTCAGGCCAAACATCTGGGATGTTGGTCCTTTTGCACAATTGCTCAGAAAAACCAAAGCATGCTGCAAAAGAAAAGTGCTTGCCAGGTGCACTTTAGGCAACTTTAAGAAAACAATGGATTTCCATGTGTTTTGTTTAGATAGCAGTGTTCTACACTCTGGTAAGTGACCTCTTACACTGTTATCTACCACTGTTAAAGGTGGAATCAGCGATTCTGGAGGAAGATTGTTGATATTTGAACTCAACACCTGGACAAACCCCCTCCCTTAATCTTTACACATCCATGGCCTTCCCCCTGTCCTGTCCTGAGCACTAACGCCCCCCTGTTGCTGACTGACTGGAATAATGCTGTTTGGCTTGATCCGAGCCACTTTGTTTGTTTCCCATTTACAGAGCCAGGGCTGTGTATGACCACTGGATTTTTTTTTCCAGTGGACACACAGCAGAGACAGCTACCTGAATTTGACAAAAAGTCTATATGATTAGAATCGCTGCCTCCACCTTAAACTATTAATTTGTTATTTACTTGGGATAAATATGAAGAGTTGTAAGCCAACTGTGTGGTGTGTTTTACTTTCAACCTACAGGTGTGCTGTAAGTGACTATTGTGCTTTAAGTGTACTTGTAATGCAACATATTCAGTGTAAGATTTACTGTTTATCTATTAAATAGGTGACATTTTCTTCATTCTTCTATCAAATGGGCCCAGAAAGTTAAATACATTATTTTAGAAATGTTTTAAAAGTAGCTACGTCAACTTAGACTGGCCACTTGGGAGAAGCTATAAAAACAAGCCTGACATGCTGCATAGTATTATCACCTTTTAAGTTCTTATGGTGAACTTGATAGCAAACAGCTGCTTATTTACTAAGAGCAACATTTGCATTTTTTATTATTATTTAGAGTCGTGTTTCTGTCCACCTGACAATATAAGTCCAATATTCAGTCTCCTTTTAACTCTCTGGCTAAATATCTGGCTCTTAAGCTGCTAAATATTCACCAGCTGGTTTTTAACATTGGTCTTTTTCTGTTTTCTGCTTGGTGTCGAGCAGCTAGTGCACGGTGAGTTTTTCACTCACTTTTGCTTTTTCACTCAAACAGCTGCCTGCTGCGGCCAAAATGCATATAAGAGCAGTTAAAGTAAAGCACAACAGTAAAGGAAAATAAAAAAAAACAATTAGCTAATAGAGATAAAACACAGTTATTATGAATAATATTGTGTTTTTAAACTCTATAGACCTGTAGACTAGCTCAGAGATGGTGAGGGGGCCGCTGGCCTCGTCGTCTTCCTCCACTTCATCTTCAGCTTTGGGCGTCTGAGGTCGGTGATTTGAGGTTTCCATGGAAACACGGGGAGGCTGCGGGTCGTTGCCTAAAGCAGAGTTTCCTCTTTCATTACTTTGTGGCTCTGTGTCTGCAGGTGCAGCTGAAGGTTTGAGAGGAGACAAGGGGACAGAGTCCTTCACAGCAACAACACCTGGGGAGGGAAGAACAAACACGTTTTACATCTTTTACTGGGTTCAAAGATGACTTCAATTAACCTGGGGATATAGACCTACTGTCAAAAAGGATTTCCTATGAGAACACAACATGCAGTGAAACAGCTTCACCACTTGAGTCAGCCTGAAGAGTTTACAGATGACAGGTAATATTTTCTATACATATTTATTTATGTATTTTTATGTCTTATTCAGTCTTTTCTTACGAACTTTACCAGCTTATTTATAGCTATAGATGCATTCTTCTACTAAGAAGGACACATTATTTTGGCTGTTATGTGCCATAAGTAATACTCTTTCTACATCGTATACACACACATGTATACACTATGCACTAATGTTAATAGTTTGCTTTTTTAGTCAGTTTACAGTTTGCTTTATTTTTAAACTGGATGTTATAAAGCTTGAGCTAATGGCTGTCAACATAACTGGTACTTTGTAATATTACTGCTATTTTCCAAATATCAAGCACAAATGTTCTCAAGTAATAATTACTATATTTAGATTTTTCTGAGCTGTAGACAGAGCTGTCACACAGTTATCCACAATCACTTGACTTTTTTCCGAGTATGAGTAGTTTCTGGGACATCACGTGCACGTGCTCAGAGTGAACGTGTCACAAACACAGAAAAGTTATTTTGTATGTAACTGGGACAAAGAGCCAGCTGTAGATCTTTAGGCTGCAGTTGAACACAATAGCCACATGATGGCGTTCCCGTACTTATGAGGACAGAGCACCCACAGATATCACCCATAATACTGACATTTAAATGAAAAATTTATAAATACCTCGCTTCAACCCTGAAAATGTGAGCTGACAATTACACTATAAGTTGACACCAAAATGGTTTTATATATATATATATATATATATGTGTGTTCTGATCTGCTTGGTTCCAAGTGCATGTCGCAGCTTTAAGTCATTGCATTTGGCGACGGATGCTGGCAGGAGACATTAACTGTGAGTGTGAGTAATACAGTTCAGGCTGTGGACTGACTTCATGATACCGTTTGAACTGGCATTATGTTCATGCAGGCTGTTATTTTAATGTACAGCTGTATTCAAAATAAAAAATGATGCTGCAGTGTAACAGTGATGATGTGACGTAGTGTGGATGCACTTCACTCTGAGGTGTTATCTTAATGACGAGTTTCTCAGAAATCACAGATGCGTCAGTACACACGATGAATCTGAATTTGAACGCCTTTATGTGTATGTGTGTGTGTGTGTGTGTGTGTGTGTGTGAATGTTAAAAATAGGCCCAGCTGTCTTTTTACTATGGATTAAGCAGGAGCTGGGGGGTAAATGTCCGGTTACATTTGACTCAACACCTTTCTAATCCAGTCTCTATCTCATCACACAGACAGACACACACACACACACACACACACACAGAGACACACACACACATGCACACACTGCTAGAAATGATCAAGAAAGAAAAGTTGAAATATAGAAGAAAGACAGGCGTTTGTTCGAACGTCAAGGCCGAACTGACTAATTAGTTACCATGCCAACTGATTCGACTGTGAGTTGAGAGAAATTAAAAAAGGACAGAGAGGGAGGGAGTGGAAAACCCGAGGAGCGAGTTGTGACAGGTACCATGGAAACAGTCAGCAAAAAAGACAACGAGTGCTTGAACTCAGAACGAGAGGGACATTAAACCTGAAAACTGGGAAGCAGGAGCAGAAGAAATATGAGAGGAGCAGACCAACACAGAAGTCAGGAAGATGGAAGTAGTAATTCAACATTACGGGTCGCTGCTTCAGTCAAATATTGCATGAATTATCAGCATAATTCATGTTGCAACAGTGCACATACAGGGCAAGAAAGACTTGTAATAGAATACAGATTTATTATACGGAAAAATACAAATTTCCGAACTCGGGTCTTAGTCCTCCTTAAAATAATGGACCTGTGTTTGAATTGTTAAAGCCGCTGTATAACAGTGAACAAAGAGGTTGTAGTCCGACTTTACAAAAATGGCACATAGGAAGCATGACGTTGATGATACTGTATAAAGTGTTGTGCAACCGATCAAAGATCAATAGAATTCATGTGTACCCCTAACTGACTTAACAACAATTTGCAAGCGAAATAGCAGCTTATGAGGGTTACTTTATACTATATACTATATTACTATATACTATATATGAGGGTTACTTTCATTTATTTGCATTTTGCCAATAAAGAGAATCAACTCCAACAAAAAGCTCAAACTCCAAAACAAGGAGTCCCTTAACAAAAAAGGGGCTGAGATAATCATGATCCAGCCATTAGCCACCGCTGGTGCTTGAGGTTTGGGAGGAGGGCTATCCCAGCTGACACTGGGCGAGAGGCAGGTTGCCAGGCAAACATTCACACCTGAGGGCAATTTAGAGTCGTTTACCTAACGTGCATGTCTTTGAACTCAGTGGAGAACATGCAAACTCCTCACAGAAAGGTGGCGCAGGTGAGGAGATCGAAATCGCTTGTAGTGTGAATGTGAACGGTTGTCTCCATGTGTCTGTAACTGTCCTGTAACTGACTGGCAACCTGTCCAGTGTGTATTCCGCCTCGAGGGCCCCCCGCGACCCTCAGGAAAAAGTGTGTAAAGCTGGATGGAATTGAAAATAGAGAGAGAACCAAAGGGAAACAGGAACTCCCAGGTTCTCCTCCAGAAGTAAGAAAACCTCATTCAAAATCCCCTCGACATTTGTACCTCCTCTTATATAATAATATCCTCTAATCCTCTAATAACTAAAAATAGACTTTTTGTTGTACAGTATGTTGTTTGTCTCGCTTTATATGTGTAGACGATGACGGTATTTTTTTTGAAAAACTATCTTATATTGTTGATTCACTATTTATGTTTTTTGTGGCCTTAACGAACACCACAGTGGACGTGTGATAAACATCGAGCAGTCTAACTCAGCAATGTCTATCAATAACAGCAGGACCGAGAGTCCTGTAGACTGTAGGTGTTCGTACACAGCAGATATTACCATTAGAAAGTTGAAAACAATTCAGCTAGAAGAGAGAATGATGATGAATTTTATGGATCACTAAGTTCCCGATCTGCCACACTTGTCGTTTTTTTGTGTTCTCTCAAAATAAACGTTGTTTAACTTTGTTGAAATCAATCAATTTCTTATAGTTACTGCTGTGTGGATGGAGATTTGTTTTAGAATATGGGAAGTAAACACCAGAAACACACTTTCAGAGATCGCATTGAGTTACAGAAGCTAGTAAAACAAAAAGAGCTCATCAAACATGATTATTCAGAAACTCCACTCTTATCTGACTATATGCTGAATTCCTTTATAGGAAACTTATCATTCACAATGTGAGGTCCAGTTAGTGTTTAAATAACAGTAAATATGTGTTTATTTTTACATTTAGAAGCTTCTTAAATGTTTAATTGCATAGCTTCAGCTGACTAAAATGTCACTTTATCAGTATGTGAAAATGGCGACATTATTATTTACTGTAAACTTTGTGTCCACAATGTTTATTTCACATCATGACTAAATAAACCTGAACCTAAGTAGAAACTCAACAAACACAGTCACTGTTGTTGCTGTCCTCTCGTTTATAATACTGTTTATAATACTGTCTGCTTTCTGTCCCGTTAGTTCAGATGCAATCCTCTCCTTAAAAGAGGTGATTCACACTACAAGGCGCTAGATTCCTGTGTGGCCACCGTACACACACACTCATGCACACGCAGAGCAGGTTTCCCCCCCCGTCATGCAAGTGTTGACAGACCTATTCCTCTTTGTCATGCAACCTCATCATCCATACCAAACACCTCCAAAGTATATTCATCCGTGCGATCGTGCATGAGTGAGAGAATAGATGCTTACTATGCTGTATGTTTACTCTTCTCTTCTCAACTCAAGCAACACGTAAGACTCCTGATTCTCAGGAAAAGCTTTCAATATTTCCTTTACTCCCCAACACCTCTCACTATGATGGAATAACCTCCTGTGCTCGCCCTCTGTGTGAAGCTCCAAGTGAAACAGGATCAGCTGCAAAGCATCACAGCTAAACCATGATGAAGGTTTGGTGTTGGGTCAAGGACACTTCAGCAGGGAGGACATCTGCCAACAAAATGATGTCTGATGTCTTCGTATCAACATATTTCTAAAAGAATTGCGTGGTTACCAACCGTACATCAAATAATCACAAATATTCAATTCAAATTACATGGAGAAATTATGTTAAATCACCATTCTTACTTTTTTTCTAAATTATTCTCTATCTTTTATTTAAACCAGAAGGGCACACGGAGAGCTCGGACCCCCGCCAAGGCCGTTTCCATGAGTGAAAAATAATGCGTATATCCGCCCCCTAATTCCGATATGCTCCACATTTTCTTGGTTTCTTCCTCTGCTCATGCTACAACATTCCTGAAAATCAGGCCAGTAGTTTTTCCGTAATCTTGCTGACAAACAACAAACCAACAAACCGAACAGACAACCTTGGCGGAGGAAAAAATAAGGCTTTGATCTTAAATGTGCCTTTCCCTTTGAAAATACTGAAAAAGTTTCAGTTGGTTTTAAAGTCAAGAAACGTTTCCACCTCGTGAATGGTCTTATAAAACTTAAACAGAAATAAAAGCATGGAAATAACCAACATTTAAGCTGATTATTCAGTGTTGCAGAAGCTCTCCTCTGTGGTGCCACATTCAAACCTTCCATTCACAAATCTAACATCCAAATATTCCAAACTCCCTCAACGCACACGCACGCGCACACATTGAAGGGGTCTCTTGAAAGTGGAAAGGCCTGTACGCATTCAATGAAACTTCACTGAATGTCATTAAACTTTACGAAACTGCAAGACAAAAGAGGCATAATAATAATAAGCTCTGGATGTATTTCTGACACATATTTCTGCCTTTGCCTCCCAATCTTACTCTGTTCCAGCGTATGTCTCTGAAGTCCAGTATTGATCCCGGCGATGCGTCCCCCATGTCCCACCAGCCGTACATAAACATCACGGGCCGTGTGATTGGCTATACGTAGGTGTAGGCTCCGCCGTGTTGTTATCTTCACCTGGCACCTCAAGGCCTCGGACACTACTATGGATGATTCCGGCTCATCTGGAGACTCCCCTGGGTGGAACACTTCGAGAGGCCCGGCCTGCCCCGCCTCTATTTCCTCACCCTGCAGCCCCTCCGTGGTCATGTCCAGCCCGAGTCCTGCTGCCCTGCCCTGGCTCCCGCAGCTCAGGATGTCGCCTACGTTAGGCCGCTCGCTAACTCCCAACTCCAAACTGCTCTGCATGAGGCCGCCTCCAACATCACTGCTGTTTCTGTGCTCAAGAACCTCCATCGTTAAGTCTGATGACGAACCTCAAACCCAGCTGTCTGCGGTAAGAGCCCCACACCCTGACTGATCGGGCTGCCAGCTGAGCTCTGAGGCCAGGATGGGTACGGACACACACACGCCTATACATACACACTGAGAGAGATGGTGAGAGACATACACCAGACACATTCTCTCTCTCTCATACACAGACATGGTCGGCCCTCCTGTGAATGTCAGCGATGTTAACAAAGAGTGGAGGGGCATTAGAGGAGGATCAGGACCAAAGCTGCAGTTTCTATATATAACCAGGTGGTCCTGCTGCAGAGGGGCAGCTAATCTAACTCTGATTACAAAGGGGCAGGCCTGACCCAGGGTGGGATGGGGATCACTTTCTTTTCCCCTCTGCAAGTCTCTCTTTATCTCTGTCTTTTCCTCCTACCACTCACATTTATTTGCTTTTCCCTCCACAGTAAATCTGTTACTCTCCATTGGTAACAGACAAACTTCAATCACACAGATACATCTCTCCGAGCTAATATTTGATTACAAAAGGCAAGCTGTGAAGGGAACGTCTAGCATTGACATGAATTTAACTGTACGGTAGTTTGCCTGAGGAAAAAAACACCAAGACATGTTGCATCACTCCCAGGGTCCCATTTGTTGTTTTTAGTGATGGCAGGAGTGCGGATGAAGCCTCACATGTGAGACAAGAATATGAAGTCTAATCCCCATGAAACATCCATGAGTGATACCTATAGCCACAACATGACCAGAGTGTGTGTGTGTGTGTGCACGTGTGTGCACGTGTGTATGGATTTTGGTAGATAAGAAGGGGACAGGCTGTACAAACAGAGCAAGGTCAGCACTGACCTTGGGTCAGCTTCCTATTTCCCCTCTAATGGCAGAGATTAGTGCTCTGAATTTAGACGATGATCCCTAGACCATCTCGAGGACACTTTATCCCAAAGTCCTTGCAGGAGCCTTCTTAAAACAATCTAAAAGTGGGGACATGCTCGAAAGGAACTGGTTTTAATGACCTGTCGTCTATAGACAGAAGTGTTCTGATATCTGTTATGAACACCAGGGTGAAGGCGCCTGCAGGCAGGGTGAAAAGCATGCTGTCATAGAGAAGACATGATAATTATTCAAATGGGGAATGATTTATTTGAAGGAATTCATGGTGTTGCATTCGGTTGTACACACAAAAAAGCGACGGAAGCATTTGTGTGACAAGTGAAGAAAGAGAGGTGCAGAGAGAGAAATGAAATGCCTGCTTACATGCTCATCTCCACAATTGCTGCTCCCCCCCAGGACGGGATTTCTGTAACTTTCGCAAACCACAGTCCAACAAACATACCCACTTCATGCAGCGATGTGCCAGGTGTGCCGGGACGACAAAGTAGAAAGGATTTGAACTCCTCTCTGAAGCTCTCCCTTCTAATTCGCCATTGAAATTCTTCACACAACTACTTCTGTCACTTTTTCCCTCATATAAAATATATAATATATACAATATATTTGTTCCCCTTGAGGAGAGACTGTCCACAGTTTTGGCTCTTTGACAAAGTAATGTTTTAGTTTCCTTTTAGAGCAATGGGTTGTTTTCCGTTATTAAAGGAATACTTCACCCCCAAAGTGACTTTAGTGTATCTATTACAAGTAATTTGATAAATGGTCATTTTGGGGGTGAAGTATTCCTTTAAATAATGTCAGGATTCAGTCCACTTATAAGTGGCCAGTGGCCAGAAACCAAAGCATGGTCATCTAACTTGTCATCTTACAAATCTGGGTAATTCTGGGTTGATCAGAGGCTTTGATTGTTTGGTGAAAATGAAGTGAATCAATCAGGATCTGAAGAAGCCACAAAGAGAAAATGAGAAATATAAGATCCCAAAGATTTCCATCAATAGCTCTTTACTTATCTTGCATGATTTGACAATATAAAAAATAAATAAAATGCTTTGTATTTTATTTCGTAGCCTACAACACAGAGCGGCAGGAACAAATTGAATCCTATGTCATTACTCAGTCTGTGATGCATCAGGCCCTTGATTTGATGACTACCTTGTGCCACTCCCAAACTAACCAACTCAGACAGCCGCCTTGCTTACTGCTGCATTTCTTTGACCCTGAGCCAAGAAGAATTGATTTTCCTCCAAATGGGATGAGGGAAGACGAGAGAAAGACAAAGACAGGAGAAGAGGCGGAGAAAGTGAGGCGATGGCTATAAATCCTGTCAGATGAGGCGCGAGAGAGAAGAAGTCCGTCCACAGTTTGAAGGGAGCGACGGCACAAGAGCATGATTGTACTCTACATGTGCGGAGGCCTGAAGGGCGCGGTTGGAATCGATGTGTGAGAAATGAAGGAAGTAAAGGGGGGAGGGAGAAAGAGGGGTGGGGTGTAAGAGATGGAGATGGAGGGAAGGACTTAAGTAACAGGAGAGCAAAAGGTGGCGTCCTGTGGTGGATGGATAAAGATGCAACACAGCAGCAATAACTCAGTTCGTGTGGACAGACTGCAACACACACACACACACACACACACACACACACACACACACACACACA
>CALSBV010012216.1:258505-277605 GCA_943590825.1 Bovichtus diacanthus | reverse complement strand
ACACACACACACACACACACACACACACACACACACACACACACACACAGTTTATCATTTCAGTTGGATTTACGCACTAAAATCTCTCTAAACTGTGTCTTTCTGATAAAATCCACACGATAGAAGCTGGATTGACTTGATAAAAATGTGTCTACAGTTCCGTGCATTCACTTGCATTAAGCCTTACGAGTAAGAGGGGGTGTTTTGAGTCACATTTTTTGTTTGGCGAGGAGAATCTTCTGACACTACTCTAGCGTTCTCACTAGCTTCAAAATGTACTGCCACCCCCTCTGCGTGTTTTTGGGTAAACATTGATATCCTCCTCTTAAGCATTAGTCAAAGTGCTCTGTGACATCCCTCCCTCCCTCCCTGTTGCTTGTGCTTAAAATACGGTCATATTACATTAGCGTTCAACAATATTTACCCACGCTGTGTTTCCCCACACAGTAAGACGATGATACTCATGCTTTTACTTAAGTAAGGTTTTTTTAATAAAGTCGTAAAGTGTTTAGGCTTCTAACTAAACACAATTTGATTTTATGAAAGGTTAGTGCATCAATACTATAAAAAAAAAAGAAAGCATATAATATTTAACTTAAACTTGTGGAGCACATCAGTCCTAATCTCTGCTCCTTCTCTCAGCCCTACAGTCCATTTTCTCCTCTCATATTCTCTCTATCTCTTTTAAATGATCTCTCTACGTCTTGCGTGTAGTGTCATCTCGTGTAATCTTACGCTGTGCTCTCCGCTACCTGCTTTATTCCCCCTAACAACAAGATTTATGCTTCAATCAGATAATAGGTTGCATTGGAGAGTGTCAGGAATAATAACAGAGGGAAAAGCGACAGAGAATAACGATAACCTGCAAAAGAAATGTCACGAGGGAAACACTTAAACCCACAGTGTTGTGAGCGCTTTTTATAGACTACATAAATCTACTAGGGAAAGGTGATGTCCTGGGGAAAAAAAAAAAAACCTTAAATACCAACTACTCTGTGCTGCTTGATTGGGTTTTCTCCTGGGCGCTGTTGCTCTGCTCGGCCACATTGCGTCACCAGCTCCGACTCTTCTGCCCTCTCACGGGGAGACAACTGATCCGGGTTCAGCTGTGAGCCACGTGTCAACAGGCCAGTTGATCTGATGGATAGCTTAACTGAAATATGCCTCACAACCACCATCATTATACACCTCACCACTACGGCTGCATAACGTCTAAATAATCTGTGGTTATATTATGTGTGCTATGTAATATAGTCCAAATAATATGATAAGTAGAAACTGTTTGATTGGTACACTTCCAATAGTTGATTATTATCAATTGCCAGCTTAACTTTAAGTTTGAGTATTTTAGTCATCTGCACACAACATGAAAACGTGAGATTTGGAAGCATACAATTTAAAATAAATGTGGAACAAAGTTTCCAATAATAAATTAATAATTTATGAATATTTACTTGGGCTTTTTTTTAACAAAAATAACTGTTTTCATTATATTGGTGTAACCGAATGACTTGGAAACATCTTAGGAACTCGGAAAATGAATTGTTGACAGTCTAGAAAAAGCTGTGAAATAAAAGCTAAAAATAGTACAAATTAAAAGGGTAATTATGCCTACACACTCACACACACTGCATATACAGGGTTCACTGTCAGATAAAGATAAAGCTGAGCATTAAGGTGCTCAACTGTCTGTTTTATGATGCAAACACTGAATATTCACACACACATATACAGGAAACTAACAAATAAAATGTGCACACAGGAGCATACAAGAACTGAAACAGAGACAGACCTCTTGGAGACAAAAAAAAATCATTTCTAATTGAGTTTTCCTTAATGACAACGCAAGCTGGCTCTGTTTCCGTCTACCTTCCTCTGCAAAACACACACAAAGTCAGACACATGGACACACAGACAGACACATGATGGTAAACTCAGGGAGGATCATGGGAAAGGTATTTTTAGCATGCTGCGATTGGTGTCTCCAGGGAGACAAGACGGGGAGCATCAGCTGCTCAATTAACACTTTCTGTCCGAGGGTTGTGCATGTGCTTCTTCATACACAAGGGAGACCCCATGTGACTTTGTGGCAAGAGGGCAGCGTGTGTGTGTGTCTGCTTGTGTGTAGAGTAAGTCGTATCCTACCATTGTCTGTGGCCGTCTCTTCGTATTCGTTGGTGGAGGGCAGTGCAGGTACCAGCGGTTCCATGTTCATGATGAGGTTTTTATGGCTCAGAGAGTTAAAACTTCGACTCTGACCAAACTGGGCTCTGAAAACACAAACATCAACTACACTGACGTGATGTGTATCGTCTCGCACAATCACAGCACATCTGCGCTATTCTCACAATCTTTCCGTGCACATTGTGAGCTCCATACATGGATTATAATTAGATCTTTTACTTGTAATCTCTGTCAGTAGTAGGGCACTGTGAATAATAACTTTATTATAAATAACAGTTTAATAACTGTGGGAGAGTGCAGGTGATTTGTCACGTACCTGCGCACTTCTGGTTGCTCCCTCTGAATCTTAGAGCTGGCTTCTATCACCTCCTTGGCTACTTTTCCGCTAACAGGGAGAAACACACATTCATGGCAGGAAAGACAAAGACAAAGAGGTGTAAATGCTGTAACTATGCTGTTGCATTTTTCAAAACACCATTACAAAGAGCTTTACAAAATAAAATAAAAATTCATTTTAAAGTATAGACTGAGGCAAAGGTCAACAAAAGTGGCTAACAAGTAACATTGACAGGTCATTACTCTTTACAGAAGCACATCCATAGAAGAGTCAGCCACTTCCTGTTTTAAATTGACAAACATATAGATCTACCTGGAGTCCTCAGGCTCATATTGTGTTAAAGACCTTGGGCAAAACCTTTATAGAATTGAAGTGTAACTATAAATTGGAGTCTGACTGATATGACTACATCAAAAGAGAAACATCTAATCTTTCTGTATTTTGCTGTTGCTGTTTCTGCGCTGCTGAGTGGGCCGCTTCCTGCCAGCAGGGTCAGCAGCTCCATTAGTCTGATGGTTGGGCGACTGGAGTTTCTGGACTCTGACCGCTCTGTTTCAAGCCAGCAGGCTGCACCATCCCACCCATTAGTCTATTGTTGCTGATTGATGGTTAGGTTGTAAATTAGAGGGTGAGATGAAACATCTGGGGTTGTAGACATCCACTTGATAGTACAAGTGGAGAGTCACATAAACACTATGCGCCGGCAAATGTGGGTTTATGTTGGAAAAAAGATGCATGAGGAACCGTAATCGACGAAGATAAAGACCTGCTCTGCTTTATGAAAACTGCCGCTGTTTGTGAACCAAAAATCTCTTTCCTCTTCGCATTTGCATTAATGACCAATTCCCGTATTTCCAAACAAACTCCAGCATATGCTATTACTCATTATTGAGCCCTTAAGCCAGACTGCTTTAGCTATCTGATGAAATGGAGCAGACTGAATTATAAGGCTGGTAAAGAGCTTTGTCTGAGAGCAGAATTGGAGCTAACTTGGCTTCAATAACATACTTATTTAGAGGCTTTCCTGTGATATATGGGTCAGTAAATCACAGAGGCTAACGCTAAGCTGGAGGTTGGTGCTGATGCACGAGGAGAAGCAGCATGTTGATGGACTCAAGGGAAATCAGTGTGTACATTTCTCAGGTTAGAGCAAGAGCACTGCGGTTGTTTTTAGTCCTACTCCCAATTCATGGCTGAAATCCAACCATTTTAGCTACAGTAAAAGGGGAAGTATAATTGCAAAGTAGAGTGATGGAGTAGTTGAGTGTTGACCTGTTGATGAACTGCAGGTGAATTTACATTTTTGAAATCTCTTAAGTGATTGTTTTTGACTCTTCATCTGCCCCTAAATTCCTGCATAGCTTCCTGTCCACGTGGCTTCTTTGTCTCTGTCTTTGTACGTACTGTATAGATCTCGCTCACTTTCCTTTTACACATATTACACATGTTTTGGTGCCAAATTCCTGTCTGTCATTGTATTGTCCCTTATGAAAACTGACTTGAATAGTGTCTCACCTGTATCTGAACCTACTGCCTTTGAAGAAGATGTTACTGCTGGAAACTGTCTTTATCTGACTTGACTTCGCACACCTGTTAGAGAGAGGGAGGAAGAAACAAAAAGAGACAGTCAAAGAACCTCATTATGACAAAAGCACAACCACTGAACAACTCGTCCTTGTCAAAACGTTTCCGAGGGCTTTTGTTTGTGACCGTAACACTAACCCCGTGCACAGAGCAGCCTCGCAGTGAGCAGAAGAGGAAGGCATTTCAATATGTACCATTTCAAAAAAACCATAGTTCAAACCGTCACGATCGGTTCAGGATCATTTGTCATGCAGCAGAGAGTGGAGTACACACACACACACACACACACACACACATGCACACACGCACCTCTGCTCTGCTTAGCGTGTGCGTGAGAGAGAGAGGCCACATGTTCGCAAAGCTCTGCTTGGCTGCGATTTACAAACTCAATTCACTCAGATTTGATTAAGCGGCTCTGATGCTGCTTGTCCGACATCTGAGATGACATGCCCTCCCTCTCCGTCCGCCTCTCAGAGACACACGAGCTGCTGTCATTAAGAAGTCAATATCCAGGGTTTTACGGGCGAGAGCCGGTATGAGAACGCTTTAATAACTTCATTACGTTTTCTTTTTTAAGCTTTTTTAAATGTTGTGTCATTTAAACGACACAAGATCTGTGGGAAAACTGGCTCATCGTAGCTGTGAATAAAATAGTATAAAGCATACAGTATGTAGCAAGGAAAAATCTAATGCAAATACTGTATATTTAAAAACTAAGAAAATGAGGGCTACAGTAAGAACACAATGAAGAGGGCTGGGTGAAGTGGGGTCATGGTCACAAAGCAGGCCTCAGTTCAAACCTTTGTAAAAAGTTGTCTCCTCCAACCTGACGTCTCCACATTACATGACCAGCTGTTTCCAGCCAGTGGCCCTTCTCATCCCACTCCTCGCCTTGTTATCAATTCTCCCCGACGTTCTCTCATGTCATGATCTCAATCTTCCTTTGAACTCGCTGGAGTCCATCCAATTTAAGGATTTAAAGGTCATTTATAATCCAGGCTATTGTTTGGCAAATGCTCGTCTTCATGGGAACTGTTGTGTCAACATATTTATGTTTTTCCTAAACTCCCGAGGAGACAATCTTACAGTCTTAGGATCCGTCAGTTGACACAATCTCAGCATAAGGTCTCTGCTGTTTTAGAGCTTTTGTTTGTATCACACAGTTTTCCTCAGCAGATGGACTTGGCCTTCTGTCCAAAGGAACTTCAGATGTTCAAATTTTACACTTCAGAGATTTCTCGTCCTTGTTGGTAGGGCTGCAACTAAAGATTATTTTCATTATCGATTATTAATCTGATCCTTTTTCTAACTACCCAAAGATATTCAGTTTACTATGCTGAAAGACAAAGAAAAGCAACAAGTGATCACATCTGAGATGCTGGAACCAGGTAATGTAGAGTAGTTTTGCTTCAGATTTGACTTAAAAAGGTTAGAATAATCTAAATTGTTGGCGATTAATTTACTGGTGATAAACTAATGAATTAATCAACTCATCGTGTCAGCTCATACTTGTTGGCTTAAATACTGACAGCTCATTTCTTGACCTTGGAAACAGGCAGCAGTTGACAAAACCGTGCATCAGAGATCTGTCACGTGGGGATCTGATGTCTCCAGGTTGTCAAAGGAGAAGAGGTGGATAGTTCAAGTCTTATGAAAACTGTTTGGATGTTTTGCTCAACTAAGTACACAAGGAGTGTGATCACAAGTCTGTGATCACTGTTGTGTAACTATCCAGTGCAATAAACGTATTTGCTGCTCTTCCCCCTGAACCCTGAGCGAAGCAACAAGCTCATTCATTTTGTTTGTGCACAACCTTATCGCAACCACGACCACACACAAAGTTTAGTCTCTCGATTTCGCCTTCACCCCAAGCCTGTTTCCATTCCTGACACGCCGGCAGCGTCAATAGTCTTTGTGAACTCAGAGCGGCGGCCTCAGAGCGATCAGCTGCTCCACAAGTGAAGGACAGCAGCATATTGTAGCAGAGCCACAGCGAGCAAATCATTATACAAGAGCGATAATGTGCTAAAACTCAAAGTGGAACACGAAGGACGGCACATTTTAGCCACTTGTGAGTTCTAAACAGAAAGAAAACAGAGGAAAAAGACAGGTAAAGAGGAATAATACTAATTTAAAGTGGTTTACATTTAAATATATGTTTTTTAAAACTACTGCAACAGGGTCACTGCCATTTTGGTTAAATATTCATAATAACATTTGACATAACATTCATATTTTTTTTTTGTTTTTTTGGTGGAAGGTACATTTTGGGTTGGAGTAATGCTTTACATTCTCAAGTGTGTGTGTGTGTGTGTGTGTGTGTGTGTGTGTGTGTGTGTGGACGCACTTGTAAAAGGCTTGGTTCTCCACCCCGCACTTCCATAAGTGCTTACACGCAGCAGGGGTCGAGGTGTGAAATGTCAACACCAGTTTCTTCTGCACAGAAAAAGGACAAAGACAGAGAGAGAGAGAGAGAAAGATGGCGAGGATGAGAAACTATATTACCAAAAAATACGTGTGAATAAGGATAAAAGAAGTGCTAAACACGGTGAGAGGGAGCTGTGCAAAATGCTGACCCACGGACCCGAAGCCGAAAGCTTAGCAATATGCAAGACAGACACAGTGATTTGGCCACAGTGTTTAGCAGTAAAAAGGCTTGTAGCTTGCAGAATAGGGTTTTTTATAGACTAGGAGGAAGGATATATTCCTGTAAATGTCTAGTTTTCAGTCCTGTGTGTCTGGTAATATGAGATATCAGATCAATGCTGCTGAATGAAAGGGCTGGAGGGAGAGCGAGAGAGGGAACACCGAGATCAATACCACGGGAGTGCACTGATTTGTTTGTTCCCTTTTCTAAAGCCCCTTAGTCAGCCATATTGCTCAACCCCCCCCATTGTCAAACATCAGTTATATTAGCGCTATAGTTGTGATTTACACAAGTGCTGCAGTGGGCCATGACGTGTGTGTGTGTGTGTTTGTGTGTGTGTGTATGTGTGTGTGTGTGTGTGTGTGTGTGTGTGTGTAATTGTGTGTACCGTAAGTGCGTGAAAGTAACTGCATGTTTAAATATTATTAACAAAATGTCTTTGGTCTCACTTTGGCTGACATGCAAAAGTGCTTTTACAGCATAACTTGACATTATATTATTTAAATACTCCTAAAGAAACATGCATTATAGCATCACACAGCGTAGTATACCAACGGCATTTACAGAAGTAACTTATTTGTTAGCTAGTTCTCCCCTGGTGTAATGTTAAAACCATTTAAATGAACCATTTACATTTTATTTCTAAACTGGGACACCAATAGGTAACTAAAGAAACGGGAGATTGGAGAAGATTATGCAATAGTTAAACTGCAGTAAGTGCTACAGTAATAAAGTTATGAAAAGGTGCCATCAGCTCAAAGTGGGACAGTTTAGTTAATGTTTTCCAGGCTAAATAACAGAGGTGAGGCCAGAGAGTGAAATCATGCAGTGGAAGACTCAAACTATACATCCAAATTAAAATCCTGATAAAATACAGTGGAAAATGTAAATATATACAGCATGATACTGTATATACTCACACACACACACACACACACACACACACACACACACACAGATGTAAATACATGAAGAAATCATCTATTTTCTCAACACAATGTCTGACATGTAATACATGACATGGACAGAGTTATAGATTATGCCAGTTTATATGGCATAATCTATCGTTTACTGATAATGGAGCTATGAAGCCTATTCTGATAATGTGGCTATGGACAGGGATATGGATGCTGATTTAAATTTCAATCATACAACAGAATATCTTTATTGACAAAGACTCAAAATAACCGTTTGCACACAGAAGCTAAATAAAATAAATAAAAATATCAAATACGTTGAATGAAATGATGTAGAAAACCTGCGTATACAGTGATATGAAAGAAAATGACACAAACAGATAATGACCACAGTAAACGATGGACGATGTCCCTCCAATCATAAAGTGAGGTGAGGGCAGGATTGTAGTGAGAGGAGTCAAATTGTTTTGTGCTACTATTATTACTTGTATTTACTCACCAGTGATGACTATGTTTACACACAGAGAGAAGAGACAGAAACACAAAGATAAAACTGCATCTTCAGCCATTCATGAGTTGCCAAACAGACAGACAGACTGACAAAGTAAGGCAGAGATGAGAGGGTTAAGCTTCTGTAATGAAGAGAAAATTATGAGAGAGACTGATTGATTGGCTGATTGGTAGATCAAAGAGCAACCCGGCGTCAACTACAGTGATGACCTTTTTCAAGTCTTTTTAAGGCGCCGCCGATATGGGTTAGTGTGTGAGTCAAACGGCAACATGAGACACAATCAGCTGTAGTTCTTGCAAAATAAAGGTGGTATGCACATTTATGAGGCATAATAAAGCAGAATTGCTGCTCAGAATCTACCACAGCTGGAGGACAGACATTGAGTGTACAGATGAAACATGTGTCCCAAATGCAAGAAACCAGGACTAGTAGTCAGACACGTCTTAAGTCAGTATTTGCGCTCAGTCTCAGAGATGTTATATAATTGATGTGTTTGTAAAAGATGTGGGACGATGCAGTGAAGGAGTCTCATATTTGGGCCACAGTCGACACACGATGCGAGTGAGGAGGCTCGTAACAAACCCACCATCCTGTTACAGTGAATCCTGCCTGTTAAGGAGATCTGAAACAGCGACACACACATGTACAGTGTGTGTGATGGTAGACAAACAGTACAGTTTCATAGCACATTTATCTGATGGGACCGTTACACAGAAGAAAGAAGGAAAGAGAACAAAGGATGCACAGTACACTGGAAAGGTCAACTAACACACAACAGATGGTGACTGTGCATCTACATTAAAGTCATGTTATTTTTTCTCCAGAAGTACTGAACCTCACAAATGTTAAAGGTTGGCATCTAACAGGGCAGCATGATGGTGACTACACGAGTACACAATTCATCTTCAAGATGGAGGAAACTACACGGCATATTTTATTATTCATTTCTGCCCTTTAGAGGAGAAAAAGACACTGCACTCACCTCTTTCTGAATCCCAATGACGTAAAAGGTTTTCCCTTCGAACTTCAGCTTGCTAACATCAGCCCTGCAAAGAACCACATTATCATACATATCTACATGATCAGGGTTCAAATTAGGCTAAAACATACAAATTAATTTGACTTAACAGCTTAGAATAAAAACAAAATCTTCAGGATGCGATTAAAGGTGGTGCAGTATGATTATTTTTTTATTTGTCAAAGCTGTGCTTGTCATGTATTTTACTTAAGTACCAACTTGGAGTGCTTAACTTTCATTTTTATGCTTTTTATACTTCAGAGAGGTAATTATCGCTCTTTTTACTCCATTAAATTTATAGTTAGTTATAGTTGCTAGTTGAATTTCAGGTTAAAACTTTCATCAAAGCATATAGTCATCTTATAAAATATGATTCATTGTTATAGATTACACAGCAGTACATAAAGTAGATCCAGCTGCAACATTAAATGCATCGGTAATAACAATCTAATAACAACATTTATAACAGTTCAACATGCTTAACATCCCTTTTTGTTATCAAAGTATATTTTGCTGTTAATTACTATGTACTCTTATTTGAGTTAAACTGTAAATGCAGATATTTTGCTACTTTCACTTCAGTAAAGGAACTAAATACTTTTCCCACTCCTGCCTTTTTCTTTTTTTGTTTTTTTACTACAGTACTTTACTGTTTAACACACAGTTATAATGTACAACCAATAAAAACATCACCCGATGCTGCTAAATGTTCTCACCAAAATCCTGCAGGATGTTCATAAAATAATTAAAGCAAGATCATCTCAACATGAAGTTTCATTGAGTTTAACTTCTGTGTCTTAAAAAGCCAAATATTTGACGTTGATCATTTTACGAATGATCTGTACGGCAAGGGAACAGAGGGAACCATCATTTTAAATTGCTCCTATTAAAAATTATATTCAGCTACATCAGAGTGTGTTATGATTAGATTCAAGAGAGACTACACATTTGCTTTCCACCTTTACAGATTTTCTTTTTTATCAAGGATTATGGACAGATGTGTACCATTTGAGGAGATGGATCCTCTTGTTTCCCTGGAAGACCACAAAACCTGTGGCTGTGAACCCAAGAAAGGCTGTGGAACCTGTGAAATCCTGCACACACACACACACACACACACACAGAGGTGAGAAGAGGCAGCATGCAGCATTACATGATACAGGTGGATTAACAGCGGGGACACAAGTGAGCCATCATTAATCTCCATGGTAATGGCGCCTACACAGAAATCCCTTGTTTGTTTCAAACTTCAACCCCCTAATTTGCAGAACCTGGCGTCAAGAACAAGGCACAGAAAATCCAGGTTTGATATAAGGAGGCAAAATGAAAGCAGCAACAACTCCAGACTGAGTGCAGAACATAATATGTTGCTGTCACTCCACCACGCCGTTGTTTATCATCTGTAGACTTCCTTTCCTCTGCTGGTGTGCCTCTCTGCATCTCTCTGTGAGTCACTCTCTCTCCCTCTGTGTTCCCAATAGTTTCTCTGATTCTTGATCTTGACAGATCTGCATGTGCGTGATGCTACAGCCTCGGCAATGACAGTCATTTCCAGCAAACCAAATTAAAAACAGCCCAACTGACGAGAGCAGGGCAGATAAAGGGAATCCTCTCCAACAGGCAGATTTAGAATATCTTGTTAATCTGCTCAGCATGCTGTGATACGCCAGTCCATGAGAGAGTGTCCCCATTTCACACTGTGGCTGGGCGGAGGATGAACAGAGCGGAAAGCAAGATGTAAAATATTGTTTTTCTTTATCAGATTCAGTTCCATCTATTACAATGGTACAATAACATGAAGAGAAAAGTGCAAGCAGTAACAGTATCACAGGAGAAAGCTTGGTGCACATGTAGGTGTCACATATACCACAATGCTCACAGTGAGATCGAGTCAATGACATTGATTTGCTGAATCAATGATATTCTGTGATGGTTTCTGTGCAGACCAGATTAATTTAGTTTACCAAGGTAATGTTGCATGAGGTGCAAATGTGAACTAGCGGCTGGCCTCGACCTTCCCTCGCTCATCCCGCCTCTGTCACTCATTATTACTCCTCGCTTGGTGACCTCTCAGGTTTGCTCAAAGGCTGCTGTCAGTAAAGTTAATCATGTGTATAGTCATCCGTTTAATATGCAAATGAAGGGCAAACAAGCAAAGTGTAAAGAGGACAGGTGAGTTTATGTTTACAATTTGCACTCTCTCCGCCGAAGCCAGAATTTGTACTTACGCACAACTGCATGAACAACTTTGGTGAATATTTACATCTGTAAATGAAATCAACTTTTAATAAATAATGATGCCAAAATGATGCTTTGTTCACTGTTGTTCACTCAGATTAACAATAAAAAAGTTTTATTTCACAGGCAACAGAAAGCGTAACTTCACACTTACGAGATGAAATCATCCTAAACATTTACTGTAACCGGAATAAAATGTAATTACAACTATTTTAATTGTATTTTGTCTCCTAATAAATGCTGTAAACTATTTTATAAGAGCCGTTATGTTTATGTATTTGGTATCTGTATACATAAACAGAGAGAGGTGGACACATGAGGTGGAGGCCCTCAAAGAAAGTGAGGGATCTTTTCCTGTAAATTGTGATCAACAAACTGCAACTACCGTAATTTCCGGACTATAAACCGCTACTTTTTTCCCACACTTTTAACCTCGCGGTTTATACAATGACGCGGCTAATTTATGGATTTTTCCCGCTTTCACAAGCTTCATGTCGCCAAAAAACTGAGCACCGTCGCATAATGTGACGTAAATCGAGCACGCTCAAACTTCCCATTCATTACGGTAATTAACTTTTTTACGAAATTTCTCGGTGTTTCATTCAGTGTACCAAATGAACCTCTAAGAACATTAAGTGTGCGGCTTATTTATGTACAAAATACATATTTTTTTAAAAATCAGTGGGTGCAGCTTACATTCAGATGCGCTGAATAGTCCAGAAATTACGGTAATTTGTATAGAACTGTACAGACTGTACTATATATATCCACTATATGTTACCTTGCATGGGTGAGGGTCAACTCCATACGTCTCGAGGCTGTGAGCCCTTTTGAGCATGTTCATCTCTGCAAATGCAGTACACTGGTCCCTGAAGGAGAGGAGAGGCGTGTGTTAAGAAAACATTACAGGTATGTCTTTGTGGTGATTGAATGTTTGGCCATGAGTCAAACATATCAGTTATAGTCCACAGCTGATGTCGTGTGTACATACAATAGCAGCATGGACCGACTAAGAACTGTTAATTATATGTCTTCCCTCACAGAAAGTCGGGGAGCATGCCAAGGTGCCGGGGATAAATATTGTTGTGTATTGCGCTACATACAGTAGAAACACATTTTTAGCAAGTTATTACATTTGGCCCAGTTTTTGATCATCTGTTAACATTTTGCAGAAACAGACTGAGGAACAGAGGCCAAGTGTTCAGTGTGAAGCTCTGCTTTCTGCTCATTTGTCTAAGTGCTGCGAAAAGTCAAGAAACTGAGCGATGTGCGCTGCCACCCAGACGCAAATAAATCAACGTTATGATTCTACACACATACATCTGTCTACATAAGCAGAGTGGAGTAAAGATGCAAAAAAATAAAATAAAAACATTTAACATCTGCTTAAAAACACAACTCACAGACACACAAAGTGCACCCCACCCCATTTGTGAATCACCTGAAGTGTCTTTCTACAGCTCAGTAATAATGTGCATGCTGTTAATCCTGTCTGTCAGACCCATCGGGGCAGACAGAGGGCACTTGGCATCATCTGCCTCTGTGCTGTGGGAAATGAAGGATTTGTCTTTGATGTTTATATAATCGCTGCAAGTGTGACGGTCACAAACCTAACAACATCACTCATGAGCTGTAGCGATGATACCAATAAACACCCCGAGGGAGGGGGTTTATGTATAGCAGAGCTCAAGACACACAACCCAGAGACGACACATGCACACACACCTGAGCTCCTTCTTGTGTATTGTCTATCATGTGACCGTGCAGAGTGTACAGAATCAGTTTCTTCATCGTTTTATCTTTTTAACTTTCATCATTATATCTTTGCAGCAACCTCTGCATGCATTAACCTCCTCTTTTAATTCAGCCTTTTCCTCATATTACATTTTATTCCACATCCAACTTCTCTCCCTAAACAAGGAGAGCACATGCCAGGGTGTATAGATATTTATTGTTTTTCAGGGGATCCAAAAAGCAGGGCTTCTTTTTACCGACATCAAGCTCATTTTACTTCATCCAACCCTGTAAGGTTGATTTTAATCAAAATGTAAATTCTAAAAATCCTGTGGTAGCAAAGCAAGGTGTCCAAACCAAGACATAAATACATAATTCATGCTCATGTCTCTGCAAATTAATTTCAGTTTTTATTTACCTACAACTGAAACACCTTCAGCAATGCAATGCACCACAAATCTCTAGGCATCATCACATTGTGTCTCTACCCAGGACAACAGAAAGCGCTTTATTGTTTGCAGTAGAAAATTGTCTTCACAGCCTGTTTTGAAGACGCAGATCACAGGAGTGAGCATCCACGCCTGTCATCAAAATCAAACAGTAAACTGATAACAAAGACGCAGCTCCAGAAGACAAACAACCCCACCAACACACACACACACACACACACACACACACACACCCATCTGTTTTACCTGGGCTCGTTCTTGTGTATTTCCATAATCTTCCTCTCCAGTTTGAGGGATTGTTTAGGGAACAGCTTGAAGTCCCTGATGTAGTCTGACGGGTGCTCCTCTGGGTCGTAGTCCCCGAGCTCAGCTGAAGACAGAGGGGGATGACAAGTGTGACAAAAAGCGTTTTATCGAGGGGTTAAATGCCGGACTATTTCTTGTTCGGGAGCAGTACCTTCCTGGATCCTCCACGGGTTGCCTGGCACATAAAATGGCTTATTGTCATCTTTAATCTTTGTTTTTTTGTACAGTTCACAGAAACAAGTAAAAGTTTGTTTAATTAGTGGAGCCAGGCTAGCTGTTTCCCCCTCTTTCCAGTCTTTATGCTAAGCTAACTAAGTGTTTGGAGTAGCTTTGTATTCAACGAATAGATATGAGAGTGGTATCTTTCTTCTCATCTAACTCTTCACCAGAAAGAGAATGAGCATATTCCCTAAAGTGACTATTCCTTTAAAATCTGATTTAACAGATCTGTGTCATCAGGAAATCTGCTGGTTGCTCAAGCCTTAGACGAAAGCTGAAAGAGCTGAACCTTTTAATGTTATTTCCACAGGAGAATATACTCATGAGCAGCTGAGATAACCCTGATAGATAAATATTTCCCTTATTAAATCCAGTACAAAGCCCCAACAGACACTAATTCCTCTTTAAAATCCGTTCTTAATTAGCAGTCATAATAAAGGTTAAATCAGAAACTTGCCTGGAGTTTAATTAAGCAGTAATCCTCAACCTATTCTTCAGCTTTGTAATCAACACCCTGACAAAGTGGGACCTGCCTTCGTTAATCAGAGCAGCCTATGATACGCTGCAGACACACTCTGGCTGGATAACTTAGCCAGTCACACTCTGCTCTCTGGGGATATGAGCCTATCAGAGAGAGTTAACACAGCTCAGAGTTTTCTGCATCAGCCAGAGGGGTTCATTTATACGATACACCTCAGCTAATTGCACCCTTAATCCACATTAAAGCAAGTGGCTCCGCACTTTGATTTAACATTAAACTGTTACTTATAATTAACTTAAGAAGAAAAATCGTTCTTATTTCTTTTCCAAGCGTTGCCTGAGACATCGTGCTGTGTTTTGAAAAGTAGGATTACAATATGTAGTTAATGAGACAAATGGAGCTTTTTCTTCAGCCATTTATGACATAAGTGTTAACCAAGTGATTTAAAGTTACACAAATTAAAACATCCTTAATGGGATATTTATAAATCATTATAAACTGCAAACTAGCTACTGTATGTCTGAAACACAGAGGTATCCGTGTATGCATACATTGTATAAATACTTACATTTACAAAGGATTAGCAGGTAAGTTTAATATAAAAGCCTGTTTAATTACTGAACACTGTGATACAAGCAGTATGAATCTGCCACTAATGTCATGTGTACATCAACCACTTGTAAACTGCACAATTGAACTGATGTTCGTACTTTGTTCAAAGTAATGAAAAAAAAACTGGAAAAACCTGATATCCATGTGTACAACTTAACATTTAAATATAATAATCGTCAGTGAGAATTCAATTGTAAGATGCTATATCACCAGTGGATGTGCTGTTAAATGTAAATGTAAAGTACATTCACTGGTTGTCCCTGTAGGCCTCACCCTGTATGATGCAGGCTCCCAGATATGCAGCTTCAGCAAAAGGACAAAGGAGACGACCGTGGTAGATATCTCTCTTCAGCTGCAGGTACAGGAGATACCTGGACACACACACGCAACACACCCACGCAGTTATGAAGAAAGAAAGACTGACAATGCCACTTAAACAAAACACTCAAATTGAACGTTTATTTGGTCCAGAGTAAGGCAGTGTATTTCAGCACTAATGAAGAAATAAGTAGAAAATTAAGCCTTGATTACGGGATGGTAGATACAGTCATCATTACATTATCTTTACATTAAATATTCCCAGATGGTTGACAGTAAAATGAATAAAAAACCAATACAGTCTCTGTGCTTGATGCCATAATGATCTAGCTGTGTTACTATGGCGATTAGAGATAGCACTGCTATAGTAACAACTACCATACAGTAGTGACGGGTACTGTAGTTACTATGGAAACGGCTTCAATGGAGGCAAGTTTCGGCTTGCTGCTGACTTGTCTCGTGTTACCAAGGGGACAAGAAAGGACAGTGGTGCTGAAACTATAGGGACATGCGTTGCCATGGATACAGATGAGTTTTCACAGTCAACTGACTCATTAAACTTGTTTTCTAAGTCAAGCAGCTGAAGGAAAGCATGAAAGATTGAATGGAGCGAAAAGCCTGCTGCTGTAGCTAAATAGATTTATTTATAGAGTCAGGCTGTAGCCAAATAGACGTTTTTCAATTTGGCCTAAAAAAAAAACTGGAGCTATCTTTATGTACATGACTTTCTCAGTTTTGTTTAAAATAACTCTTCTTCATTTTCTTCTTTGTCGCATGCAGAGATTCCTCGTCTCTCCGTCTTCTCAGCGTCTATTTCCTTCCCTGAACTCTTGCTTTGATCTTACTGTTGCAGTATCTTTGACACTCTTCTTGTTTTATGTAACAGGAAGTTAATGCTGATGTTTTTAAATTTTCTTTCTACAATATCTGCACGTGGAAACTATGGCTTGGTTTGGTTATGGTTAGTTAAAGTCTGCGATGAAACTTGAACTGCAGTCTCATCCAGCGCTCCATCCTAATCTACACTACTCTCTGCATTAGCATTGATGCAGAATCCCCTAATATTGACGTGATTAATAAGAATATATATATTTTTTTTATATATATCTGGGGAAAAAAAGTTGAGGCTGAAAATGTCAGACTTCAAATAACATCCAGCAAATGCAGCACGCAGACATTAGCATAATCGTTTTGGGGATTTTGATGATGAGAAAAAAAAAATCCAATCCAAAAAAGCTTGATATTGACACTTCATTGGATTTCATCACTGACTGCAGTTCCTTCTGAACTTTCCAAACTCAGCTTGACTTTAACTTCTATGTTCACTCTACATTCATCACCAGCAGTGTAGTATAATGTTCTTAATCCATAAAATTTAATTGACACATAAAAATGCAGTACTTAGAAATAGCAAGGAGAGGGGGGTAAAGAAGGATGATAAATGAAGAATCTAAAGAGACATTACAGAAACTGAAGGACAACTCAAGGAAGGAGGAAGCCGAGAAACAGAGAGGAGAGTTTTAATGACGCTGATGAAGTACAAAAACACCTTTAAGTAATAAAAGTTGAGGAGGACAACGAGATATCCCCAAGTGAGTCGAGGGATGTGGAGAGACAGACGAGGGAGCAGAGTAGGCTGTGATAACACGGAGGAAGAAGGAGGACAGAGACAGACCGACAGAACGGAGGGAGGAGACGCCTTTAGGGATGAAATTATGGAGAGACGGAGTGGAGAGATCCGGAAAGGATGGGCGAGAGAAAGAAGGAAAAGCAGCGATGGAGGAAAGGAACAGAGAGATGGTGAGACATGGCAGCTCAGATGGGACGGAGGACAAGAAAACAGAATCCCTGCTGAGCGAGCATCTCTCATTATCACTCTGCCTGAGAGAAGGTGTGTGTGTGTGTGTGTATATGTGTGTGTGTGTGTGTGTGTGCGTGCATGTGCACGTGTGTGTTTGGGAGGAGGACGGTTATTATAAAGTTTGCATTAATTACCAGTTGTACTACAGCAAAGTAGAATAGTAGTCCGGATTTTTTTTTTCTTTTTTGAACTTTGTGAAGTGTTGCATATGCAGTGCAATACATCACAAAGGTTCAAAAAGAAAAAGAAAAATCTGGATTTGGACCAAGTTGACTGAGTACATTAAACCTATAAGACACTGAAGCTGAGAGAACGAAAAGGTATATATATATATATATATATATAATATGATTTATATGATCGCATCTCACAGCTTGCTCTTTATTCATTTTTTTCTTCTTCTTTGTTATAATATTTAGGATGAAAGCTTCCCATGATCAATTGTAAATAATTAAAGCTAATGTTAATAAAAGACAACATCTGGAAGAGCCAGGCTGTAAAATGATAATCAAATATACTGCAAAATGTTTTTAGATTAAAGAGTGCATAATGCTACTTGCAGTAAGTACTATGTGAAATGATGAATGTGAAATTAATACTTTTCAAAAAAAAAAGAATATATCATAACTGTAAAGGTGATAGTTAACAGCCATGTTAGTGTAACACTCATTACACTGGACTACATTAATGGATGGATGAAAAGTGAAAGACTTTTCATATTCACATAAACTCACAGTGAGCACCGGATGAAACTGATGTACTTCTGAATTGATTTAGACATTTTCTTTTCCTTCTATAGGCTACAGAAAGAGAAACAAATAGATCCCTGCAGTGTGGTGGACATGTGATAATCCCACAGAGAGAATTGTGAGGGCAAAACTTAGATGTTTTGGGAGAATTACATATTTTTACAACAAAACACTGCTGTGCTGTGGCTGTCAGCAAAATAAATGTTATTTGTATTCCTTCAACAGGCCTGGGAAAGTGTTAGCAAACCAAAGCTCCCTGAGACAATCACTCTGGGATCACTTTTGATCCGTTCCTTAATGAGCTCTTAAACATCAAGCTGTTGACATTTAGCGAAGATGGCAGTTTATGTACAGGTAACAAAGCTGCTCTCGAACAAGTAAAAGACAGAGATGCACTTCGTTTTCTGTTTGACACTTTCTTTCTCTCCCTCCTTCTTACGTCATCACTCATAAACCATCCATTGTGTGTGTTCGTTTTTACCTGGTGAGCTCCTCCTTTATTTTCATTGGCTCGTGGGGATAAAACTTCACCCGGAAACACATCGTGTACGGCTGCTGAGCTGCTGAAGACAACAGAAGAAAGTTTAGAGGAGAGAAGAAAGCAGTGGAGGAAGATGAAGGAAATGAGAGAAGCGATGGAGTTGGTTTAAATTAGAGAGGAGAGGGGAAAGGAGAGGCGGAGATAATGAACGAGTGCAAGACAGAAGCAGAGCAATGAGGATTATGTAAAACTGAGGAGGAAAAGAAGTTGGAGACGAGAAAAGGAATCAGGGTATGCCTCTAATACTGATTAGTCATTTGATAATTACAGTAATTACTCATCACATACACCCACACACACTTACACACATATAAAGTGCCTCACTTGAACTGGGGTATGTTTCTTTTACTTTGATCTGAGTCCTAAAGCATTCAATTTCTGAGTGTGTGTGTGT
>CALSBV010012216.1:208842-240871 GCA_943590825.1 Bovichtus diacanthus | reverse complement strand
CACACACACACACACACACACACACACACACACACACACACACACACTCTCTACCTGCCTTATTTTCTGCTGTCAAGCTATTCTTAGAGTCGCAGTAAACTACTTAAAAATCATTATGCTCTGCTGTAGGCCGTCGCTATGTCGCGAGACCCAGACCTTGAAATATTTTCAAAAACAGCGTTACGCATCTAAACGTGTGTATGTTGCTCGATAGAGAAAACACAACCAGTTCTCCCTGACACACAAACATTGATGCGTACTGTGTGTATTACCAGGTATTAATCATAGTACTATATTTTCATAATTATTAAACTTCTTTTTATCGGACTGCTTGCGTTTTTTTTGAGTTTTTGCAACCACTTAAAGCGCTCTCACAACACGTTCACACACACGTTCACACACACATTCACACGGGCTACAAGGTGCCACCTGCTCATCACACATCGTTGGTCATCATGCCATCGGGTGCATGTTTACCGCAGGGGCCGGGGATTAAACCGCCTTAAATAAGTATGAAAATGTTATATTTAACATTTGTGTGTTGGATTAATGTGAAGGACTGTATTTGTGTAATGGATATTTTTAAACTATGATTTTAATATGTTTTGTATTTATCATTCATTTTTATTTCTCTTGCAATTTTTGTTTCAACTAAGAGTAATAATATTTTGTAGATAGTATTTTTGAAGAAGAGGATTTTGATAAGGCTGTCTTTGTCGTTGGAATCTATGGCAATTTATCAGTAAAATGTCTGATTAATTACTTGTATATGAGGAAACAGCCTCAGACGTTCCTGAGTATGTCAAGATAACATTTGCAGGGTAAAGCACTGTGTGCTGGAGGAGAGCTGCGCCGTTGGATTTTGACATATATATATTCCATTGAAGCTCAAACTGGTCTGCAACTTGCCCTGTTCTGAAAGTAAAAACATCTCTAGATTCTACCACATCCAGTAACAATTAAGATCACTGCGACATCACTTGTGTTGACGCTCTACAAATCTAACATTTCTTTGGCAAAATGTGATCACAAAAATTGTAATCTCCTAGAAAAAAACTCCCAGTGAACTTGAGGTCTGCTCCAACACTTCTTTTAAAACTTGTGTTTGCACTTCCTTTTATTAAATTAGAATTTGAGACTATTCATTCATATCCTGCACAGCACTGCACTCTCCTGTTTATTCTGTTTTATTCAAATTTAGCTTATTGCATTTTACTCTTAATATCCCATTTATATGTATTTGTCGTTTATATCATCTTGTGTTTCTTAATATATCTTGTCTTAATGTCTTTTATGTAAAGCAGTTTGAATTGCATCTTTTCTTTTTGTACTTGTAGCAATGACGTGTTACGCAATGACAATCCCGGTCATAAAACTTCATCTATTTTTTAGCAACATTGCATAGTCCCTTGCCTTAAAAATAATCACAATTTTTAAAGTCTTGATTTAATAAGTATAATCCATGCAGTGTCAAATGTTGTGCCCCAAGGGGACCTGGCTAATGCACCCACATTTGATCAAGAACTGACGCTTGGAGCAAAGTTGAAGTAAATAAAGGCATCAAAGACTCAGGGTAAGCACACTATTCACTTGTGACGCATTTGCTCACGAGCACAATTTAAGAACACTTTTATCATTATTTCTATGATGGCACTTAATCTAGCGCTGTCTTTGGCATCTCATCCTGACCTACATGTTCAGCACAAAGCAGAGAAGCAGAACACACAAAACAAGAAAGACAGACAGGGACAATGCATAAAGAGAGAAAATAAGAAGATAAAGTAAGAGATGAAAGTCTCTGCAGAGTGGAAAGAGGAGAAGTGCTGTTGTTGAGCAGCAGAAGTGTAGCATGAGGAGCACAGGATGTCATGAAATATGTAGGAAGGAGCCGCTCAGCACCGGAACACAAAGCCATTAAAGAAAACCCTGGAAAAGGCAGTCAGCTAGAAATATAAATGTCCATTTCCTTATCACGCATAGACACACAGAGCTAAAAGCACCTGCACACTTCCACAATCTTGGACCTGTGCATCTCCTGGTGAAAAGCCACACTCTAATGTTCTCAGAAATGTACACAGAGTATAACACACTTTTGTGCTCTCGGAGACACGAGCATGCAGGTTTACGCGCATGTGAACGTTACAACACAAGGAAACACGGCCTCTCTGCCTCTCTGCACACTTTATGGTGTTCTGTAAATCATTGATTGGGTACATGTTGGCGATCAGTGAGACAGTTAGTTTGACATGCAGCGTGTATTTTCCGTGTTTCAGGGTCGGTCAACAGGGCCGAGACAGCCGACAACTTCTTCCGAAGGCAGCTCAGGATGAGCCCAGGAGCTGCTCAGAGCTGCGTTCACTCTCTGCGCTCTCAACTCCGCTCAACTGACTGAGCTGTCAACAAGCTGCTGCTGTTTTTAAGGATTTGGTGCAATGCTGAAGATGTAATATATTAGAATTGAACAGAATAGATGTAGCTGTTTATCATTGCGCGTATTTTGTATGCACTTGTCCTTTATGAAACATATGTGTGCTCTATAATCGTGCGTCATAATTTGGCAGGTTCACAGGATTTTACTTTTAGCTCTCTGGCAGCAGCTGCAGCTCAGGCCTGGAGGGGCCCAGAAGCCACACAGGATTTAATTTGTTGTGGAAACAGGGGGGAAACTTATATTTTCCTTTGTTCAGGCAGCCCTAAAAGTGTCCAATATTAGATCTCAAATGGGAATTGTTAAAGCCTGTCAGGTTTTATTACTTTTAAGTCAGTTTTCCAGTTGGATGGACCGCAGCTTAAAGGTGGTGGTTTGCACATCAGTTTGTTGTTGGTTTAAATTAATCCTGCAAATCCAAGACTTCATGTCTGGTCAGAAACACTGATTAAGTTAATGCTACCGGCTACCAGCCAGGCTAAATTATCCGAAAAACTAGATTTGTCCAACCATAGTTCAGAGCTGCAGTTCTGGGAAGGTAACAACACAAGAGCCCCTCAAAACGAATAAATGATGAAGGGAAAACATCAACTCCGATCGCTCTGACTGTAAACCTTTAACAGATGGCAGTTCATGATCTTGTAAAGTCATTGGACAAACCTTCATCAATCTGCTGAGTATATAACTTTATTATTTTCCTGATAACATGTTAGTACAGCTGTTTGTGTACATGCAAACATCTCATGAATACCTCCTGCTACTTGTTTCCTTCACTGGGAGGAAGTCTGAGCTAGATTTTGAACATAATTGTTTGTTTGGTGGGTGTAGTTACTCTGCAATCAATAAAGGAATATGACTGTGACAGTAAAGTAAAGATTGTTAATTACTTGATCTCCTCTGTTCCTCATATTGTCTGAAACTCCAGGTTAGATGTGAACCTCATAATTCCAACTGGAGGTGTGTGTTTTTCTGAGTAAATACTTGTCTTTCTGTAATCATGTGTTCACAAATGTTCAAGAATTTATAAGAATAGCCTTGGCTTTAGTTTGACAATATAGCTGCTCATCAGCGACACAGAGTGCTGTACGGGTGAATCTGGGTGTAAACAACATCAGTATCACCTCCTCTACAGGCAGACAACAGACATGAAAGTCCATAAGCAACTGTCTCCCTCTCTCTCTCTGCACACACAGCTTCCCACGACTGATTACAATCAATAACCCAAACAGCGGTCCTCTCTGCCCTCATCATCAGCACCGTCATCATCATCACTATCATCACCACACCACACCCATCAGCTCCATCATTTCCCCTGCTTTGAATCAAACTTCATCCTAACTTCTCTACATGTGGGTCACATCTTGTTTGGGCCCAATACACATGCGTGGATCATTATAGGGTATGGCTTTTTTTCCCCCCTTTGCTGCATATCTCATATAGGCAGTAGGGAGCAAAACAGCATGCAACCTCCCCAGTAAATCAAAGCAGCATGGAAACTGAAAGAGCAATACGTTCAAATGTGTTACGATGTAATCAGAATATTAATAAGAAACAATATGGGGTTGTTACAGCCTTGAATCGAGAGTAGTTTAATTCACCCATGTAATTAATCTGCTGCGTCCACGTGATATTTGCAATGATCACAGAGGACGATACATGAGGTGTGTGGGGCTTTCGTTTATACCTGGATGCTGCAGGAGATCTCGGAGTCGTCCAGTAACCGGATCGTGCAGAGGACCTCCTGGTCCAAGGAGCGGATGCTGGGGCTGCGAAACCGGAGCATTTTCATCCTTCTGTCGGTTCTGTTTCAGCTCCTCATGTCAGCGGATTCACAGGGAGACCAGATACGCACATACATACACGGAGGACTCGCGCATACACACGCATACATGCATGCGCCTTTCAGTCGGGTCTTGTCACCCCTTGTGACGCCCTTGGGAATGAATGGGTGGATGGAGAGATGGGTGGATGGATAAGAGAATGGATGGATGCAACAGAGCGAGAGGGAGGAGAGCTTGCATCCGTCTCCTGCCTGCCCACTGGTGGATCTACAGGAGGGAGGATGGCTTTCCCCCTTCTCTCTCTCTCTCTCTCTCTCTCTCTCTCTCTCTCTCTCTCTCACTCTCTCTCTGACACACACACACACACACTCTCTCTCTCTCTCTCTCTGGCTTGCTCACCCCACACTTTCTTTCTCTCTCTTTCCAAATTACATCAGCACACGTTACAATTATGACCCCACGTGTGTTTGGTGTCACATTGCCAGCTGGTGAATGTAAATCACCCGCCCTGTGGATTTTTTTTTTTTTTTCCACTTACTGATTTGATGTATTATGCACTCCCAAGTTTTAAGGGTGATTAAAACAAGCTGTGAGGTTATATTACAGGTTTGGCCTACTGGTGAAATAATTACTAGGTGCATATAACAGTTGCGCTGCCTTTAACTTGTGCATCAGAATGTGAACGTGTGTATGTTTAATGCCTGTATTATCTATGAGATTTTAAGAAACATATACTATAACATTATATTATCTAATAAGGTGATTGCACCTGTGATCAAAAGCACACGCAGTTGCGTTGAAAAGAAGTTATATTTTATTATCATCATTAATAACGACGTCAAAAGCGGTTTAGCTGCAACGTAACGTGAACGTGACGCTGTCCCTTTAAGTGTGAACGTAGCCGACGTGCGTCTGACGTAATCACGTCCTTCCGCAAAACAAACTCCGGACGTTTTATATTTTATACGGATTCAGCAGAAACGCCAGAATAATTTACTTAGTGTGTTGCATGGTTAATATGTTTGCTTGTGATATGAGAGTGTTGCTCTGGTAAAACCGCAGTATATTCTTCTAAAATATTGACTTATCAGAACGAGTGAAATATGTTAGTGTTCCAGGAGTTTCTTGATTTAACGAGTAGAAGCACCGGTGCATTGTGTCGGTGCATCACGAGAGGCGGTGCAAGCTCGTGGCATCGGTTATAACGGGATTCTGGTGTCTGAAGATCTACAGGCAGGATGATCTACATCATAATGGGAGTCTCAGGCTGCGGAAAGTACGTATACTATGTGTGTGTGTGTGTGTGTGTGTGTGTGTGTGTGTGTGTGTGTGTGTGTGTGTGTGTGTCTGTCTGTCTGTCTGTCTGTCTGTCTGTCTCTGTGTGTGTGTGTGTGTGTGTGTGTGTGTGTTTATCTAGGACAGCCTTACAAGGTGGCATTTCACATAAGAAGCCCAACATATTTAAGGTTCTTAAGTCACACGTGTGAGAAGATGTGTAGATGCTTTTGAGTGAATACATTAGATATTTGATGACATTAGTGGTGACTAGGTGGTGGTGGTGGTTTAGCAACTTTTAATGTCCCATTACGTAATTAATTACAGTACACTGGCATCTGTTTCAAGGTCACTGAGGGAAAGTAGTGCAGTCCTGTAAGGGATTAAATGTAACACCAACATACCATAACAGAGCTGCAAGTACAGATTATTTTCATTTTCATGATCCCATTTTCTTTCTCGATTGATCAATTCATCTTTTTGTCTGTATATTAGCAGAAAATAGCGACAGATGTTCAACACAGTATCCGAAAGCCCAATGCAATGGCCTTAAATTGCTTGTTTTCTCTGCAAAAATCATAGTTGCTGATTAATTTTCACCCATTGTCTAATTGAATATACTTTATATAAGCTCTAAACTACAGCAGCTCTATGGCAGTAAAGTATTAGATCAGTAGATCAGATCAATGCTTTTTAGTACTACGTATATTTATTATTGCACTGTATCAATTCTGTCTTCCTCCTTTTCTTATACAGAAGTGCCTTAGGGGCCCTCCTATCAGAAGAGGTAATTGGATCTATCCCCCTCACTACACACACGCACGCACACACACACTCTGACATACACACACACGTCTTAGCACACAGTATGACTTAACAGTGCACATATGTATGTGTGTGTATCCCCTCATCAGCTGGGCTGGCCCCTGCATGAAGGGGATAGCTTCCACCCTCAGGGGAACATTGAGAAGATGGCTCGAGGTGAACCACTCACAGACCAGGTAAGTGTGTGTGGGCGTGTGTGTGTGTTAGTGGAAGTGTCTTGTCAGCTCAAGTTGAATGTCAGTCATTTACAGAGTGAGCCATTTCTCTTCTGTGGCAAGTCAATCATTCTCTCAGACTTGCAGCCGCAGACAACTCAACAAGTGGCCGGAGGAAGCTTCCCTAGAGAAGACAGTGAAAGCAAGATGGAGGGAAACTGAGCTTTTCATCGCACCCCACAGTCCTTAAATTCAGTTGAGGGATTTATTTCCAGTTTGTCCAATATTTATCTTTTTTTTTCCCCAGTTCATGCTGGCTTTCAAAATAAAGGTAGACCTCCAAACAATTGACTGGCTTCCTGCCAAAGCTAACAGCTTACAGGCAGCTCAACCCCTGCCATCATTTGGCAGCAGTTTGCTGGTAGCGGTGTTTGGTGGCTCATGATAACCTCCCACTCAGAAATCTGCTTTGAACGGCCGGGAGAATTAACTTGGGGCCTGCTCTGTCCAGTGCTTTGGCATGTTTTAAAAACACTTAACAGTTGGCAGTTTGAGAATGAATGTACATTTTGGATTACTGTCTTCCATGCCAGTATAAGAGTTGGCAGAACCGAACAGGACAAGAGAGAATGTGATTCCTCTCATCCAAGTTCAGCTCTTCATATTAAAGGCATAGCAGTGTGAAATAAAAATGCGACTAGATCAGTTGTGACTAAATTAGCACTGATTCTACTTGTGCTTGCTGTGTAATCAAAGATGTGTTTGTGCTGCCATGTATGTCTGCCTGATCCCTGTTTGATTCCCTGATTAGTTATTTTAAAGACTCTTTGACTTGAGTCCATTAAACAGAAAATATTGGCAGTGAGTTCTGACTTGAAATAATAAGATTTACAGACTCACATTCATCTGGTGGCCGGAAACACAAATCCAAATAAACTGCAAAAAATATTGATCACAAAGATTAAAGATATATCTTAACAAGGACAGCTACTGCTGTAGACAACACTGAAATACATCAATATGTTGTTACTTATAACAAAAATATAAGCCGCTGTTGTTCGTCTCCTCAGGACAGATTGCCGTGGCTTCTCAAACTACATGACATCATTGAGAGGTAAGAACAAACAAACCTTTCACACACACACACACTGTTATGCACACTCACATTTAGCACTGAAAACACAACATACCTTTGTAATGACAGAAATGGGTTTAGAGAGTGAGGAGCTGCAGAGCAGCGAGGTAAGGGATATATGCAGCCGTGAAATTGTCGGAAAAAAAGATCAAAACTATCAAAGATGGTTTTGAAAATTGAGGTGAAAACCAGAGCGCGGGGAAAGGCAGTTTGGGAGAGTAAAAACAGATTAACTGAGTGAGAGTGTAGAGAAGAGGTGGGGAGAGCCGGAAAGTATGCCATCGCTTTCTTAAAACGCCTGTGACAACATCAAAGACTTCTTTTCCAACTCTTCCACACGCAGTCGTCCTTTATCAGCTCATCCTTGTGTCCCCTCTTTTCTCTCTTCACCTCCTTCTTCTCTGGAGCTGTTTTTTTTTTTTTTTTTTTAACATTTTTCACGTTCCTACAACATTTCAGTGAACAGGTCAGCGGTTATTACTAATGCGCTCTTGCCCTCACAATGTGCATTTGTGTCTTCCCATCTCAGAGAAAGGTGTTCACGCTCTGATGCTCTTGTGGCGTGCTCCGCCCTGAAGCGCCTGTACAGACAGATCCTGCTCTATGGCTCCAAAGCCCTCGCTTCGTCCTGCGGTCCACGCCAAGATCTCCTGCCTGCGTTGCCTGATGTCTTTTTTCTCTTCCTACATGGTGACTATGATCTTATTCAGCAGAGGATGGTGGCCCGCAGGGGACATTACATGAAAGCAGATCTGCTTCGTTCCCAGTTTGATGTTTTAGAGCCTCCGTCGGATGAGGAGAACGTGTTACCTTTGGACATCAGGACGAGCGTCACTGACATGGCCATGGAGGTCAAGAAGCACATCATCAGCCTCAAGTCTTCACCGATACTTTAACCTCCATATCCAGCTCATATCCAAAGCAAAGCTTGTGCAGTAGAGTTTGGGTTGGATCTACTCCTGCTTCAGTACAGAATCTGTATGATCCTGTGGCGCTGAAAACATTTCAAAACACGTCAAAGTGCCATTCTAATATATTTCTCTGCACAGTATTTGATTTTGCTAAGGTTTGAAATGGAACTATCAAGAGATATAAACCTCAAATAGTGTTCCAGTTTGTTTTTTTTTTAATGATAAAGAGGATTGTGGCAGTATTGTAAAAGTTTGCACTGTGAAGATTCTGATTTTTTTTTTTTTTTTTAAATCTATTTGACTACAAGTTACGATGAAGAAATGCCCTGAGCACATTTTTCCTACAAAAGAACAACAGGCAAAAGCTTTTAAAAACATTTCAAACTCTTTTACAGGGGAAATGTGGCTTTGTAGCTATTGTACTGGGTTGATTCACAGTTGCATCAGTTCGGGAATATGAAATAAAAATGAACTGATGATGGTTTTGGTTGAATATTTTATACCTTAAGTTTTTGAATCACACGTTTAATATATATTTTTACTTTGACAACAGTCCAAAACCTGAAGATATTCAGTGTATAATCACTTAAGAAGTATAACTTCTCTTCAGTTTAGTTCAGGACACAAGTAACTGGTGCACAGCAGAATCTGAGGCCTGTGGAAACACAAAGGAAATATGTTTCTACATCTATTTTATTGTTTTATAGGACTCCAGATGATCTTTCTGTTGTCCGCTCAGCATTATAGGTTTCTCTTATCTGCTCTTCAATATTCATTCACACTGAATGAGATAAAGTGAAAGTTAAAGAGGTTCAGATGTAATACTTACTGTGAGGGAAGTTTAGCTCCTCTGAAAAAAGCTTGATGCCACACTAGAGGTCAGATCAGGTCTCGGCTTCTTGATCCCTGTTTTCTGATCTACGTACGTATAAGCAAATTCAGAAACACACACACACACACACAGGTGACCGTGACCCCCACACACCTCCGCTCGACACTAGAGCTGTTTTTGTGGTGTGACTCATCTGCAAAACTCAACCCGAATATTTTAGGAGCTTCTAATCCAGAAAACCCCCTTGGCTACTCTCATATCTCACACATCCAGACGAACGGGAGCACACATACTGCGACACACACACACACATACATACACATACACATACATACATCACTAGAGATTAAACCCTCCTTGGTCTGGCAGCAACAGACAAACACACACAGGTTGTCAAGTGGATCACATACACACATACGTATCTGATGTCTGAGTGTGTGTGTGTCAGTTAATCCACATGGTCTCTGAGTCAGGACACAAAAGCAGGGATGGAAAACACACACACACACACACACAAAGACTATTATGCACTTTAGGTGGCTGAGAATCACCTTTAACTATTACTTGGTGCTTCTTTGATATTAGTTTATAGAAGTGAATTAAGGAACAATGTTGCCAGTTGGTGTCATATTTGAGGTGAACAGGGAAACACAGATTTCAGGATCATGATTTACACTAAATGTAACTAAAACAAAATTTTTTTTTAATATTTTGTGCATAATTCCAGCTGTAAAAACCAGAACAGCTGATGTTACTGAGGTTAAGTGTAGCTGCCCTCTACTGGTCGTAGTTGAATAGTACAACAGTAGATTTAAGAGAATAGTAAAATATCTACTTAAAAAGTCTGAATAGAAACACTAATAATAATAACTAATACTAATAACTCAGTTTGATGGGATTTTCTCTTATTTTCACTGAAGGTGGAGGTGGATTATATGTCTAAAAATAGTTACTCTTGTATAATAAACTACTGCTTTTATCAATCAAAGATGGTAAACCAGTTTGTTTTGACTTGTGTCTTTATTGATCACTACACCAATACAGGGAACAACATGATGCGTTTTCAGCCTCTGAAATGTGAGAATTCAGCTGCTTTCTCCGTTTAATACAATTGCAAATAGGATTTTGGGACTTTTAGTTGAACAAAACAAACATCTTGAAGACGTCACCTTGGCCTCTGGGAGGTTGTGATCCATATGTTTCCCTATTTTCTGACATGTTATAAACTAAATGATTAATACATCATAAAATAAAAACGATCCATAAATTAATTGATAGTGAAAATAATCATTTTTGGCAGCTCTAAAAAACTACAGTTGAATTAAGTGTGCTGTGAATCCTACTACAGAACTGTTAACAGTACAGAGAACAGCAATGCATGGAGGAAACAGAACACACTGTTAAAGCAGGACATCATCGTGAGTTAATGTGAAATTACAAACAGTGCATACGTACATCATTAAAGGACAACAGAGTCAGGTTGACTGACTTACATCAGATCCACAGAAACACTGCAGCAACTAACTGGAGCTCTGATGAATATAAACGTAAAGACAGGAACAACAAATCCCAGACGTAAAGAACTGTGTAAAGTAAATCAGCATAATCAGCATCGGCCGTGTTATAAATTCCAAAAAGCTTTTTGGCTCAAATTGAATTCTTCTCCTGGGTGAGTGTGTTGAGGAGATTAACAAATCAGAGTTTCTGTGCCTGTGTGATAAACGTGGTTGAAAGTCAACCCCTCATCATTTTTGAATGCCTCTCCTGGAGCCCAGCGTAATGATCTGCTGTGTCTGATCTTCACAGCGACAGACAGATGGTGCTCAGAGAGTGTGAACCCTCTGTGTGCTTTCAAGAACATCTGACTCTCTAGGTGTTACAAGCTCTCATTATTGTCCGAGTGGCAAGAAGATAAGTTGTCCGAGCCTCATAGGAGTGCAGAGATTAATAATACATGACCTGCCTCTGAATGCACTCACTACAAGTCTAAAGTATGTGAGGTACCTGCAGTGACTGTGTTCTTTTGTTTCTATCCTAACATTAACCCAAAGCACTCCCTCTGGCTGTGTGTGTGTGTGTGTGTGTGTGCACAATTTCTAATTTCTCACTTCATAAAAAGCAAGTCAAGTCAATTTTTACATGCATTCATATAGCCCAATATCACAAATCACAAATGTGCCTCAAGGGGCTTTACAGTCTGTAAAACATACGGCACCGACTATTCGAAAAAAAGGAAAAACAAATGTAATCTGTACCAAAGCAAAGGTGACTGTTATTCCAGCAGTGAATATCATTTCCACTGTAGTGAGAGGTTAGTACGTTCAGGAATGAATACAAGTGTGTATTTGAAAGTACAACTGTGTACATATGGCTTGCACGTTTTTATGTTTCTTATTAGGTTTGAGAGCAACATTTGTACGTGTGTGTGTGTGTGTGTGTGCGTGTGTGTGTGTCAGAGACCGAGCAGATGTTGTATAGCAGTGCTGAGGTCTCCTCCAGTGCTGATGAGGACCTGAAGGTTTGCCTCTCTGTCTCTGAAGCCCATTGAGCTCAGATGCTCCAGCTCGTCCTGGAACTCAGCCTCCTCAACATGGACCTGACAGCACATGGAGGAGAGTTATTCTAACAATGACATTATTAAAAAAGAAATTAGCAAAGAAGTCTTGTTCCCAAATAAGATTTGACGAAATGTCATGCGTCGTTCACTCTTTTTTAAAAATAAATACAACAAACAGTCACCTCCTGGTCACAGAATCGTACAACAATACAACCACTTTATGAATTGTTTAAACAAGCGCTTGAGTTATTGAGCCTTGAAAGTGTTTTGGTTATAAAGACACTGCATGCCTCAGCTCTCCCAATCCTTAAACTATTTATTCTAACAGCTCATGGTGGACAATCAATGATCAACGAGGGCAGACTGTTACATATCACTTTGTTATAACTGCTTATTCCAATGATAGCAACAAAACAGCAGAACATTCCTTACAAGTACAAGACAGTGCATCAGCCTTTTAATAACTATCCAAACCGATGACAATAATTGCTTTGGGATTGCTTCTGACAGCCCTAGTGCCCCCTTCAGGACTCACAAAATGATACTGCAGACTGTTGATGAATTAGAATTATTACTTTTTAAGCACACAATGAATGTCATTAGCGCCACCGGGAGCCCAGTGTCGTGTGGGCCTTTCAATGACAGTGGTCAGTGAGTGTGAGCCATCGTTCATCGGCCCAACTCCATCACACAGTCTAATAAGTTAGATTGAATCTTGACAAGAAGTGCCAGCTGCACTGGCCTCTATGGGTTGAAAGGTATAAATCTCTTGAGCCTCTGACCACACCAAACATCACAGCTGACACATTTTATATTCTGATGACATTTCAAATTCAAAGTTCAGATCAATTAGAAGCAGATGACAAAGTTGTAAGAAAGCGCAGATACCCCGTGGTCGGTGTTAGCCAGCGCCTGTAGCATCTGTTGCACAAACTGCTGCTGCTGCTGCTCTGTCACCGTGGCAACCCGAGGACCAGTTTCTGATTGGTTGTTTAAGTCAGATGCTAGCTCCGGGGCAGCATCAACACTGCAAGACAGACATGTGGTGGGAAATCATAAAAAAGGTTTTACAATTTCTTTAATGCGCCTCGCATAAAAAAAGTACGGCTTCTACGCACCAACTCAACCTTCAGATTGAAGTTTACCGTGTGTGTTTATTTTACGTATTTACACTCACGAAGGGATCAGTGCAGGAACCTCTGCAGCCAGAGTCTGTAGGCCCTGTTGGATGTGAAGCAGAGCCTCCATGGCTCTGGGGTTCAACATGGCTGACAGCAGCTCTGGACTCTGCATCTACATACAGTATTTATCACTGAGCATTAAAGCTGGAGGACAGAACTTTTAGGTTGACCAAAACATAATACTGTTTGATATCTACTAGTTGCAAGACATTAGTGTTTAAAAGTGAGAAGAGTAAAGTAACCTGTTGCAGGAAGAGAGGGATCTGCTGTGTCATCTGCTGCTGCAGCTGAGGATTTCCTGAGAACAAAGGGTGGCTCAGCAGCATCTGAAACAGCATAAAATGAGAGCTCTATAGAGTGTGTAGGCTTTGAGTGGGGAGATTATGGGGATATTGTAAACAGGAAGTGGGGAGGGGCGGGTTGTAGCCTGGTTCCACGCCTCTGCATTGCAGCCCATATGATTCATTTTTATAGCAATTGAGATGCTTATAAATAACCTAACAATATGAATTCTAGTCAGCTGTCAAGTGAAAATAAGCGGCCTGATCACCTGCCATGTGTTCCCTGTAGTCCATGTTTATGTGTTTATTCTACCCATAAATGTTGTGTGCGTCACCTGTGCAGCCAGGTCAGGGTTCTGGCCGAGGCAGTTGAGGAGACTGCTGACATACGGCCCTGACAGCAGGCTCTCCATCAGCCCTGGACTGGCTGTGATCTCCTCCAGCAGGGACTGCATGCCTGAGGAGAGAGGAGGAGGCCGCAGAAAAAAAAAATCTAATTGCGATTTTTTTTTTTGACTGGTATTGCAAATTCAACATGATTTGCGATGTTAGAGGGGATAATATTTTTTACATCATTATTATATTTTCAATGAAAAACATATAAAAATAATTATGGTGTCATTTTTGCGGGGATCTGTAGCGATGTATGTAGAATATGATGTGTAGGCCAGGGCATCTCTGCAGCGTGACAATATTTCATTTAAAATGTTATTTTGTCACACATTTTCGCATTTTACAAATATTGCGCCTCCTGCGATTTGATTTTCATGGTTTGTTTGAGAAGAAATAGCAGTGAGAACCAAAACCTTTCAGATATCTTGAAATGCATCAAAGGACAGAAAGCTGAGAAATCATACGTTTGCATGATTGTAGTTTTCCAGATTAGGATTTACGGTACACTTTTTTCTCTTAGTATAGGTAAATTGTGATGGATTTATATTTTTCGCGCCTGCATTAACAGTGCTCTGGGGGTTTGGATCAGCTCTGGGCGTGGAGCTCAGTTCTCTGGGAGAATCTAAGGAGGGACCGGAGACGGGTAGAGTCTCGTTGTTTTCTCTGTCAGTTGGCTTTTGATTCCCAGATGATGTAGTCACCACCGGGGGGGCTCCTTTCTGGATCTGAGAGAGAGAGAGTACATTTAAATTTAAATTAACTTTATCTTTATTTGCAGAATTTAACAATATGTCAACATAAAGATGAAAAATAATATACAGTTTGGTCTTAAACCCATAGGGCTTATTTGAAGCTTCCTCCTAAATAATGTGTTCTCTATAACATTGTGAAGTTTTAACAAGATTAATATACTGCAAATAATATGACTACACAATAGAGATGGACAATAGATTAGTTTGACATAATCTGAATAGATAGTTCAGGAAAACCATCATTTCCAAAGCTGTACCTGAGATAATTTCAGATCAGTCTTCTGAAGGCCATGAGAATCACCACTGATGCTTTCAGAGTTTTCCTGCTCTGGCTGCAAATTGCCTAACGCTCTGTCTTCCTCATGCATCACTTCCTCTATCATGTCAGGGTTCCTGACGAGCTCCAGCACCTGGAAAGGGAAGCGAGAGCGAGACGATATTGAACATATGGCTGGGAGGAATGAGTCAACGAGGGACTGCGTTCAACTGTGTTCAGGTCACAGTGAAATGAAAAACAACCTTATTTTCTCCTTTTAACTAATTCATATCACACACCTGTCTTAAACCCAAAGTATATTTAAGAAACATGCTGAAATGACAGAATTTGAGTAATGTCTTTCTGCCATGTTTTATTATGTTAAATCTACAACTTCCCAATTATTAAAGCAATATACTGTAAGCAGTTACATGTACACAGTATCATGGCGGCACACTAAACTTTGTAACTCATAACACATCTGTATTTAAAACACAGTTTAAATTGTTCCTTTTTATTCTCACCTGTGCGATGACATCTGCGTTGTTAAGCATATCTCCCACCTCTGGGTTTGTCTGCAGGAGCTGCAGAATTTGGGGATTCGACAGAATGAGCTGTCTGGTTAGTTGAGGGCTGGAGGTGGAGAGGGTGCTCTGCACGAGAGGGCTGCCCAGGACACGGCGCATCATCTCCGGGTCAGACAGCAGCTGGCTCTCCATCTGGCGTTGGAGTGCAGAGAAGAAGCCCGACCCGCTGTCTGTTAGGCCAAAACTGTCCAGACCTTCCACTATGGAAACAAGATCAGGTCAAAAGAACAGGAGCATGTAAATGAACTAGAGAGCGGCAGCAGTTTAAACCCAGATTGAGAGAATAGAAAGGGGCGAGGGGAGTTCTGCAGTTCTTACCCAGACGGGGAGAGGTTGGAGACGGTGTGGAGCTATCAGGGTCAGGATCAGGAACAGCTGTGAGCTCCGACTGCACACTTTGTGAAGCTGGATCCAAGGTGGGTGCAGCAGACTGATGCTGAGGCCTGAGAAGGAAGGACTGAATCTGAATCTACATTATTTGGAAGACACTGATACTGTGTATGAATCACATAATGTAATGAATCACATCGTTTAATGTCCCCATTATCTACAATTATTGCTGAATTTCAAAGCATTTGATCCATCCATTGTTCATTCCCATTTGTTATTGTGTGCCATAACAGGTTAGTCCACACTTACAAACATGTGCCACTCTTCCCTAAAGTAAGGGACTGAAGAGGGCGCTGACTTTGTTGACCTGAGACTTTCGTTTTCTCACAAGGCAATATGGTGCAGTTCTATATTTAGCAAATCATTCTCCACCTTAAAGTGACATTGCAAATGAACTGGCCTTCTGTATGATTTTTAGATTTAGGTGCACCAACACCGACTGTCCTAGTGCACAAAAGTAACATGTGACTTGTTACTCAGTCCACATACCCACAGGCTGCATGTAGAATACTAAAACACACAGCTTACTATAGGCACACGATGTACATTAAAGCACATTATCATCTCGAGTGTTCGTCTGCCTGTGGCTGATTAGCAAATCCCGTACAGGCCTATATGTCTGTGTACCTCTGGATCATGCAGAGGCTCACTGACTCATCTTGTGCTTTAAGGTGACTCAGGACTTCTGACTCTCTGAGCACCCGGCCGGAGTAGATGAGCACCAGCTGCTCTGCCGGGACTCCCAGGCGCTCTGCTAGACCCCATTTCAGCTGTACACAAAGACACACACCAAAACATCAGTTTGTCAGCCAAAAAATGTGGCATGGAAAAAAGATACCCACAGCTTCAGCGCAAATCAAGCCATTTTTACGCACACAGCACCGAAGCATCAGTGGGTGCGTTTGGCCTCCTGACCTGTCTGACGGTGCAGCTTCCTCTCACGGTGAAGTCTTTGCTCTCTGTGACACTTTTGACTGCGACGTGGATCATTTCAGACCTCTGACGACCACCCGGTGCTCTGGGTTCATCTTTCACCGCGCCTGACATCTCGGTCCCGTCCGCGCTGACGATTGAAATGAGCGGACCTGAGGAGGAGCGCGCGGTCCCTGTGCGGAGGCGCGTGTGTCCCGATGACTCGGCAGAAAGTTGTGCAGATGAGAGCCAGCTCCGACCCGACTGCGCAGCGTGGTGCAGAAACAAATCCTATACCTTTTTATTATTGTCGGTACCTATTATAATGTAGTTACTTACATGGGTGCCACTGCAAGCAGCCTGGTTAAATTACTTAATGCCTAATAGGTAACCAGTACTAATAATACTAAGACTGCTCTGATGCATTTCACTTTTTTTTAAAAATATATATATATATATATATATATATATATATATATATATATTTCTTCCACATTAAAAAAGACAACAAAAAAAAAAAACACACAAAAAATAGGCTATTATTACAAAGTAAAGTCAAATATTATAATATCTAGCTTCTCTGCATTTCAGTTGAAAACATATATTTTCTAAAAAGTTGACTTTTCTGAAAATATACAAAAAAAAGGGACGATTTTCTTTCACTGAAAAAGTATTTTATTTACTTAACAGTGAGAAAGAAAAAACAACGACATACATTTCACGTCATTTTGGCATTAAAACCCCCACAAAAGAAGAACAGGCCACAGCATTCAACAGAACTATAGGCGCGTGCGCCTGCAGAGGGCAGCACCGTCTGCCAAGCCACCAATTAAACAAAAGGTTTTAAACTAAATAATTTTTAAAAGCTTCTTCAATTCTTGTTCAGCTGAGTAATACATCCGACTGCCTCTGGAGTGTATTCTGTCTGTGTGTGTGTGTGTGTTTGTGTGTGTGTAATTAGGGGGGCATGCATTATATGCTGACATGGAGTCCGAGCTTAAAAAAAAAAAAAAAAAAAAAGAAAGGAAATTGAACCCTGACGATGATCAGTAGTGCTTTTCTTCATTTGTTCATTCGTTTATTTAAATTTCTTTTAGGTTCTTCTCTATTTGGGACCTTCATAGATCCATCTCCGAGCCTTTCTTTCCTTTCTTGTTTCCCTGAAAACCAGAAAAGCCCAGAAAGTACACAATTATTTATTATAAATATGATAACATATTTTATTGATCCAATTCATGGTATAGGTTTAAAAAAAAAAAAAATAGAGAGTGAAAACAAATCCTTGAAAACAGACAATGACATTTCCTGTGGAAGAATACATTTAATTTCTCTGAACTGAAACCTAAATAACTTCTACTCTGACCTCAGCGTGATGTACTATAGTAATAAACTTAACTAGACTTTTATTACTGTATTTCTGTGCTGGGGCTTACTTGCACTGCAACTCACTTCACCTGACTTACTGGATGCTTTCTGTCTCTTCTGTTCTACAGAAAGGGAAAGAAGGAGCATGCAAGCACACGCACACAGACACCCATGTACACACACACACACACACACACGAACATCAGCTAATACACAGTCAATCCCAGCCACACAATAGGTGATGCCTTCTCAGAGTAAAATGTACGACAGAGTCTCGTCTCTCTAAAGCTCAGCGCTTGCGTCCGAGTCCAGTCTTTTCTTGTTACGCCGACATTACTCCATACTAATCAGAAGAATGGGTTGAACTGCAAACATTCCCCTTGGAAGTGTTAAAGCTTTATTATCTGATGTTTTTCCTGACTCTTGTCACTCTTTTTAATAGCTTGCTGATTGTGTAGTTGTGCTGTTTCATTTCCTCAGACATCTTAACCTCAATGAGATAAGATTGCCAGATTGAATTAAAGATGAAATAAAATAAATGAGTGAGGGACTATTTGAACTCTCACCTGATGTTTTGGTTGATCTGACTGCAGACCTTTGACTTTAGACCGTTCTTGTTCAAGGGCAGCGTGTAGTGATGCTACCTGAATAGAAAAAATACATAATTCAAATGCATACAAGTCTACAAATATCTCACACAGCCATGTTCCTCTCTCATAATCTTTATATGACCATCTCACACCTGTAATGACAGTTCTTCTTTTATGTGTAGTAGCTCTTCTACTTGTAGAAGGAGTTCTGCTTTATCTTTCACTGAAGGAGAGAAACATCAGAAAACATCAGACGGATCGTAGTGAATCTTCGTTAGGAAAGAAAAGGTGCTGGTTCAACTCACTCTCTCCCTGTTGGAGCATCTTTAGCAGCTGGGAATTTCTCGCTTTCACCTCTTTGTATTTCCCCTGTACAGTTGAGAAGCAAAAAAAAAAAAAGCAAAGCTGTAACAGACAGTAACAAATGCATATATCAAATATATATATAACAAATAGATATTTCTTAGCGTGATCAGGGTGAAATTACAGAATGATGGGGAACAACGGCTTATGACAGCTGACCTCCCACTGTGAGATGTTCTTCTTTAGCTTCTCGATTTCCTGGTCTTTCTTCTCCAGATCGTACTTCAGCTGCTCTGCTCGGGGATCCTAACAGGAAGGTCAGGTAGAAAAGAGCAAGTCAGGAAGACACATTTATACTTTCCTGCTTATTTAAGTAAGGAATCACAAACTTCACTTGGGTGATGATGCGTTTAGAAAATGTAGCGACACAGCTGTATCGACACACTTAATGCATGTAAACGTAAGGTGTGAAATGACAAGGGGGGGAATAATTAAACAAAATGTAATAAAAAGGCCAACAATTCACAATACAATAAAACAATTCACCTTAACCAAAAACTCCAATAAGTCGCTGCTTTTTCTCAGTAAGTTTCCTACATACGAGATACATGACTATTTGCCAGATCGGCGATGTGAACTTTTACTACTACAAAGAAAAAACTGGAATTCTAACATGTACGGCTGATCTGCTCTCTGATAGGCCAGATAAATAAAAATGTAACAATACGTGCGACATCTGTAGATGTACTGTGCATACGAGGCGTGTCTGTGTGCTTCTGTCTACCCACCGGCTCATGTTCTGTGGAGGTGATGACTTCCTGTCCCTGGCTGTTGGTGTACTGCTCACGTCTCTTCTCCTGTTGGATAATCCGAGTGACGTCATCCTCGAGCTTGTTAAAGAAACGCTCCTCCGGCCCGATTCCCAGCGCTACGTTAGCCACTCTGGCGTCCTGAATGAGAGCGAGGTGAGTGATATTAAACCCCAAATGAAACCCTGTGCATATTATTGACTGGTCATTTAAATATGTATTTATATACAATAAATAATGTTCGGCTGAATGTGTACCATTGATTTGACAACAGCACAGATTTACAAAGAGAATAAAAAGGATGCTCACCTCTTTCTCGTGTTTCTTACTCAAATGTTCTGCAAAGAGACAAAGTACATTGACATGAATATTATTCTGGGAGCCTGTAGTGTGATCATAGTAAGATAGTTTTGTTTTTTTAAAACGGATCAATAGGTTTCTCTCACCTGCACTGCCCTCAGCCTGGAAGTCCTGCAGTGAAACTGTCTTTTTGTCTTTTGACTGCTGATTCTTCTTTTTGTCCTTCTTCCCTCCGCCATCTTTTCCTACTCGTGCCTTTGGCGAGGATGCGTTTGTGTTGTTGTTCTGAGAGAAAGCAGATCATTTGACTTTAATGTAGAACTAAGGTTCTTAACTTCACTTAAAAACACACTACGTTGAACATGACTTTAAAATAAAACTGAATTCAACCTCCATTTCATTCTAGAAATGATCTCAACGAATACAATGTGGTTCGAAAAATTAGGACAGTGATGTGTTTTTCGTTATTTTAATGAATCAGAAACGCAGGAGGCAGACCTAGCAACATCTCGGTGAATAAAGTTACGTCTAAATCAAGCCCCTCCCCCAATGTGCCCTTCAAAAAGAGGTATATTAGTGTGTGGGAAATGTACCGGTTTGTTTTGTTCGAAGTCCAGTTTACTTAGAATCAAGGCCTTCTCCAAGTCTGCCTCATATAACTCAGTGGTTATCTACAGAGGGAGGAGCAGAAACAATCATAAATTTGAGACAAATTGTTGGTACTGTCTGTAAGGTCAGACATGAACAGTTTGAAATGCAGTTAAATCAGGGAAAGAAAATATACAACATTTCATGTATTTTCAAACCAGCCCCCTACTGTTGTCCTATGAACAGCTCTACTGAAACAGCTGGAATAATGTGACTTGGTGAAGTGCATGTCAATTATTAAGAGAACATTATCTACGTCTCAGTATGGCTCAGCAGCTCACACATTAGTTGTTGTTGTTGTTCTCTCTTACCTGCTCATCTCTCTGCTTCCACTGCTGCCACCCCTCTGCAGGTATAGTGTGGTCCCCTGATGCAGGACTGAGAAGTTCACCGGCTATTCCTGACAGTGTCATACAGGGAGGGGGGGCACTGGACTTCTGAGGAATCTTCTTGAAGGCCAGATTACGTAACTAATGGAAAGGGAGATATAAGATTAATTCAAACACCAACTCTTGTTATGACCACTGTTGCTACATTTACGAAAACTGCCTTGCGTAATTGTTTGAATGTATTTGCACATATACACATATATAAAAAGAGAGTAAGAATTTATGAAAAAGTTTGAACATTGTGCAGGAGAGGTTAGAGGTCAAAGATGGCACATGAAAATACCTCCCTGCTGAGATATCAATAGCCATAATTAAAAAGGATTAAGAGATCAAAACAAAGATTACATAATTCATCAAAGTTTCAAGACTAAACAGTAATACAACAAAGTGATAGAAATGTACAATTTACATAGAAGTTTAGGTTTACAAGTTGAGATGCATTACACAGAAATGAATTGGAGTGTTATAAATCTTTACTAATGTAAGTAATGTAATGTATGTCTTAATAACAATAGATGTTTTAAGAACAATGTAGACGTTGATTGTAGTGATGGAAGAAGGTCGTTCCACAAAGATGGTCCCTCTGAATTTCAACGAATATTGATTACAGGAAGTCTGACAATACTAAAGATACAAGTCCATAAGATAAAAGTAAGATGTAGAAACCATCCCCATGTGTGTGAATGACAGAATGACAACTGCCTTCCAGTCTTAAATTGAAAAGAGCCTGATTAGTGCTTTCTGCTCACGGACGACGAGCCAGTCAGACCTCTCAGGTCATCGAGGGGTGCTCTGCTTACTGTACCCAAAATAAGACCTACATGTGGTGAAGGCACTTTTTGTTACTTTGATTTTGTTCTCTGTAACAAACTGACGGATGATCTGAGAACTGTCACAACTGTGTACAATTTTGAAAACACACTGAAAACTGTTATACCTCTACTGTATGCATGTATGTGTGCGTTTGTGGCTTCTGTCTTGGTGGTTTTCGCTCTTTACTCGGGTTATTGTTTTTTTGCACATGCATTTAAACAGGGCTGCAATTTACAATTTCCTTGTTGGTTAATCTGTTGATTATTTTCTCGAATAATCAATTAGTTGTTTGGTCTATAAATTGTCAGAAAATGTCGATCAGTGTTTCTAAAGCCCAAGATGTCGTCTCCTAATGTCTTGTTTTCTCCACAACTCAAAATATGTTCTGTTTATTATCAAAAAGGGTTAAAGAAACCAGAAAATATTGACATTTAAAAATCTGGAATCAGAGAATGTTTACTTGTTTTCCTCAAAGAATTACTGAAACCGATAAATCGATTGTCAAAATAGTTGGCGATTAATTTAATAGTTGACAACTAATCTATTAATTGATTAATCTTTGCAGCTCTAATTATCAGCTCCACATTTTAATGTAAAGCACGTGGAGGTTATGTATGTGGTTCGGTTGGTTTGTCAGCAGGATTACACAAAAACTACTGGCCCGATTGTTATGACACTTGATGGAAGGGTGTAGCATGGGCCAAGGAGGAACTCATTACAATTTGGAGCGGATCTCTGAGTGCCATTCTAGTTTGACATAAATAAAACTGCCTTGACAAGGGCCCATTTGACTGACATGAAGATGAAGCTATACATATCTTCCCATTTTCACAAATAAACAAAGTTACCTTCTATTCTCTGTATAATATCATAGAATAAGTATTATGGAAATGTCAGGTGTTGCTTTATCCAAGTAGTTTAAGCATGTGGTGATGTGTCTTACCAAGCAATAACATGCTGGTTACATACTTAATTTGAATGAATGCCAACACAAAACAAAATAAAAGATCACAATGTGTTTTCTGCTGAGGTGTAAACGGCACCGCGTCTCTGCAGTTTCATTTCAGGCGAAGTGAAACAACCGAGGAGCACAATCACTAGTCAGGTCTTTCACAAAACGGAAGACATGTATGCATCCTCAATAACACAGATATGCATGAAGCAGAGGGTTGCGATGCTGCTGTCACGAACCTCATTTGCCTCAGTCTGCTGCTGTTCCCTCTTCTTCTTTTTCTTGTCTTTCTTCTTGTCGTTGCACTGAGCCCCTTTCCCCCCGGCTGCTTTTCCTTGTCGGGGCTTCCCGGAGGAGTCCCGTCCGCTTTTGGTGGTGGGCTTCCCCGCATCAGAGACGTCGGAGTCTGAATCCGAGTCTATCTGGAGCAGGGCGAAGCGGGATGCGGTGGTGGGGACGGTGATCATTGCAGAGGATGCCATGTCGTGAAGCAAAACTAACCGATGGGAAAGGAGACAAAGAACAATACAGTTAGGATAACTTGAAGCCAGTCATAAAACAACAACCTAGCTTCTAGTGGCAGCATATTTTCAAATAAAAATATTACTATACATCTGCCAACCGATTCATTTAAATCAGCAGATTATACGGTTAGTGTGTTGACTCGTCGTGATGATAAATGAAATCTGATTTAAACTGCATCGTCTCGAGCAGTATGGCTGCTAGCATTACATAGCAGCAAGTTAACCTAGCTAACAGTGCAACGCTTAGCCAGTTTCGTTAGCTTCTAAACAAGTGCAAAAGTAGCGACGCGTGACAGTCAAAAACACATTAATGAACTCACGTTGATCTTTTGTTTTTAATACACGTGGTGACTTGTTCTGAAGAGACAGTACTCACAGTAAAAGTTACTAAAGAATACTTTCACCTGTTCGTGAAGGTGCTGTCGGTTACTGTTGGTTTGCTACCAGCGATTGAGTACAGCAGCCCGGTGGGGACAAAAAGGAGAAAAGGCGATTCATTGGTCATCGCCCTTTCCCTTTAAAGTGCATGCTATTTTAACAAATAAAAGGACATTTGCTGCTGTTTGTTTATTGGCTATAAGATCTGTTTTGTTTAATTTGTATATGATGTAGTATGTGTATCCAGGTCTCTGACAGAATCTAATAATTGGTTACCCTGCAGTGGTGGAATGTAACTGAGTACATTTACTCTTGTACTCCTACAATTTTCATGTAGGCATTACATGTACTTTACTTGAGAATGTTAATTTTATGCAGCTTTATACTTGTACTCTACTACATTTATTTGACAGCTATAGTTACTTTGCAGATTCCTTTCATGTTTTATTAACACAAAATATAAATAAACTAACACGTTTTAATATATTACTATAAATTAAACTACCCTGCAATATATACAGTAATAATTATTCTAGCTCCACCTTTTCCAGATGAACACGTATGCATGAATAATTATAGCACAGTAATACATGATTCTGAGATGGATTATTCAGTACTTTCGTACTTTGAGCATATTTTGATGCTAATATTTTTCTGCTTTTGTAAGATTTTAAATGACTTTTACTTTTAACAGAGTATTTTTACATTGTGGTATTACTACTTTTACACATGATCTGAGTACTTCTTCCACAGCTGCCCTATAATAATCCAGACCTGCTCTCTAGACTGGAGTGAGTAATTCTCTAGTGGCTGCTCAGTTAAGTAATAGTGATATCTCAGTTGTCATGTCTGTCATTACAGCTGGCCTATCACCTAGCTCTGTATAAGCTTTAGGTTTTAAAAAAACATATTTTTTAAAATCAAATTTGTTGTATTATTACTCTGAGTGAGAAAGTCAGTCAACATTAGACATTATCAAGGCTGCTTTACCAACTGTCAGGACCCCAGTGCCTCCCAAAACCAAGGTTTACTGTATGACATATGGCCTTTTATGATTAAACATGTGTTAGGGAATTTGCACCACTTAGGCCCAATTTCAACTAAGACAGGTCTTGCATTTTGAGCTACTTTAATTTTAAGACCTTTTTTATATTAATATTATTACATATTCCTAAATAAAGTTATTTTGAATCAATTAACCAAACGTAACTATGAGGTTTACATTATATTTCTAATTTTGTAAGTGAAAGAAATTCAGAATCAAATGTGTTACAGTGTTATCCCACTTTGAAAATAAAAGTATGAGCTTTAAGCAATTAGTCTTATTGTTTACCTAATTTACGGCATGTAATACAGTGGGGTGCACACGTTTGGCTCCATGGGTTAAGGGGGGAGGGGATGGAATGAGCCCACAAAAAAGTTTAATGCATTCGACTTTAATGAGTCGTCCATATAAAAAATAATTTACACAGCAATCAACATCAAAAGCGAACAAATCTAATGCATAAATAACACTGCCATGCTTTATGTTACTTTTGTAGTGCAGAAAACTGTATCTACTGGCCATTTTAAGTGCTGAACAGTGCTTAAAATGAAAGGTGAAAGACAAAGCAATTCTCTTCAGAAGGCACTATTTGATTGAAATGTTTTATCTTTTAAACTAATAGTATTTGTAACAAAGGGGATAATCAATTGTGTGGATGCAGTTGGTAAAAGCGCTACAGAAATAATATTTAAAAAATCGAAAAAGTGCTACTTTTTGCATTAAATACCTAATTCTCACATGACCATAAGGTTTTCAAACATGTTTTATGTCTTTATCTAGGACAAGAGCTTGAAAATTAAGATCCAATAGAAAATGTAACGTGCAGTGTAGTATGTGGCAAGAGCTGAGACAACATTCTGTACTCGCAGAACGTGAAGTTTCACCCTTTTTTAAAGTGTAAAGTCACTGCCAAGGTATTGGAAATATCTATCTCTGTGTGTCATTTATCAGGGTTATTCTGTTGTCATGACAACACTAGCCTTTCTTCTCTTATTGAAGGCAAAACTCCACAACATACATCAGAGGCAGGATATGGGGAATCTGTGACCCTGGAAGACGACGGGTAAATGGGAGCACAACGCTACGACAACTGGCTCACACTAAAGACAGTTCAATATTAACCACATTTCAGTCATTGTTTTCTACTCTGGCCATAAACTCTGCAGTTCTCGTTTTTTTTCGTCTTTTACCTATTTTGTGGTATAACATCAACAGCAGTAGTGACATGTTTATAAAGATGAGCTGAGAACTAAACCTGTTCAACTTAACACAGTCTTCTCGGTTTTTTTTTGTAAAATGTGAATATGGACATGCATTATATAAAGACACCAGTATTTTGAATATATATGAAGTTATTGAATGGCCTTATGGGTATAAGCTTCTCTCTGACCTCGAAGCCCTACAAAGTACTTAAATTAAGTATTTCCAACAAATAATACGTTTACATTTTTACAAGAAACTCAAGATGAGGGGATGTGTCCTTCACATTCAATGAGTTGTTGGTTATTCATGACACATATCTTTCTTTGTTTTACCAGCACCCAACTGGAATCTGATGTACACACTGCCGCTGCAAAGTGACTCCTCGATGATAACATCATCTGTCAGTGTTGCTGGGCACTTCTATGGAGTCCTCCAGTATTGACTCTGTGCTGGTGTCCACAACAGACTGTCGCCTCCTTGTGGCAGAACTACAAACCTGCAGATCAGCAGGACAGATCTGTCTCAGCTCTCTGCGACACACACGGACTGGTGTCATCTCTAAACTTTCCCCGGAGTGACCGCCACCCCTTTCACTCCTCAACTGGGACCGTGTGTGTGCCTGGTTGTATTCAGGCATTTTTGTCGTTTTGCGCGCCTGGAGGTCAGAAGAAGAGGAGGGACAGGGGGTTTGGTGTGCATGTCTCGTCAAATGAGAAACGTTGTGTGTCTTTTTGTCTGTTTGCTCAGTGTGTATCTTTGTGTATGTTGTTGCAATATGTGTCCTTGTCTGCACCTCTTCAGTGTTCAACTGGGGTTCGCTTGCACTTGCGTGTATCTGCACATTGGGTTTTTGTCCCTGCTCCTGTGTGTGTGAAGGCTGATCGATGGGATGTAGTGCGTCACTGACAAACTCTTTGAGTTTCTTTTTAAGCTGCCGGCTGGAGCTTTTGTAGAAAAAGAGCTCTTTCTCCAGATGCTGCAGTCTGTCTTCCATAGCTTGCTGTGCCTCTCCTGAACCACCCTCTAAACACACACACATACACACACACATACACACACAGAAGCACACGGGGAGAAGTAAATGAAACAGCAATGTTCATTCAATTTCTGTGCAAATATTAGGGAGAGGAATAGGACAAAAGGTTTCGTGTTGAAACGGCTTCGTCCAGGCTGGACTCATTTCCTCACCTTTAAGTTTCTGCAGCAGTAGCTGTATGTTGTTCTGGTGATCTTGGTGCTGTTGGGTGAGCCTGCGGTCGGCATCCAGGGTCAGGCGCTGCATGGAGACCTCCATCTGCCTCAGCCCCACCTCTTGCTCTCCAGCATGAAGCTCCAGCTCTTCACAATGCAAACGCAAATGGCGCTCCGCCTCACGAAGACAAACAACCTGGAGAGGTTGATGAAGGTGGGAGGGAGCCAGAGAATAGACAAATCATTACACATACAATTACAAATATATTGGCTGCACCTTTGTTTCCTCTCACACCTGCAGAGAAAAATCAAGGACCTAGCAAAACAGTCGGGAGGAAGTTCATCATGGTGCAAACAAACCTCCTGGAGAGAAGTTCACATAGTTTATGATGGTTTTAAGAAATATCTGCTGGAAAGATAGAGGGAGCATAAGGGGAGCAGAGGCAGGGGAGGAGGTTTTAATTTATTTAGCATTACAGAAATAGTGCAGCTGCATTTCCTACTCACAGGAGTGTTGTTTTTAATACAAATTAATTAACATGTTTTAAGCAAACCACCAGACACACATGAAATTTAATTGTAAATATGAAAAAAAAGGAAAGGAAAGGAAAGCAGAGTAAAGGAGGTGAAGACGGATAGAGAATATTCACTGGTAAAGAAACTGTAATGGAGAGCATGTAGGCCCTGTATGCAGAGCTGAATGTTACGTTTCCATACGTGTGCAACATTTTATCTTACCTTGTTAAAATATTTGACGAGCAGCTCCGAAGCCTCGGGTGGTGAGAGCTCCTTCAGCTTCCTGATGACATCACAGAGCTGGGCGGGTTCAGTGCTTTGTGACTGATGTGAAGAGGAGTCTGTGATGAGCAACTTCTTTTGTTTGTCCTGGATGGAGCGGTTTTTAAACTCCAGAGCCGCGTCCAGAGCTTCAATAGCTTCCTCCAGCTGAAGCAGGGAATGCTGCTCCTACATGAAGACACACACAAATCTAAGTGCACGAAATAAAAAAGATGCACACCGACGAACAATGAAATGCATCATCCTGTGCAATACATACCAAGGTTAGAATAATTTAGAAATTAAATTAGTATTTATTATATTTTAGTTTTGACTTTTGAATATCATTTAAGTTTAGTTTCAGTTTTTCAAAAATGTTAGAGCGAGGTATACTATCTCAGAACTCTGAAGCTACATATACATGGGCTTTTACAAAATACATGGTTTTGAGAACAGTGTTTTTTTGATTTAGGAATCAACTTGAGTCTTTTTTCCCTACCACATGAAGAAAAGTTATTAATTAATCATTTTTTTAACCAGGCCAAATCGTTTTAGTTTATATATTTTTTTAATAATCATTTTTATATTTATAAATATCTTTCAGCTTATATTTTTCACTGCTTATTTTCATTTTAATTTCAGGTTTAGTTTACGCTAATAACCCTGATGCTCTGACCTCCACAGTGAGCACTCTGTTGTCCTTCAGCTGGCCGTCCAGAGTGTCTCTCCTCTTTTTAAGTGTGTCTCTCTCTTTCTCTAGTTCCTCCATGGTGACTCCTCCAGCCTGCCTCACAGGGCTGCTGCTCTCCAGCTGCTCCTCCAGAGACTCCAACCGCAACGAGACGCGCAGCAGGTCCTGACTCAGAGCCTGAAAAGTCATTGATGTAACAACTTCCAGAGTCGAGCTTCAATAACACACTTTGCCCTAATCTACAAGTGTCACCGATGAACAGCTAAATCATAATACACACTTAGCACAACATGTACCACCACCACATGTACAGGCTGACCTGACTGGAGCGTAGCATCTTGATCTCCAGTTTGTTTTTCTGTTGCAGACAGGCCTCTCTGTGCAGGAGCACCTCCTCTCTCCTCCTCAGCTCCTCCTCCAGCTCCTGCAGTTCTGCTCTCTTCTGAAGCACCCGCTCCTCCTCCTCCAGCCAAGCACCGTCAAGCAGCTACAGCGAGGACAAGGAGTGAGGAGTGTGAAGCAGAGATGGTGGTAAGAAGACAATGACAAAGATGAAGAGATAGGTAGAGAGAAATAGTAACATGGGAAGGAAAGGTTGCGTATGAAATAATATCTGTCAAAATTGCTATTTTGGAAGGAGAAAAAGCAAAACAAACTTTTAAGAATGTGTAATGCTTCTTTATATTATACCATTTACCTTTTCCTTTAACTCTTCCTGGTGATTGCTTTTGCACACAGTCAAATCTCCTGCCCTTTGCTCCTGTAAAGAGACAGCAATGAAACAATAAAAAAAAAAAAACTGTTGTCACTGTTACGTCTTTGCAGTTTTGCATTTCTCAATGACTCTGACTGAACTCCACTGAGATGTGTGTGTGTGTGTGTGTGTGTGTGTGTGTGTTTGTGGATAATATGCATACTGCCACCAAGGTTTATTTGGACCCAGTTCAGGGTATTGTATTTCTAGACAAGCTTTTTTTTTTTTTTTTTTTACTGTAAAACTAACCCCATTTTGTTCTTGGTTGTTGTTGGTCTCTCTGGGCTTCCTGAGGCTGCTCTGGAGCTGTGCTCTCTGCAGTCTCATGTGCTGCAGGCTGTGGTACACCTCTGCTCGGACCTGCTGACTCTGTAGGGAAAGTCTTGCCAACACGCTGACTTCTCTGCCATCACGATTGTGCCCGACATCGCTGTCCACTGCTTGGGTCTCCTTGTCTGTCAGACAAACACACACGTTTAGAGATGGAAATATTGGTTAAATTTAGAGATAACACATACAAATACATTGTCAAAGGTTTTGTAACTATTAAGATATGCTTCACTCATGCTGTGTTGTCGCATTAAGCTTCAGTATAAGAGCCCAGTGGATCTAAGGTAAATAAGATTTAAGCTGCCCGTTGTAAAAAGTACAGGATTCCAATCATAGCAGTTTTTCAAGAGACTTCAAATCTGTATTTTCTCCCTTTTTGCTCCTTCACCTAGACCTTGGCCTCTAGCTGCAACAGTGTTGTAATTTCCAAAGCTGAAAATTCTTGATTTCATACTTTTGCCACTACTTATAATTCACCATTTGCCTCTCAGGGTCATCATTTTATATTGACTAGTAACCACATACCACATCAGGAATCTCAAAATTAGGCTTCAACCAAAAATGATTTACTGGACTAAACTCCCTTAATAATAATGTGATTATCAGATTACAACTATAGGCTGGTCATGTGTATGTATTGCTACTTTATCAGCAAAATAACACTTTGTCTTGTCTTTGTGTAACACTACCTACCAACAGACACAGGAGTGTATGAATACACATAATGTAATAATATAAACACACCGGTTTTGTCAAGCTCTCTGATGAGCTTCTCTTTCATGCGCATGTTGACCGACAGATCTTGGATCCTTCTCTGCGTAACGCTGCCTCTTAGTCTCGCCTCCCTCTTCTGGCTTTGATTGGCGTAGTTTTCCTTGGTCCCTGAGAAGAAATAGCAACTGACAATATGAAAAAGAAATAACATAACAGGACATAAAATGAGTACTTGGAATGTCAAAGAAGAGATCTGAGACAGGAAAGCATGCCCCTATCAATACAATCGGACAAGGAAACAAAAGACTGAAAAATAAAGTCAAATATATGTGAATTATACCTGTGACTTGCTGAGGCTGTTGTACTAATGGATTTCCATTAGATGTTTGGTCTAGTCCGAAAATCTTCTCTTTCAGGACTGATTTCTTCTGCCGGCTGGTCCATGTTCGATTTAAAGAATGCCTGGAGTAACGTCACAATATTTGATTAGGCAGATCATTTCAGATAAACTCACCGTAAAAAAACAAACCGATGTGTGAAATTTAGGTCAAGCACTTTTTGTATTTCTGTGGCGCGCGGCACACCCGCAGTACACCTGCAAAGGGTTGTGCTAGAAGAGAACAAATGTTAACAGTGTATGTTAGAGCCTGGCATCATTAACGGCCACATTTCAGCTCCTTTCACCTTCTTTAAAAGCAGTGTGCTTCCTGCTACATCTCTATAATGCGCCCGCAGGGATGTCACATGTCCTATATGCCCAAGAATGTGGCTGTGAGCAATACCAAGACCAGGTTTTTGTAATCAGTTTGACACACACAAGGGCTCACATATTGGTGTGGGTGTTAAGAAACAGCATTTTGCAACAGCTTGGTGCTGGTTGCACACATTTCAATGAATTAACTACATTGTACACGCCATGTGTAATGCATTGCATTGCAATGCAGGACTCGATTTTGACGCTCGATACGGAACCTTTATTGTTATCATCAAAATTCCGACAATTAAAACAGCGTTTTTGCTGTGATTGAATTGTTTCTACTAGTTGAAACATGTATAAAAAAGATGAAAGGGAAAAGCATAATGTGCAGGGTTGGTATGATTTGTGAGGTACTCAGGTGCACCAACTAAAGTTATAAGTGCTTTGTTGACCTCATCTGAACAGGCAGGAGGCTGACAGCACAAAATGCAGTCATCCTTGACACAAAAATTGTAGTGTTCCTGTAGTGACAAAAAGAAAAGCCCTCTACCGTGTCGCTCTTCCCACGTTGGTGAATGGAGGTCACTGCTCAACAAAGCGAGAGTAGGTGATGAATAAATGTCACCACACCTATTGACTGAAGTTGTATTTATTGTACTGAATCACTGATAGCTTGACAAAGGAAGAACCAGCAGGCTTGCATTATACAGCATCTCACCTAAATCCCATTCTGTCCTCCTCCTCCTTATTCTCTTGATCCCCGTCTTTGCCCTCTGCCTGCTGTTTTATGAATGGACAGTACACCTCATCCTTGCCCTCAATCTCAGCCAGCAGGAGATGACTGCGCATCTTAAAGGCTGCCATCACCCTCTCCAGTGAATAGGCCGGGGGACTGGAGTGAATCT
>CALSBV010012216.1:172810-201578 GCA_943590825.1 Bovichtus diacanthus | reverse complement strand
GGGGGGGGGGGGGGTTATCCCTCTAAGATACTGTTGTTCATAATGTATATACAGCAAATTATGCTATTGTGCTGTTTTCTATATAAGCGATTACAGCTTTCAACCACACCTTAACAAGCACTTTATATTTCTTTCATGTGATTTGTATTTATTGTTTGTGAAATAAATTAAATTAACTGTATATATGAAATATATGTAATATGAACAAAGCATTACTGCCACACTGTCTTTGGCCAGGAGATGGAACTCTCTCATCACAAAGTGTCTTAAGTTATCCAAATGCATACATTTGTCTCAGATCACATACAATTGGTACACGCTTTCAAGATGTTTTACACATTTTGTATATTTTGAAAATACTGTGAATTCAAAACGTCTATACGGTTGTGCAGTACACTCGTTATACATACAATGGATTCTAGAGAAAAACTGAAGCAAGCCATGGCTCAAGGTATAGTTCCTGAAATAATCATTGTCTTGTCTTCTAGCTTGTGAGAAGTAAAAATATAAAATTTCAAGTATTTAAGGGAAAAATTTCTCTGCCAAACATTAACTTTGATCTGCAAATTTCCAAACATAAAACCCCTAAACCCGCTCTAACTCTAACCTGGTACGTAGCTTCGTCCCTGTAGGAAGGGATCTTCTCCAGGATGAGCTCCACCATCTTCCGGGCGTCGTTCCCGGCTCGGCTGATAAAACTCCGGAAGCTTCCGCCGTGTTCCTGCAGCACGCGGCCGCCTTCAGTGAGCACCTTGTTAGAAAGATTCAGTATGTGTTTAAATTGAACTATTACGATAAGTGGGAGGTTAGGAGCTGCATGCTTTCAGTTTCCACTTATCATACAGGGAATACAGTCAAGCTAATAATGTAACCCTGATAGACTTAAAAACTACACGAGCTTTAAAAATCAGTTTTTCTTAGTTTATACGAAAAAAAGGCAGAGACACGTAATCTCATAAAATCTGATCTGTGAAAGAACATGGTAGGTACGCTTTTCACTTGTGCAAATGTTACATGTGCAAGACAAAAACAAACAAGAAACACTATGATCTCACAAAGGGAATGTACTATGTAGGGATGTCAAAATATGCTGGTTTTTTATTCCGTGTATCTGTTTGTCTTTTAATTAAAAAGCACTTCTTTTGTTTTCTGCTTTATTAGTGCTGAGAAGGCTAAGTTAACGCAACTTAAGGATTTAGATGATTGTTAGATCCCTAGTACCATGGCTAGGGGACAATAACATGATAATGTTGGAACCTGGTGGCGCTCCTGAAGCATGGGCATGGGTGTTTCATTGTCTGAGCGAAGGACGTGTCCCAGCTCCTCCACACTCATCTGAGAGAAGAACGTGGGATCAGTGATGGGTACACCTGCGGACAGTGGTGGAGAAGAAGTATTCAGATCCTTTACTTCAGTAAAAGTAGAACTATCATAGTCTAGAAATACTGCCTTACAAGTAAACGTCCTGAATTAAAAAATGACTGAACTACGTAATATCAGCTAAAAGTATTTAAAGTATCAAAAGTAAAAGCACTAATTATGCAGAATGGCTCTTTACAGTGTTATATAATAATAACAAATTGCTGTTATTCTGTTTTTATCATTAATTAATACATGTAAAAGCATTTTAATATTGCAGTTTGTCAACATGGAGCCAATTTTGGATGCTTTATATAGTAGTTATGAAGTTCTGGTGAGCTATATTAATAGGAATATAACTCCACAGCAGCCAATTCTCGCAAGAGGCTCAAAAGACATAATTAGTTCTGATCTCACGCTGTCAACCGTTGAGTTTCACACTTTACAAAAGCTACCTGAGCTTTTCTAAGAGAATCTCTTGTAATTATAAAGGCCCCAGCGACCGCACATTGAGAGCACTATTTCATATGAGACATAATTGATTCATATCCGGAGTCATTCACGCTAATTATGAGCGATGCACAGGCGCATGCAGAGCTACAAGCAATTTCCCAGCAGTCCAAGTTCAAGTAAAGGGCACGTATACAATAATTGGTAATAGCAGTGCACAACAAAAGCACACAGACAAGAAGAAAGAAAAGCGACATCAAAAAGAGGCTTGATATTACATTTTTCTCTCCAGAGAGCAACAAAAAGGATAAATCAATCTGTAAAAAAGGCAAAGATGTCATGTACATTGTCAGAGCATGGCCTCACCTTTTCTTTATAATTCCGACATTTCTATCACCCAGATTGTTTTTTTTTTTGGAGTAAAACGTGGTTATTTTTTTTTGTGTACATTTGATGAATCCTGCAAAAATGTTGCCCATCAAATGTAAGTAACAGCTACTGTATGATGCATTGCCTCAACTTTGGAGCTAAATCAACAAAACAATACAGGTTCTTTTAAAACCTCATCAAAATGCTGCTGTAACACCACTTCAACACAAGTTCATCCTTTCTTTGTGCTCTCACCTTCCTCCATGGCCCTGGTGATGGCAGCACAAAGGGTCATGTAGCCTGTGTACGTGGTCCCTTTATAGGTCACCTCACACTGTTGAGTTTCTTCCTCTGGCCAAAAGGAGAAGTTCATGGTGTCTACCACAAACACCCAGTTCAAGGCCTGCGACGTTAAAAAACACAAATTATCAAGAGAGCAGAAAAGAAAGAAAAAAAATTCTGAAGTTGTGCAGTGAGCAAACAGGCAGCCACTGCACTAACAACACAATGGATTAAAGCCCCCTAATCATTTTTAAAAGATTTCTCCACTTCATTTCGTGAAGATACTTTTCGTGTGGACACGGAGGATGCTGAAGGTGGAAACATTTAATTCACTAGGTGATGTCTTGAATAGACATTTTCCCGATTGTCCGAGTAAATATAGGAAATAATGAAATTCTAAGCTGTGATGACATTGTTTTCTAAAACTGCTTATTATTCATTCATGGTCAGTTTTCATTAAATGAAGGATGAAGAGTAGACTGGATTAAGAGTAGACTGGTTTCAGACCGTTTCACCATCCACGTCTCAATTTGTTCAGTGATTTAAATAGTGTGACTGAAGTGAAATTAAATACAGTGGTAGATGAAGGACTCAGATCCTTTACTTAACTTATACTTAACATAATATATATTAATAAAAGTCAAACTACTCATCATGCAGAATGGCTCCTTTCAGAGTTATATTATTATAGGATATTCTAATATCTAATATCGTTTTACCACTAACTAATACATGCAAGAGCATTTACATGTTGTAATTTATCAATTACTTTTAAATACTTTATATGCTACTGTGAAATTATAGAACTGCATCATATAATATAAGCATCACGTTTGTTTTTTAAAATTGTAATTTCTTAATCAGCAAAGTGACTAGTACCTACAGCTGTCAGAGTAAAAAGTACAATATCTCTCTCTGAAACAGGGTGGCATAGAAGTATAAAGTAGCATACTATTTATTAAGAGCTTCTCAAAATGTATAAAACAGTTCGCATTTTTCTAGATATACGCTTCATGCTAACTGTCATTAACAACAAATGATTATGTATTGCTTGCTTATGTGATAAATCTCCAAATTATACTAAACATGGAGAAATTCAGACTACATTAGACGACACCACATCTCAAGCCATCGGAGTTTTGATTCCGTCTTATTGTCCATATTATTAGCAGCGTTGAAGCTATGAATTCTGGGCACATCTTTCGATTCATTTGCATATCTTACTGGAATTTATGTTATGCCTCTCCATGACTCCATATAATCATAACTACCAGTCTCCTTATAAATGCAGTATTGCTGTTGCCACTGAACAAAATGTTCTAGGTACCATGTGATTAGCTTCTCATTTGTACTAATAATCTATTTCTCTGGGAGGGGGGGGGCAGGCTGTTGACAGACTCCCCTGGTCAGAGGTGGGTGCTGGAGCCAATGGATTTGCCTTCTTCCAGCCACTGGCGGTCAGATCGTCACTGTGTCGGAGATTGTAGAGCAACTCAGCCACCTTCTGCACTCCTTCCTGCTCCACGAACACGTCCCGACTCCGCTCTGCTATGAACTGCCCAGACTCACGGGGGAACAGAGGAGGCTCCATGATAGAACCTGTACTACTGTACGGAGAAGAAGCACACCTGATGGGACACATGTAGGCACACAAGCATATATGAATAGAAATACATTCCCAAGCAGTTTTAGATTTCCTCCTTTTCTCTGTTTAGGCATATATCATATTAAACAGCATATCTTTGTGTTTTGGACCGACAAAACAAGACATTTAAAAGACCTCGGAAAATCACCTTGAACTTTGAGGAACTGGGATGGATATTATTCACCATTTTCTGACCATTTATAGACCAAAACATTTTAGTGGCAGACCTAAGGAGGGAGGGATGTAACAAAGCAAGAACATTTATTTTTAAAAAGAGGGAATCAGGGCTGGTTTTCAATCTCCCTTTACAGTGTTTTTAGGGGATTTCACTCTCATCTCATGAAGGCGCTGTATAACTAAAGCAGAATGCACAACATATAAAAGCCCTGTACACAGGACCAACCCCATTATTAAGACCAAAAGAACTAAATTATATCCTTTCTGTGAACCTCTAAAAGCTGCCTATTTTGTTTTCCCCAATGTCCAAGGGCTGCTGTGTTAATGTGTTCCCTATCACACGGATGTAACCGTGGCCTCCTGAATGAAATTCATTTCCACTGCTTTCTGTAGCGAGTCACATGCTTTACTCTCGACACTGAAATAGAAAAAAATAAGTTTTTTTTGTTTTTTTTTAATGGAAAGAGCGGTGTTGTGCGCAGGTCAATGAGGCAACGGGACGAGCAAAGTGCAGGTGGCAACTCACGACTCCGCTTTCACACCGTGGATTGTTTTTCAACACGGACGTCCTGTTCCGCGACAATTATCGTATTTTTTCATTCATAAACTGATATTTTACGCAACTTACCGATGAATGCAGGGAAAGTCTAACGCAAGCTCTTGCTGCGTCGCGTTTCCACTACCGGTTTCCTGGATTTGACCAATCAGAGCCTCCGTAGTGAGCTCGTCAGTCTGATTAACCAATCATAAGCCGAAAGAGGAAATCGGAAAACAAATATCCATTCAGTTATGGATACGCAAGTAAGTCACGTAGTCCAGAATATAATCTACCGATAGACAATTCTTGATAGTTGTAGCTTTAAATATAACACACATGCAATGGCAGCTGGACTGTCACCTAAACAATCACATTAGCTTTTAGCCCAAATGCCATATGTTCACAGAAAACTGATCCAGCGGCAATGATTTGCAAAAAAAAAGGTTCAATAAGCAAGCTCATTAAAAATGCAAATTGCTTCAGTAAAAAGTGGCACCTTCTTTATTCATTTAACAATTTGACAATGTGAAGTCTACAGCATGGAGAGCAAACAAGTGTAGAGCACAGGAAATTACTGGGACACATTAGATAAGTTCAATATCATTTGTCAACTCTCTAATAAAATGTCAAAAGAAATTCTAGCTACAAGTTGCAATTTGTGAGTTACTCAAATTATTCAGATTAATTTCATCACACAACTACCATGTATATTCTTACAAATTAGTCAGACTGTCCTGTATCTTGTGTGTACAAGAGTCCTAACTTAAACATCCCCAAATCCATTCAGACGGGTAAAAATTCCCACATCTCTGAAAAAAAACAAAAAAACAAATGGTTCAATTTGGGAAAAAACAGGAGCTTACAATCTGCATGTTGTACAGAGTAGTAATGTGATACAACTGTGTGTGAAGGGACCGATATAGACAAGAGAAAGCACACCCAACCCACACACGCCAACATGCATGCACACTCAGGACAGTTTTAAACCAGAGACACAAACATACACATACAAGTCATAAAAATCAAAACCATCAAAAATAAAAGGTTATGTTTATTTTTGTATGTCAGGAGACTGAAGAATATTTTGATAGAGGTGTTAGAAAAAAAAAGAAAAAAAAAAGTGTATCTGATAAACTAATGGACTACACTCTTAAAAATGCAGAACATCTACATTTTCTTTTATGCACAGGAATGTTGGACATTTATTTCATTAAAAAATACAAAAATAAAATTCAAAAAAGACACCCACAATCCAGAATAATAGTCTGAAGGGGATGTGTTGTACAGGGGCAGAAAGGTTGAGGGGGGGGGGGGGGCGGGGGGGGGGTGGGGGGGGCAATCTGAGTCTGCTTCAATCTGAGTCTCCTGGGTCTACAGCAAATGACCAGAGTACTGCTTCACACTGAAATAAAAAGAGTGGGAAAATAAATAAAATACACAGGAAGAAAATTGCAATTCACAAGTGTATGACAGTGTAACTATATAGCAATGCAACTGTGGGAGGATGAAGTCTTGGGAGGAAACGGATGGGGAGGCAGAGCAGGAAGAGAGACAGACAGCGAGTAAGAAAGACAGGCAGGGAGGAAGACGACTGGAAATAAGTGGCTGACGGAGAGCGTGGAAGAGGAGGTGGAAGAGGAGGAGGAAAAAGAGGGGTGTGGTTAGTCCTTGTGTCCAAGCAGGTGCAGCACACTGAAGAGGGAGGGGAGGAAGGAAGAGGGAGGCAGGGTTAGTTACTATGGCAACACTACACTACTCATGAGACAGCGGCGGCAGGTCTACAGCTGTATTAGCATTCGTGCTAAGCTTAGATAGCATCAACAAGGAAGTAGTGTGTATTATACGTGCCTACTGGTTGCCAAGGGAGACAGAAGAGGAGGGGCCCGTGCTATTTGGCAGACTGTGATTTGTTGTCGGTTGATCTAACTAAAAACAACAAAATCACTAGTCTTCCACACAGCAGCAGCCAGGGGAAGAATCAATCCACTCCCTGCTTCACAGTGAAACGGCTTTGATGGCAAAGAGACATTCTGTTGTTTTTTTTTTTTCTTCTACCAATCATTTTCAATGGACAAATGTGACAGTCAAAGAAACATGCCAATCACATTGACCCTTTTAAAAGAAAAATGCAATATGTACTCTTGAGTTTGCCTACTCATTCACAGCCATTTCATGCAAGAAGAAGGTTTGAACTAGTTTCAGGTTGCATGGAGAAGAAAGGAAGGGGGTTAGTGGAGAAGAGACAGCAGGCAACAGAAATGCATAACCCAACAAAAAGTGGGTTAACTAGTATTGCAATGCAATTTTAGAAAAACACATTTATAATCTTAACACAATCTATATTCTATACGTGTGGTTCAGAGGGATTAAAGAGGCAAAGAAAGACAGCATCTTTAAAAAAAATCTATATTCATTTTAGCCAGCATGAGTTTACAAGACTGTACTTTCTAAGATGGGTTGCTGACTAACTTGATGCAACCCAACATCCCAGATGAGGTTCCCACATGACAATGTCATAGAGGTTTTGAAAAGTTTTTAACTCTTAGAAGACAAGCCAGTAGGCTTGATAAGCACACTTTCATGGGATAAATGGTTGAACTACAACTAGGGTGTTGAATCAAGAATTTCTACATCTAATAACGACGGATGTAATGTAATGCAATAGAGTTGTGTCAGAACTTGCCTGTTCTGTAGAAGGTACTGGGCGTTCTGGATCTGATCCTGGGTGCCAGTAATGGTGATTATTCGGTCCTCAGAACCTTCCAGAGGCTCATCGATCTTGATTGAGGCTCCTGACTCATGGCGGATCTGTTTGATCCGCTGGCCTCCCTTACCAATGATAGAGCCAGCCAGCTGTTGTGGGGGTACAGGGAACATTTCAGGCACTGGGAATACATGTGTGGAGCTTAAATTCTTTGTTGTTATGAATTAAGATACGTTTAAGAAAATATGGTTTCAATATTTGTAAGTGTCTTAACAAACACACAAAATACTTCTCAAATTAGACTGAACGATTTCTATAACCTTATCTAGTGTGAAGTCAATGTGTGGGAGACCACAACCACACACACACACACGTTATGTTCATTTACTCACATCTTTAGGGATCGTCACTTGTGTGGTGATGACAGGGCCACCCATTTCATTATAGGAGCCACGTCCACCTGATGGCAAGAGGGAGAGGTCCAAAGCACACAAACAGGGAAAAGAGGAGTGAGTAGAAAGTAGAGCACTAAAAATCAATACTCAGCTGCCAAAATAATCACACATGGCTCAGCAAATTTTTCTAATCGTACAGATCAATAGAAAAGTGTAGAGACTCACCTGACTGGTAGCTATCCCAGGAGGAACTGTTGTCTGAGCAGGAGATAAAGCAAGAAAGAACAGTGACTCAGTGTAAACATTAAGACAAGTTATTTCTGTGACATTTGTAAACAAATGACCCATTTCAATACTGATGTGGCTCGTCATAGATCTTCTTAAGTAAACTGTTAATTGATATATTATTAGCTCTGTGTGCCATCTTAAACCTTTGTATATGTATATACAAAAATTTATTAAAAAAAAGATACCAAGTAAAATGTCATTCCACTAAAGTTAAAATAAAAAGCACAATATGTTTGCAATCAAATAGCCACGACACCTTAATGTGGGCTGCACTGTCCTTCTAGCCACGTTGTCGGTGTACAGATTTTGTCATTTTCTCCATGAACACTACATTCAGATAAAATGCTTGACACCACAGTATGCTTAAAAAAAAAAAAATAAATCACTGACGGCTGCAGACTAAGACACATTCATATTATGACATAAAGAACATGAGGCTTAGTACTTACCATATCCTCCTCCACTCTGTAAAAAACAAATGGAAAGACAAACGGGTTACATACGGTATAGTCGCCTCGTTTCATCTTTCTAGAGATCCCAGGTGAATAGATGGAAGAATGTATGCACAAATGTATGGATGATGCAGCAGCCTCGTCCATGGAGTAGTCAACTAAAAGCCACCCAGTTTTCGTCCATAAGCCAGACTCCTCCTCCTTCCCCCCTTCCCGTCTCTCCTTGCATCTCCATCAGCCCCAATTTTCACCTGCTATTCAGCTGCTGCTGTCACCAGGGCAACAGGCAATTCAAAAAGCTGTTGCTGAGCAACGGCAGGCAGTATCCTGCCAGCTCTCGGAGAGGCAGAGAGAGAGAGGGAGAGAGAGACCTTCCAGTCTGTCAACAAAGCGTTATTATTGCCTAGCAACCAACCATGGCCACCACCAACCTACCCACCCCCAACATCCTCCCTCTCTTTGCAGAAAAAACAGGCTGGCCGTGGAAAGTACACAGTAAGAGGGCAATTATAGCTGCTTTTTATGGGGGTGTCTCAGGCTGTAGTGATTATGGTCATTTGGTGGGATGGCTTACACCATGCAAAAACTATCTTGGATGTAGGGCTCAGATGACTGTGTGCACATGAGGGAGCAGGTACGGTTGTATTGTCAATAAACCACTATTATGATTACAACACAATGGACAATCACAGCATATTGTATAGCGCTAGGACCAACCAGTGTGCAAGCCTGAAGAGGCTGGCACCCAATGAGATGCTAGAACCAGAGCTGCATGCATTTAGCAAAGGGTCACTAACCATGTTATCACTATAGCGATCCGGTCTGCCTCTTCTGTCACTGGTGACGAAAGAGTGTCATAGAGGGAGGGAGTGGGGAGGGGGCAGAGACGGAAAGAGAGAGAAAGAGATGGGGGGTGGGTTGGAAAGAATTAGAAAATGATTAGAAAAAAAGCTTGACAGCATTCCAAAGGAAATGTGTGGTCTAGGTCAAATTGCACACACACGCTGAGCAAGATTACAGTATAAACACATTTCCTCTCAGCCATCTTCCTACACAGTAACAGGAACAGCTCTGACAGTGTTATGGTGAGAGAAGTGACAGGTGGTGGTGATGAGGATGATCAGAGCCAAGGGCTGCTGCTTCCCCCCCTATAACAGAGCTCAAATTAGGGAATTAGCTGAGGACATGTGTTTGGATTTATTTGGTACTCTTGATGTTCCTAAGAACATACATGCATAGATGTTACCTCCATGTCAAACTACAGCCTCACCATAACTTGTTGCTTTTGCTTAACAGTGTTTGGCTGCATTTACACCAAATCAGGCGTTGCGGAGTGTCATTTAAATTAAATTAGTCACTACATGTGAAACATCACGTTGCTCAGTAAACAGCGGAATGCTACAATGGGAGGACTGGCATTTTTGCCTGATTCGGTGTGAATCCAGCCATGTTGTATTACACATTGGTGTCATTAGCTATGATGACAATAATATAAAAAAAATTGCTTCCCATTTTAGATGTAAAGAAATGATTCTCTAATTACAAGTCAGCTTGTAAGAGCAAGACGTTTTGCAGTGGACTCGAGTTACAAATGGCACATGACCTTCATACACCACCACAAATACTTTCTCTTAACCTGGGAGCGAATAACAGATTGGATGAGTTATTAACACCAAAGAGGATGTCATACAACATTACTGCAGTTCCCTGCAAAGCACTCCAAAAAAGGTGGATGGGGATCAGGTTATGGGTCGTATGCAGACTAGGGCACTACAGGCAGCAGAGCAATGGATGTTTGTGGGGCAGTAATTAGTACTTAGAGTTAGGGATGACAGGAAGGTTTATACAGTGTGTTATTTTCTCACAAGCTATGGAGAAGAAAGGGATAACAAGGCATATTCAACAAACAACAAAGTAGTAAGGCAGGAAAATATGGAACATGTAGGAATACCTCAACACATACAACTTTATTTTAATCAATTATTGCGAAATATTTGTCACATTTGTGAATGGAAACTATGCTGAACACCAGTCAGCGCTGGTAAATGATTCATTCCTCACAAAGACAATAGGGTTTTTACTATCCTGTGGTGCTACTCCACAGGAAGCACCACCCAATGGTATTGATGAGGAATATTTGCTTCAGTGAATAACTATTACAGAACACCTACCATTACTGTGGCAAGTGCAAGTAAAAAAATATCAAAGAGAATATCAAAATGTCAAAGTATCCCTTTAAAGATAAATAAGGAGGTTTAGGCAAAGGTTTGGGGGCAGAAACTTACTTTGACCTGTCATCTGAGCCACGGTACGAGTCATAGTAACGATCTTCTCTGTGGGCACGATGGAGATGGGAAAAAGACACACACAAACACACCCAGACACACAGTGATGAGCACATAACATTTATGGAATGATAACCGTGAGTACAAATGTTTCCAGAGGGGTGCATAGTGTGACACTGGATTACATGCAGAATACTGCACTGAATTAGACAATGTAAAGCACGTTCGGTGAATCTTTGAACAGATGCACCTGGTTGGAAAATAACCACCTGAAGAGGGATTAAGCTTTTTATATGCAGATGCAAGAGGAAACAAGCTCTCTACAAGAGGAACTCTGAACAGAGCCTAGACTAAACACTTTAAACTCAACAGGTCAACTTCAAAACTGGCAAGTGGGATCATGCAGTCATTTGGCACTTAAGTGTTCAGTAAAACAAAGAAGTTGTGCAAGATCGTATCTGTATTATAATCTGCCACAGAAAACATGCCCATTTGTAGTGTAAGACTTACATTTCAGAAAAACAAGTTTGACACAAACACCAAGAAAGTCTATTAGCTGGCCACGCCTTGGCAGGACTGTTTGTGCATGAGTAAAAGAAGAGGAGCGGCAGAGAAAGCAGCAACAGACTGTTCATATCTTACCCTCCTCTGTGTGGGTGTCCCATGGGCATGTTGCGTCCACGGCCACTCCCCCTACCAACCCTACTCGGGTGGGGTGGAGGAGGTCCTCGCCGGGGGCTCATTTCATCGTAATCTCGGCGCGTGGGAGGCATGGGTCCCCGTCCCCCTCTGCTAGAGGGCATTCGTTCGAACCCACGGTCTCCACCCCCACTGGACCTGCCCCCTCGCATGGGGAACCCTCCCATAAGCCGGCGACCGCCTCCCCTCTCTTCAAACATCACGGTGAAACCACCATATTCATACGTTTCATCGTAGAAGTTAGGGTCGTAGGGCTGTGCACGACCTTTTATGGGAGCCTTAAAAAGGACAGAGGGAGATCAACTGACCTGCTCCGGGGCATTTGAAATGTAGAGTTTACAAGAATACAGGTGTGCTGGGAATAAATACATTTTCAACAATACATACACATATTCCTAACGTAAAACAACACCGCACTGAAAGGGCATTAAATGTTCGGATGCATCTCCAACAAAAATCAGCGGAGCATAATGTGCCGTTTACATGTTAGTTTTAACATTTCAGTGTCCAACACTAAGATACATTTTTAAATGTCCAACCACAAAGTTACCTTCAAATCAGAAAAAATATTCAATTAATGGCTTCAATGTGTTGCAATTCTTCAATGTATACAACTTGACAAAATCACAAAAAAGGAATCTCAACCACCGTAAAAGATTCTTACTTCAGCGATGAGCTCCAGCATAGTCTTGATACACTCCACCACCCTCTCTGTTTTACCGCCAACCAGCACCACCCGGTCTGTCGACTGAGGGCAACACTCCTGAAACAGCTTGATGCTGGTCTTTGTGTTCTGGAGACAGATATATGTACACATGAAGAGCACAGAAAAGGAGGAGAAGGCTACTACATAATACAGCAGCTCATTCTACTTCAGAAAAAAAAAAAAAAAAAGACCTCCGAGCATTTCACATATCAAATCACAACCATGTCATTTCATGGGCATTTCAATATTTTTGAGTTACATGAAGTATTCCAGAACATAAAAAGTTCACAGCAGAAGAATTTAACAATTAAGAAATCAATTCAATGACAAACAAAACAAAAGATTAACAAGAGAAAAACATATATCTTGTCTGGGTCCCTCCAGCTGGGTCTAATCCCGTCATTTAATAGAGTGTATTCTACAACTGAAAAACTGGCAGTGACAGAATCCATGTTGTATATTAATCACACATTTCAGTCTGTTAACTGCTTTGCAACTGATTTAGTTCCAAATAACCTGATTCTCATCTCTTGTATCAACATACCTCTCTGAGCTCCTTGATCTTGGCTCCCTTCACTCCGATGATTGAGCCAGCGAGGCTCTGATGGATCAGCAGGCGAAGCTCACAGTCGAAATCCATGCCATTGTACTGCTGGTACTGAGCAGAACGTTTAGCATGTTAATCCTTTGGTATGATCCATTAAATTCTCTAAAAGACTCAAACCTGTCTGAGACTTGCGTTACTTCCAATTCTACCAAAATCATCAACCAAATAGGGCACATAATGGCAAGTTAATGTAGACGGTATTAAGATGACAAAAAGAATATATCACTTCAGATAATGGGTGCAATACACCAATGGTGAAATATACTGCACACTTACGCAGACCAGTATTAAACCAGTCCAGTTCAACCTATCTGACGCTCTTATTTACAAAATATCCAAACTACAGAAACACAAAACTGTAAAATGTAAAAATTAAATAAAAATTTAACTAGAAATAACCTCTGCAACACAATGTACATTTGCAACACATAGCTTGGTGATAACAGTAAACATTCACCATTGTTTTCACTTCTAAATACATGGGTCGGTTTATTGTGTTGAACGGGAAAAGACATGGAGACAAAAAACAAGTTCAACCAGTCCTCACCTCTTCCAGTGTTGGGATAATCTTTAACAGGATTTCTCCAACTGTTTCGATGTCGGCACTGATGCTCAGGATGCTTCAGAATTCACAGAGAGGGTGGGGTTGGGGGTGCCAGCAAGACATCCCAGGGGGAGGGAACAACAATTCAGATTAGAGAATTCATGACATCCGTTTTTTGCCATAAAAAACAGTGACACCCCATTTAACCAACTCACTACTGAGACTAACACAGCTAAATGAACTGTTGAAATCCAGTGCTTTCTAAACTTTTCATGGTCATTGTAACTGGAATAAAGCTAGTACCCAAATAATGCAATGAAAAGAAAACAGTTGTTTGTCCAGAGAAAGGAAGAAAAGAGGCAAAATAAAAAGGGACCCAAAGAAAAGTGACTGCATTTGGTGACCAAGACGGGGGAGGGGGAAGTCTGAGGAGGATCTGGCAGGAATAAGCACCAAAAGGTGCCAGAGAGAACTCTAAAGTCCTAAAGCATAGTTTGGTGGATGCACACCACAAAGACTTTGACTAGAAATACCCCAAATAAGGTTCCAAACACAAATTTGAAAGATCGAGGAAGCCAGAGACTTTTTATTTTAAAAAAATGCCTTGGACAGCAATTTTGATGCTTTATTTGGCCAAGAAATATTAAATAGAATTTGTTGTCTGCACCCACCTCGTGACATAAAATAAAAACAATGAAATTACTGATCAAGAGAACTTAAGCACAGTTTGTACATGGAAGTAGAATGGTAGACAGCTGAGGGAGAGTAACAGAGTAGATTATACCATGGAAAAATGAAGTTTGCCACCACTGGAGTTGATGCTTTTTATGGGGATGGGAGAAGCGATAAACACAACACCAAAGAATGCAGGGATGAGTGGGACAGAGAGATAATCTGGACATTCAATAGCTCCAGCAATCAATAACAACATTCAGATAAAGCAGAAAACAGGAAAGAGAATGAACACACACACACACACACGCACACGCACACGCACTTTAGAATGGGATGAACGATCTGAGTCTATCAGTATAATGAGGGCATCTCAAGGAAAGAATGAGATGGTGCGAGAAGCAGGTGAGATTATGAAACTAACGAAAAAAACAAGAACACCAGTATATCCACTCTGAGGGGGTAAGGAGGTGAAAACGCGAAAGATAGAGGGGGATAGATAATCATTAATGAAAATTAAACAAACAAAACAGACATACTGCACAGATTATAGCAAAGATTTAAAAAGACAGTGGCAGATTGTGGAAAAACCCTGACAACACCAGCCTAAGTTTCAATGTTGACGTGACTTTAGAAATGGCATATAAAAAGGATGTTGACATGGCTTTTACAGGCAGATTTGGACATGAACGCATTTAGGCATTTAGACTTAGGCTAAAATACTAAGAGAACAGGTAGGTTAAAATACAGTGACTTGACAGAGGCAGGATGTTTATTTATTATTCATCTCTTGTTGTTTGTTTGACCTGTAGTCAGGCAGTGAGAGGGAGGAGCTTAGGGACATACCGCTCAGGCCCACTGCTGTCTGGGACTGACACACTGGCATTGTACTGGGCGTGGAATGGGCAGGGGCCAGGGCCATTCGAGCACAGATGTCAATCAAGTAAGGCGCCCATTTAGGGACAGGGCACGATTATGGACAGGGCCAACCAGGGTGTCAGGTGGGCGGGCGCAGGAGGGGCCATCCAGAACATGGGCAACAGAGGAGGAAGTGGGCAAAAGTCAACAGTAAAATAATAAACAAGGGAGAGGGAAGAGGGAAGAGGAATACATTTTTAATATACAGGCTCTACACTGTTCAAATGTGACTTTAATTTGATTCTCTCAGAGATTGGTTTGTCAAAGAGAGAAAAGGAGAAAAGGTGACATTGGAAAATGGGTAATGGCATATTAAGAACATGATAAGTTCAATGTTGGGGAATAGACCAGAGACAGTGAGAGAGGGGTAGAACAAATTGTGGAGGGCTAGAGAAAGAGGCAATGACATTAAATGAATTAAGAATTGGTCAGGTTGCCTTAACACTTACAAAAAAAAAAAATATTAGCTGGCGCTGCAGGTGACCTCATGAACACCGCACTGTGCCCATAAATTAAAATTAACAAGAGCATCAGTGTTGCCACAGCAGCATTCTTACAGTAAATTATCAATATGGAGAAACAAATGGACATGACAATCGACTTTGGTGCCAAGGGCCAGTTTAGCTGAGGTAATCACATGATGATCATATAAGAATAAAAAGATAAAACCAATCCCAAAGGGTTTGTCTGACGTTTTCATGAACTAACATCAATACAGGCATCAGCCAACCACACCCCTTGTTTACACAGAAGAAAATATTGCCAAATACCATAACAAGTTTTTAAACAGTTATCCAGGGTAAATGGTTTAAATAAAAAATAAAAATAAAAAAAATTTGGGAGGCTGAACACCATTGAAGGGAAAAATAAGAGAATATAAAATGAAAAGTTGTATGAAATGCATAAATTGTACTCACGTCTGTACGAAGGGCTTTGATGTTTTTGCCACCCTTCCCAATTACAGCTCCTGCATTCTGAAATTATAGAGAATACTTATATAAAACCGAAGAGATAACAAATACAGAAGAAAATGATTACATTTAATGTCCGGAAAGGCACAATGTTACTAATCAAAGGGTGGAAATAAATGATTCAAAGAAGCAGAGATGTGATCATGACAACAAAAAGAAAACTATTTAAAAAAAATGGAGTGTACAAGAAATCGGCAGGCTAACTGAAGGGATGCACAAAAGAAAGACAACACAATTAATCACAAAAGGGTTCGACATGAAACGTGAAATGAAAGGGGAGTTGATTTACTTTGCTCTGCAGGAGGATGCGAAGCTCAACCATCTCGTCCGAGTTCCTGGAGCGCTTGAATGATTTCTGCTCATCTGCATCCTCAGCAGGGCGCTTACCTGGCATAGGGAGATAAAAACACACACTGACAACCTTGCATACAAACTAGATAAAACTAAATAATCAAAGACTATAAGTCCAAGATTTATATATTCAAACTCTGTTTTCATATTATAAGATGAATATACACAGATTGTGGTGTGCACAACTAAGAAAGACAAAAGACATTTTAAATGCATCTATGTAAACATGAACACAACTTTGGGAGAGGAGATTACACTGTGTCGACAGATTTGTAAAACCTGTCAATAAAATGAAGCATTTTGACAACATAAATAACACTGTAAAGAAGATATGTTTTATACCGTTAGTCTCTGTGTTGCCGAATGAAGAATCTTCTTGCTGTTCAATTTCTGTCTCCATGGTCTTCTGACAGCGAAGGAGATTGGGTGGGCACCTCGGTCCGGGGAACAGGCAGCAGCAGGGAGAGAGAAGCAGAAAACTGGCCCCTGGGAGAAGTGGTAGCCTGCCGGCATTGTGAAAAGGGGGGAAAAGAAATAAGACAATTCAAGCTGTGCGCTGGAGATTCGGTTATTCAAGAACCCGGGATAACATGGCGAGAAAAACGAGAGGAAAACTGGCAGAAAACTCCGCACTCACCGATATTTATTACAGGGACAAGGGCGTGTTGATAGGCGGAACTAAATAAGCAAGGACCAAACAGCTGCTGCGACCTGTCGGGAGGGAGAGGCTAGTTGAAATACTGAAATGTAAAGTAAATAGGCTCAGCACCAATTATAAATCCCATACAAATGATCTCAGTCCTATGTTTCAATCGCTGTTATTGACATTTAACTAACGTTACAGGTCAACTAGGCTTATGAACATCCATTCAGTTGGTGTTTAGGATCATCATCATTTGAAGGGACACAATTATCATTATGTTATCGCATCGTAACATTAATATGATCGTCTGGGAGAAGAGAGAAGTGAACATGTTTGCATTGTTTTGGAGTGAATGGAGAGTGCGTCTGGTGCTAAACTCAAGAGTCGACCAGCTAGAACGGATAATAATAACGTTAGATAGCAATATAACGTCAATCAGGCAGGAAATTAATCGGAAAATTCAATTAATGTAACGTTACAGTAAGGAACGGAAGCCAGAAATATAGTAGTTAACAGTTATACTAATTGCTGACATTTACCAAACTGAAAGGGAGCCAACGATAACTTAGCTCAACTGAAGCTAACGTACCAAGCTAAGCCTGGTTCATGCTAGCTACCTGGGTTAGCTACGCGCTTCGTAGTGTAGATTTGAACGAGCAATTTCAATAAATGTCGACCGTACACTTTTTCAGACACTTCACTAGTGGAATACGAGGCAAAGTGTTGCTTTGTGTCACTTATCCAACACGAGTGGGTCTATAAAACATGACCAATCGGTCAATACAAAGACGAGCCCGAGCAACTCAAGCTAGCGGCTAGCTAATTTCGCCATGTTGCCATCATTTCGGTTGAGCACAAGGGGAGCTAACGTTAGCCATGCCAGCTAATTAGGCAGCGTTGCATCAGACACACAATAAGGAACAAAGTGACCACTAAAGTCAGGTTTCTTTGTATAGTACCTGTGCACTTCAACTACATTAGGCTCAATGGGGCGCAGAAAAAAAGAGAAAACATCGTCAAAACACGAACCTGCAGTGCAACACCTCACTCGTCCCCTTTCCTTCTCTACCGAACCTGGAAATGTACAAGTTATGGTAAAGTGTGTGGATTGGTTGAACAGAATGGCAATCAAACAAGCGGGAGTCACTATTGGCTAGAAGAGACGTCAATCACAAGAGAAGAGGCGTTTCCAAGCCACATATCCGGGTGCAATTACGTCCGCAAATTTCAGTGTGGTTGCTCAAATTATTGCTGTTTATAAGGTATGATCCGCAATGCTAATGTTAAATTGTCTCTTTATAAATATTTGTAGAGGCACACTTGTTATGTTTGCTGTCGGATATAAGAGATTATATGGTCATGTTGTATAGACTAATGTGCACTATCACTAATAAGTAGTCAACTTTGGCGCCTTGTCTGTTTTCCACAAAACTTCGTGAAAGAGGCTGCCTCCATGGCTTTCAGGTAACCTTTATACCAACACTTACTTGAACATAAAAACACTATTTAGTAGTTATTATGTGTTTTCATTATTCTGTGGCATGCAATCCCTATTTCTCACTCAATCTCTTTCCCTCTCAACAGTGCGCAGACGTGACCATCTGCATAGACACAGGTCTCATCCAAGCTGATGTGAGCACATACACACAGAAGCAATTCTCCTTTTGTTCTTGTTTCATTATAAACTAATCTCTCCTTGTCGATCAATCACCACAAGAGTTGGTGTCAAGTGTTTTTTTTGAGATCCAGAGAGAAGATGACCCCTTAAACTCCCTTTACACCCTGAGGGATTACAGGGTGCTATGCAATGAATTAAATTAAATGTAACATTTGAACCACTACTTGTGTACTGAAAACCGTAATTTAAAAAACGTGTCATTGCTAACGTGTAATCCAGAGTAGAATAATTACTGATGCATATGAACAACGGAACTGTGTATATCATAACAGATTACAGTGAGAGAAATATCAGCAAGTGGCCTAAATCCTCACAAAAGAAAAGAGCATGGCCCCTGAGATCCAGGCAGTGGTACGATCTACCCAATCCTGGCTGCAGTCCACCTGGCACGTCCAGGTGCCCTTTGCCTGGCTAGAAGCCTGCGTGGAGTGGCTGCAGGAAGAGGCAGGAGGAGCAGGTCGTCTGTCACAGCAGCAAATCAACCAACAGGTAGGCAGGATGTCTGAATGCAACATAATGACAGTCTACAGTTTGCTCATTTGGCATGAAGATAGCTCAGTTAGCTCATGTCACTATGACATGATTTAAGTATGGGACTTGGGTCACATGATAATAGGTGATCGGATATGGAGGGAGGAAGATGGTTTCTGTCTCTGTTCCAAGACGGTCTCTGACATTGCATATGAATCTCCTCTTAATCTTTCTCCTGCCATTCACTGACTACTGGTTGATGACCTTTGACCCCTTCCCAGTTGATGCTGTAACTACTTTTGGTCTGGTGTTTACAGACAGCTGATGTCTCTTCACAGTATTTATTCAGTCTTTTGTCGAGCTGCAACGAACAGTCAACTAATGAATTACCGTAGTCGATCCAGAAAAAAATGTTGCTACTATTTTGATCATCAATTAATTGTAATTTTTCCTGCAAAAATGGCAGAAAACTCTTTTCTCCTCGGCAGCAGATTGTTTGTGTCTCTTTCTGTCTTGTATGGAAGGAAATTCCAGTATCCTTGCACACTAAACAGACATAACAACTCAGAACATGATTGTGAGCCGATGCGCTCACACAGGGAAACCACAGAGGGAGAAATTAGACAGGGAGCGTTCTTGGAGAGTGTGAGACAGTTTATTAGAGGCGGCTCGGTCGTTCTTTCCGTCTCCGTCTCCAGCCCGGTCTCTGTCTCTGTCTCTGTCTCTGTCTCCTTCCGTCCGCTCAGTCTCTCCACTATGAGCCCAGCCTACTGCAAGACAGAACCAGGTCATCGGCGTGCTTTTATTGTGCGACTGATTACCTGATTCCATCCAGCTGCCTGGCCTCCAGCTGAGCCACTCCCATCTCCTCCCCAGCAGCCAACCTCCACACCCCACTGCCACAATGATTTAAGTAGTGTTTTTTTTTATTTAAAAACTTGGCATGCCAAGTAAGCTTAAAGGATGCTGTGCACACTGTGGGGCCCAGAAACATATATTGTTGAACCCTACACAAATATGCAGAGCACAGGGGTATCTCACCTGGTAGAGCGGGCATCCTATCAATAAAGGTGAAAAGCCTGAAAAATAATATTTAAAATGAATATAAATATTTAAATGAGATATGCAGTGCACAGATAGCACAACTCATTGAACCTTATAGCAGAAGAGAATCAAAAGCCCAAGAAGACCAGCTCTACTACTGTCAGCTGAGAAGAGAAGAGCAAGATCATGCTACAGTGAGAAGGGATCGGCAAAAGTGGGCGACAGGAGTGAAAGAACACCTCCTGGTCTGACAAATCCTGGCTTCTGTTGGAACATGCTGATAGCAGGCAACATTTTTGTGAAAACAGCATGAATCCATTCTGCTTGGTGTCAGCTGTACCAGCTGGTGGTGGCATCATGTGGGGGATGTTTTCCTGCATCATTTGTACGCCACAGAGAACCTAAAATATTCTTGCTCATCAGCTGCATCCCTCCATGACCAAAGTCTATATTATCTATCTCTCTCTTTATTATTATTATATTACAACACAACAAAAAGAATGCAGAGTGTCACAGAATAGGTGTTACAGTGGGAAATACATTTGCTCTGAACAATTTAAACCCTCATGTGCCTCACTGCATGCTGTGAAATTGTAGGCGCTGGACCAGTGGCTGCAGACAGACCTGAGGGACCTGGGCTTCCCTGTTCTCCCTGAAGGGCTCGCTCAGGCCCAGAAGACTGAACTCAGCGGCACCTTCTGTGTCCAGGTACAGGCTTTTTTAATCATATGTTTTATTCTATATATTTCATCTCAAGTTTATTGTTTGTATCAGTCAAAATTATGAATTATTCACAAGTTTTGGCTATAATAATTATCCCTCAAAAAGCAAATTAAGCAACCTTGTTTAAAATCTAACATGTATAAGCAGCATGTCGAGGAGAATAAATGCACCTACATCAGAACACAGGTGAGGAGGGGGAAAAAGACAAATATCACATGTAACAATAACACACAAATCATGCAGCAGCAAAAATAGCAGTCCACACTGAGCAAAGAAATAATGAGAATGTTCCCATTGCATTTCTTTTATGGAGCCGTTCTCATGCACTTATTGTGTATTTGTTGTGTTGAAGGCATTTTTTGCTTTATAATATAGCAGTCTAAATATTTCCCGTTTACTTTATCATGATGTGCGATACAAATTATAATCCAACTAGGTGTTGTGATGTACAGGTATTGAAGATAACAAATGAATATTGATATAATGATATTAATACACATATCATAATATTGTTTAAATAATCCAAATAATTTCAGTTTATACAGTTAAGGTTAGACTCTCTCCACCTCCCTACACAGGTATTTTGAGTGTAATTCATTTGCAAAAAAAGAGACGCACAATAAGAAATTAAAATGTTAAAGATTATATCACTAATAGCATTATTATTATTATTATCAATATTATTATTTTCTTCAAAATGTATTAATTTAATATAATAATAATAATGATAATTTATTATCATGATAATATTGTTAACGTGAATTATTTTGGCCACGATAATCCTGTAGTGAAAATCTGATATTTTGACAGCCCTAAATCCAACAAAAGTGATCACAAAACCACACACAGAAAATAATGCAGTTGTGCTAATCATGGGGGAAAAAGATTGGCGTACAGGCAGAATCCATATTATAACAAAGCACCAAAAAATCAGCTGGAAACCCTGAGACGGAATAATTAAATGTAAGTTGGTTCCAAAGACACAATGAGGGGAGCCGCAGGGTGCATGTCGCACTCAAAAAGAAAGACAAGAAATTCTCAAGTGCAGTACTGTATATCAATTATACTGTTATAAGACTGTAGTGTCAAACAGTTCACTAGAGTTTTAAGAAATTCTTATGCTGAGAAAAGGCAACATAATTAATGGTCCCAGTCTGTTGCAGGTTGACTCGTCACTGGACATCGGTCAGCCTGCGTATGGTCAGCTGCAGAAGTGGAGGGGCACAGATTGTGCCAACAGCGAGGTGTCTGCTGCCACTCAGGCCACCCAGAGGCCCTGGGAGGCCAGACCAACCCGTATGCTACTATTGCAGGTCAGAGGCATGTATGAAATAAAGTAGTTATTTAAAAAATCTCCTTTGAATTTGGATGCTTTGTAAATGAACTTACATGAAACAATATGTGCTAAAGTTGTCTCCAACAATTAGTTAATCGACAGAAAAATAATTGCCTTTGGATTGCATTTGTTTAATTGATTAATTGTTAAAGTAAATTTTCATGCAGAAAATGCTGTGTTCAACCTCTCAAATATGAAGATTTCCTGTGTTATATGTCATATTAACTGAATATCTGTGGGTTTTGAACAGATGAAACCAGACATTTAAAAACATCACCTTGGACCTTAAGAAACTGGGATGGACATGTTTCACTATTTTCTGACATTTAAAAGACTAAACGATATAATAAATAATTGTGAGATTAATCGATGAGAAAAAAAATCGTTGGTTGCAGAAAAAAGTTTGTGATCACAATAATCTGAAAGCAGAAATTTCTTACAGCACTCTTTGCATTGGCAAACTGGTAGTGACGACAGTGTTTTTGACATTATAAATACAATGTTACACTATTTACCAGTCTGCACAATTATACTCAGTCAACTGTCCAACCCTATTCTATGGACAAGATTTATCTTTAAGTGTTTGGTTGGGTAGAATAATGAAGACTTCTGCTTCTCTTCCTAACTGAATCAGAGTGGACAGGTACAATCAGTGGGAGCACATGAAAGAGTAAATTGCTGGAATATAAGGCGCAGACTGTAATTTTCACCTTAAGTAATACACTTGTCACTGCTCTGTGGTTTCTCAAGAATAGTGCTCGTGTTGCTTAGAAACGTTGCAATGGCTTTTTTTCTTCTTTTTATTTTCTTCTTTTCTTTTTTTTTTTTTACTGCTTCTGAGGTCTGAAGTCACACAATTCTAGGAGTCATGGGGTGCAAAGACCCATGGCATTTTAAAATACACTGGAATCACTGTCAAAAGCCAGTGTAATAAAGCAGATGTGTTCAGATAAGCTTTTTTTTCCAGCCTTGCATTTTGAAAAGTCCAGGTCAGCCAGCATAAATAATGAATACAAGAAGAACATCTATTTCCAAATTCACTGAGTCTAGGTTTAAACCAGCTGTGTGACTTACATGTACAGTATTACAGTAGCTGCATGTCACAGGTAAAAATGCATGGAAGTGTATTTATGCCTTAGAATTTCTAAAAACAGTTTAGAGAAACAAGGCTATGGCAGCAATAATGTTGAACCTTTTTTGTAATAATTTCACACTCATACATGTGTCTGTTGTACAGGTGACGGATGGAGTCCAGAGCTTAGAGGCCATGGAGTATCAGTCCATCTCTGCACTCAGCTCAGCTCTCAGGTTAAGAATCATTCTGTGTAACATTAAACTGCACTGTGGTGTTTTTTTTCCTGCTCCTGGCGTAAAGAGGAGAACCGCGACTTTCTGCAATTTATTAATGTCTTTCTTTTTTTCTAATTTACATCTTTCCACCAACTGTGTCTCTAGTTTTAAAGCGAAAAATGTATTCCAACTAATGGAAGCTGAAGGAAGCCGAGGGACTGCTCTTACTTATTTATGTTTTAGATTGTGGGGGGATATGTCATCAAATCAAACATTTAAATCACAGTTAATTAACATGTTACTGCTACGTCACGGCCAGTTTCTCAACCATTAAGATAACCCAATTGCTTTTTTTAAAAACATTTTGTACCCTATTTAAAAAATAATAGTAATAATAATAATGAAACTACATGTTTATTTGGGATTGTTGACTGACCCTCAGGCCTGGCGTGAAGCTGCAGCTGCAGGGGAAGATGGTGTGCAGACTTGGGATGATTCTGTTGGGGCCGTCCAACATCAAGGTCCTGGGTGGTGAGGTGGAGGACCTGGTGGAGAGGAACAAACAGGTAAACTGTTGCTTTCTGTTGTCGATCAAAAGCAGATTCAATTTATGTTAGAAATTTGATATTTAAGTCATTTTTCATTTTATGCAGCATTGAGATTAACCCCATATAGTTGTTATGGGCAAGTTACTGTTTTTCACAGCTGATGAAGAAAACCTAAAGACACAATCCTAACTGTTGTTGTGCAGCAGTGTATAACATGTAATGTATACAGATCCAATGGTGTGTTTTTATATTACTGACAGGGCAAGGTGCTGTGTCGGACACTAGGACTTCCTGAGGAGCAGCAGGAGGTGGAGGAGGCGCCACCAGCACCACGACAAGGTATATTCATTTCATATAAAATAAGGCCTGTTTAAGAATGACGATTGATGCATTATTTCTTAGCTTAATAGGATAGTTTGGATTGTTTGACGTGGGGTTGTAAGAGGTACTTATCCATAGTCAGTGTATTACCTACAGTAGATGACCCACTCACAAGAAATCAATATCAGTTTAAATGTTTGCTATTTTTAAAACAAAAACAGTAATTTCCCCTCACAGATCAAGGCTGGTCTGCCGCTGCGTCGATTTAGTTAGTTTGTTTGTGTTATTGTGTGACTTTGGTTATTTCTGATACACCCATAGTGCCGACCTTCATCTGCTGTAGTTATTGCACCGACTGTGCTAAGTACCATCCCACTTCAAACAATACACACTATCCTTTTAAACTACCTATTTTATAATTGAGCACAATCATAATGTTGTGCCTCATTTCGTTTGTTTGTTTCCTCTTTAGGTAACCAGGAAGTCGATGCCCTGGAGCTCGACGACGCAGAGTTGTTGGCCAGTCTTGAGGCCCAGGAGGAGGTGGAAAGGTTTCAGGCCGGGCATGTTCGAGACAGCGCCTACGGGACCCTCAGTGAGACCTCCACTCAGTCCTCGAGAAGCTCCTCTGTCAGGAGCCTTGTCTCGACGGCCTCATCCAGGTGGGTGGTTAACAATATAATGTCTTGACATTTTGATGCTGGAACTCCTCAGTGTTCACCGTCGGGCAAATATACCTTGACATTTTGAATTTTTGCATAATGTTTGTCCTCAGAAGAAAAATATCAGCGTTTATCTTTCAGCTACTTGAGGAAGCAATGAACACGTTGATTCTACAACGTATATATATATATATATATGTATATATATATACCCTGTAATGTTTTTTTCTAATTGTCGCATTGCATTGTCTTTATCTTCGCCTGCTGTCCTGTGACAACCGATTTCCTGTACAGTCAGAAACAAATGAGAATAAATTGCCTTATAATTTGATCGTTTTGATTTGAATGACAAAGGCAGTTCACTAATTATGATATAAAATGAAAAATAAGCTTGTTGGTCTCAAGTTATTGTAAATTTACCAACTCAAGGCTGTAATCAAAGATAAGACTTACGTTTTGAGTGATATCTTTATTTAACTATCCTGATCCCCTTGTTTCTGTAGCATTAGAGCTTTTACTATTTTTCAAAAAGTCTCCTACCTTGGAAAAAATATTCTGATATTAGCTTTAAAACTATATTAGATTTTTTTGGGTATGAGCGTATGGCATTACCTCTGACAAAATGGGCCCATCAATACTGTTAAAAACACACTTGCTGCTTCAAAGCTATATTATCTCACTACATTTTTTGGCTGGTCTGTTACAGAAGTGCTTTGACCCAGAGCTACAGAGGTGGTTTAGTCCAAGGTCGTTACCGCGGTAATGAACAAGAGGATTCTGACCCCTTGATTCAACAAGAGATCCCAGATCCCAACATGGCAGACGAAGACTTCCCGGATGAAGACTTTGACGATTTTCCTCTGGATGAGTTGGACAGTGTGATTTTGCAAGAAAGTACAAATGTCACTACGCCGTCTGACAGCAGTCACAGAAGCACGCCACAGAACAACAACATAATAGCGAGAATTCCAAACAAAACAACTTCTCAGTTTGTGCAGCACGCTTTGAATGTCTCTGGCTCACGGCTTCATTCGAGCGACTCCAGATCCACCACACAGAACAGAGACTGTCGAGGCTCCACTAGCGGAGCTACAGGGCAGGTTTTCTCCCCAGCAGCAGCTTTAGAGCCATCACATCAATTAGATTTTGTTACTAATGCTGAGAGGGATTTCATGGATGAAGATATGGACTGCTTACTCGCAGAGGGAGAAACTGGGCAGCTAAATCAGCTCCCGGTCCATCAAGGACTTAGTAGAGCCAGAGAGAGCTCTGCCAACAAAACTGAAACTTCAGGCTCCAGTTGTAGATTTACTCGCGACTCATCAAGAAATGCAACAGATAGCTTTTCTGTTAAGACAGATTCTGCATTTGAGACCTCACACAACACACCTCAGGTGCAAAACTACACTTCAAGCTCTGCGGTATTTGATAGGCTATCGGCTAAAAAAGATCCTCAGAGTGAGCGTTCGGCCCCTGCTGTCACTCTGACCTCTCCACCTTTTACATATTTGTGCCTGCTCGAAGAAAAGATGTCCAAACAACCGCATCACACAATAGAAATCCGCGTCAAAGCTTTCATTGTGACTCTCTTGGGAAAATTGAGCAGCAACACTGGTTTTTGGCGCGTCTGTGCTACAATATCCGATGGCTCCGGTTACCTGGACGTGGAGCTGTCCGATGAGGTTTTGACGGGCCTGCTGGGCTTCTCGGTGGCGGAGAAGGGGGCTCTGAAGCGTGACCCAGCCCGGAGGGGTGAGTTGGACACTGGGATGAGAAGGTGTCAGGAGGAGCTGGTGGACATGTGCTGTGTTATGACCATCCTGGTCGAACCAGACGGCAGAAAAGCTGTCGTGACCAAGGCAGAGTCCGTCAATGAGAAAGTAGTCCAGCAGCTGGAGCAGAGGGTGAGAGACGGGAGGAAATAGACACAGAGGAGGACTTCAGAATTCTCCCTAATGTAATGAAACTGGTGGGGTTTTTTTTTTAGGATTGGTATTCAACCTGCCCTTTTGCTCCAGATTTGGAGAGCAGAATGTGTGAACTGGATGTCTGATGATCAGTAAGCAGTGTGTTGCATGCATCCATCTGCTAGTGAATGGGACATTCTGTCACTTGTCATTAAAGGAATTCATTCATCTATTTTAAGAGCTTGTTTCTGCTTGAAATCCACTGCATCCCTCCCAAAGATAACAGATCTATAATGTCTACACTTAATATTAATGTTCGGTTATCAACATATTAGTTCCGATTCCCAAAATGTGTGTTAAAACTATGTAAGGAGAAGAGTGAAGCAATTGAGATGAGAGACATGAATTGGGGGAGAACATAAGTCATATTCTGATGGTTGTAATGAATTGCATCCATTCAGTACATCCATTACTTCTGACTGAAAAATGATTGAATATCCAAGGGCAGCATGGGTATTTAATAAACTCCCCCGGAGGAGAATGAGAGCAAAGGGAGATAAAGGAGAGACCATGAGCTTCAATTATTTCTGTTCATTATAAAGACTCATCTACGTTTTCTTCTTGAATGAATATATAGGAATATATACCACAAATGTGATGCCTTTCACGATATTGACTGTATTTTAAAAATAAAATTGTTCTGAAGGTTTTATAATTTTCTTTCACACACTGACAAATAAAACATGCTTGAAGTAAGAGCTTGCTGCTAGTTTCATCTTTCCGTTTCTTCTCGTCAAATGAGTGTTGTATTCCTAAGAATAACAAGAAAAATCAATAACCGGACACCGTAGCAGTGTTTCATTTGTTTTATAATAGTCTTATTAAATGCACCTTTGGGATATGCACTGTTTAAGCACTCATAATTATGATTAAAAGTAGCCCTGCAGTATTATCTGGTCTTGTAGCTCTTTAGAGGCGTCCGAAATGTCTCTTTAAGATGAAACATCTCAACAATTTGTACGACTCAAATTCATTTGTGTCTTGTCTGCCATCATACAATATAATTAGGTTCCTCATACATCAATGTCCTTAGTGTGAAGACGAGTAAAGCACAGTCTAATAAAGGTATCGCATAGAATATATGTTAGTATGTATGTGTGCTTACATTTGTGTGTGTGTGTGTACGTGCAGGAGGGCTCACATGTTTGTTATTGTCTTATGGTGTATTGTCTGTGTGCACTTCCATTGAGGTGGCTGGTCTCAGTTCATTAAGGGCTAATCAGGTTGAACGTCTAAATCAAGACCCTGCTATGCATGTCGATAACCTGTTATGTGCTAATGAGGCTGGATACGATGGGGGATGGGGAGAGAAACAGCCCATAGGGATACACAAGTGGAATAAATATTGGGTGAAACAAGAGTGTTGTCTCAGTGATGCTGCAGCCAAACCTCACTGTATACATACTGTACTTTATGTATTTAACTAGTCACTAATGGCAGGTGCCCAAAGTGTCGCTGTGACTTTAGCTTTGACCAAATGATATGAGAAAATACATTTCCTTTTTATTTCATGTTCAACAGGTGTGTATGTAGTCAGGTGGAAATGTAAGAAAGAGAAGAAACGAGAGGTTGAAAAATCACTACGCGTGGAATAAGAGAAGTCAAGGTCCACATCTGAGTGTACTAATACTATGTGAACGTACCGTTATACACATCCGAGTGTACTAATACTA
>CALSBV010012216.1:144830-172800 GCA_943590825.1 Bovichtus diacanthus | reverse complement strand
GTGAATGTACCATTATACACATCCGAGTGTACTAATACTATGTGAATATACCATTATACACATCCGAGTGTACTAATACTATGTGAATATACCATTACATTTAAAGAGCTGTTTTATATTTGGAAGTTTCTTCAACACAGATTGTCTGTTGAAAGTCAAAAACAGCTGGATACGACGGTTTAAATAAATTAAATCAAATTGAAAAAAACATAAGAAATGTAAAATTAAGTAATTAGTTTGCTGATGAAGATCATGTGGTATGATCAAAAGCTAAGGACCAAATAGATCCTGATATTACATTGACAGTTTTCATTGATCTGTCAGACTCCTCCGTGGACCAGAAGTCGCTCAAGATGAAGATCATGTGATTGATTGTAAACTCAAGAACACCTTGAGGTGAGATCACTTTTTAGGATTAATAAACAATTGAGTGTCAGATCAAGTCAAGTTTATATTACATCATGATTTAATGTGCATTTACTCAATTACTGCATAAGTAAAATGTTATTAAAATTACGTAGTTTTTTAGCTTTAACAGAATATAAGTAAGTAGTTTGAATTAACCCCACCTTGAACATCTGTAATATTTAAATGCTGTTTACATGTTAGGTAATATATCAATGATAATAAACCATAAATATAATATGTATAACTTTATAATACATTTAAAGGAGCCGTTTTCATAGTTTTATTTTTTAGATTTTAGGTAAATTTATCTGAAAACACTCTTGTACAAGTCGTTTTTTTTACTTAAGTGAAGGATCTGAGTAACTTCCTCTACCACTGCTAATATATCTGTATATAGCCTTTTAGGCAGTAAATTACCAGGACGGAAGTGCGCAGGGAACAAATACAGTACAGAGGATACTAACCAAACATTACAGCAGGAATTCTTTTCTCAGAGATATTTTATGAAGCTTATGACCTTCATCATTTCCTCCTAAATGTATTACATGTGCACTGTGGGTTGAGTCTTTAAAAGTTTGTCATGCAGCGGCACATGATAAATGACATATTTCAGAAGCAGCATGAGAAAGTGCTTGACAGCCCTAATAGCTTTCCATTTGCAATATTATTTCCTGGATGTTAGTCTTCCACTTCTGTCTCAGTCCGGAGCGGTAGCAGGGAGAAAAAAAAAAAAGCTTTTTTATTCCCCTGTGAGTTTGGATGTACCTTTCCAAATTGAAAATAGCAGGCGAGTGGAGGAAACTGAGACAGGAGGGACAGAGCGCACACATGGGAGACAGAGCACTGTGCTAATTTCGCTAATGCTCATATACAGCTGCACTGTACCTCTTTGGTCATTACAAATATCAATGAAAAAAGTATATGAGCAATCCTAATACCCCTCCTGCTGCAGCAGCTGTAATTTTCTTTGCCCTATTACATTTAGTAATGAAAAATCCACTTAGACAACTCAACCTCTGATTTAGGCCTCCATCAAAATGAGCAAATGGTTTCTCTTCATGGCGAAAACATACCTCTCCGTGTGTGTGTGTGTGTGTGTGTGCGTGTCTGCTGAGGCTTCAGGATGTGAATCATTAAAGGAATAGAAAATGATAAGGAACTCGGACTTCCTACCTTGTTTTGGCTCATCTGGATGGATCGAGGGGATGATTATACTAACTGACAAAAGTTTTTGCCGTCATGGGTATTGAATATCTCAACATATAGATTTACTTTGATAAGCTAAAATATTCTAATTGAATTTTCTAATATCAGCAACGTTAACTCCAGCTGTCACATACATAAAAAAAAAAAAAAAGCATTACCAAAAACCAAAAGTAAGACTCACTATGTAGAATGGCCCATTTCTGAATAACATATTATATGATTGGATAATAATTATTTATGCATGAATGTATATTCAACATTTTGATGTTACAGCTGGTAAAGGTGGAGCTAATTTTGACTACTTTTTAAGGTAGCTTAATCTAGTCTGTCTGGCAGACAACCAGAAAGCTGACGGATGCGCCCAGGGTATATGACGCCATTACAGGCGACCAAATGAAACGCACCGTTACCTTAATTAAAATAATGGCCGTCAAAGGGTTAAGATCAATAACTGCCACATACATTTGAAAGGGCATCAAGAATCCTACAGCTGCAAATTGTTACGTCTACCAGAGAAGCCAAGTGCAGAACAGAGGCTGGAGGCTAGGAGTTGGGCAAAGTAATGGTAATTAATGAACAAGTTAAGTTCAGTTTTGAGCTGCAGGGGGTCCGGTGCTGAGTGGAGCCAGGGAATGGAGAGCAGCAGGATGGGGTCTAGTGCTGAAGCCAGGGGGGAACCGAGCAGGCTGGAGAGCTAGGAGACGGGCACGGGGGGGAAAGTGAGGAGGAGCAGGGGCAGGACCCAGGAGAGGAAGAAGGTCTGGAGACAGAGGCGGGAGTCAAGCTGGAGGAAACCGCAGGCACAAGGAGAACAGGGATTAGGAACAGAAGTACAGGCGAACGGTAAATCACAGCGTCAGAACTTGACTGACTGTGGATACAGAGTCAACGATCTCACAAAGTCTGGACTGGAGCTTTACGGCAGAGTAAATTGGATTGTTGGCAGCTGGTAGCCTGGCTCCCACACACCTGTCCCCACTCCTGCACACACACACACACACACACACACAGAGAGGGGGAGGGAGGAGAGACTGCAGGCTAGGCCGAAGTGGAGGCCATAACACAGATACAACCAAAACAACCAAAACGAACACAACCAGTTTGTCTTAAAACAATTATCAGGTGTCCATACGAACACTGAAACTGTTTTTTCTTGATCTAATCTAATCTCGCCTTCTAAGATCCCTTCCTAATGTGCTTTCATGTAAATAATGTGGGACAAAGTCTGCAGTACTTGAGTGAATGTACCTTCAATGCAACAGTCACAATTTTTCATCACGATGCGACAACAATGTTTTAACCCCACGCAAAAAAAAACATAGGCAAGACATTGTGGAGTATATTTTAAAAGTCAAACTAATGTTGAACACATCATCTTCTCTTCGATGGAAAATGCAGAAATAAAGCCATTTAACACAATGTATTAAGAGTAAGATATGAAAAGACCCTAATGATTTTGAAACAATGAATCCGATCTATGACCTCCAGTGATGACTCAGGTAAATGATGGTTAACTAGACTTAATGAAAGCCTATTAAATATATAGCTCGGTGAGGCAACTCTGAAAGCGTGCAGACAAACGATTGACAGGCCCACAATACAGCTGGCCTCCACATCCTATTCTCATACTACCAAGGCATTAGTACCATTTCAATACGAGTAGGATGTACTTGAGGAGCAGGACTTAAAAGAAAGGAAAGCAAAGGAACCACATAAAGAGACGAATGGGAGATTTTGATGTGACAAGGAAAAGAATGGACCGCTCCCCCCACTTGTCCTTTCTTTCTCCACAGAGACGAGGCAGCCTGACAAGCTGGCCATTAGGAAGGTAATTTGACAAGCTGTGCAGAGTGCTTTCACTGCGCCCTTACACCTCTTGAACATCATGAAGCCTTATGTACCCCTAGTTAATATTAAGAGAATACACAGCCTGGAAAAGCCTACATATAAACAGGCACATGACAGCCGACGTATCAAACCTACTGTCAAAGTCAACGTGGCTCTTTGAACTCAGAAGAGTCAGTCAGCTGTTCAAGGTCTACGTACTGTCACTGAATTCTTTTTATGTTTTATTCACAAAGGAAATCACTGCAGTTGATCTTTTGTTCATCGTTTATGTGGTTAGGGTATTGATTTATGTAGCATGTGCACCTGTTTTTGTGTGTGTGAGTTAATGCGTTTAATTCGCGAGGCAGGATATGAAACGAAAGGTCACCATCAGGAAACCATTGGGACAAAAGGGAATTAAAGGGGAAATGAGATCCACCAGAAGAATACTTACTCTGAATGGGGAGCGTCTACACTGAGAAAAAGAAAAAGAAATACAAAAAGCAAAGGCTTTAGCTCGTGTCCGAGAGGACGTTTAAGTGCATCGCACGCACAGACGGGCCAAGCGAGAAGTAAAGACGAAAGTGACAGACCTGTCATCACGAAACACACACGCAGACACACACACACACACACACACACACACAGATTGAAAGGGTGTTTGGCAACGGCCTGTGTTGTTGCTGTAGGAAAGAAGCCTCAGGTTGAAGAAAAGCATTGTTCTGTGCTGAAGGCTGTAGCCTCTTATGTTATGGTGTTGTTATTCTCCAATGTCTCTTCCTCTCACTTGTCCTTCTTTTTTTTCTTTTATGTGCTCTATTCTCATCATTTTGCTCTCTCCCTATTAAACCATAAAACCTGTACATGTTCTACAATTGTCATTGATAAGAAATAATAATTAATGCAGTGTTTCCTCCACATTGCTTTAACTGTGAAAAAAAAAAAAAATCTGATTTTAAAACTTTTTTTCTGGCTTCTTATCAGGTATAAGACTTGAAAGAGAGGTTACAGGTACATAATGTTTGTATTTACTGTAAGTGGCTATGCTCTCTCTCTCTCACTCACACACACACACACACACACACACACAAAAAGCTAAATACGATGTAGCACTTGGGGGAAGAGCAGGGTTATTTATTTACAAATTATTCAAACAATCAAAATTACTCATTCATTTATGCAAACTCACACACATGAGAAACAAGTCTTGGATGTCTACGGGGACATTATCAAGTCTTTTTAATGGACCCAATCAGAAATGGTCCAGCTGGCTGCTAACTGTTGCTCTTCCATTAGAATGCATTATCACACTCTTGTAAATGTCTTCCCCTGTAACCATGTTTGTTTTTCTATTGACGCCAATGCTGACTAATTGTGTTTTATTGAGCTCCCCATAAGGTTAGAACATTTAAATATTGTATTTAGTGGATGATTTATTCAATTTTAACATTAGGAAGAGTGGTTTGGTAATTTTTTTCTTCCCCTCCCATTTCCTTTAAATGCAAGTCAATATCGGAGGTTTTGGTTTCTGCTTGGTAGTTTGTGGCAGGTTTTCTTCAGGTTTCAAGCGAGTGTTCAGTCTCAGTTTGCACACGACGGGAAACAACAAACAAAATGTAATGCATCAGCACTGTAGATGAGCACTTTTAAAGGATTGCAGACCTATAATTACCCTTCGTAAACAGATGTAACTTTGCCGTCTCTATATTAATTTGCAGCCTCCTTTATCTTCTTGCGGCCCCTTAAATTCACCTCCTCATGTTGAAACCCTCTGCTTTCAAGCTACTCAATTCAATCATATGTTACCGAAGAAAACTGAAATCCAATTTAATGAGCCTAAATACAACAGTGGATAAGGGGAAAGGGAGTGAAGAGGAGATTGAGGAGGAGGAGGGAGGACATTATGAGGCGATATAAGAAGGCGGGGGAGAGGGTGCGGACAAAGCTGAGAGGAGGCTGAGGTAGAGAGGAGAGGACCAGGGTTTGTGTGGAAGAAGTGGAGAAGTCTTAATTGTACCATGAATATACTGATATCATCATCTAGTTCTGTTATTTAGGTCCTCATGCAGTTTGAGCTGCTGTATATAAGCGATGTCTTGATGGATTGATTGACTGATAGAAAATCTGTAGCAGGATTTCAATGAATCTGTGAAAAGAGTAACGTCTGCAGAATGACTCAAAACCCTAAATGTATATAAATGGACAACGTTTCGATCCCACTGGTGGTTTCACAGAGATAGACTTTGACTAAAATACTTCAGATGGACGTCTAAATTCATCTGTCGCACAAAGCTGTGTAGTTGTTGACTATCTTAAGCTGAGCTAATTCATCATGATGTCTGGTTGAATTAAGACGTTTTTCAAACGAAAAAAAGATGGCTGACCGAGCGGCCGTGTCAAACCGCTCGGCTCCCTTCACTCCAGGACGTTTCACTGGGAAAATTTAGCAAACGTTGTAACAATACAAAAATATGAAGTGGTATAAAATCCCCAAGCAGTGCAGACCTGTAGCAGAGCTGAGATGCTGCAGGCTTAATGAGGCTCAGTATTTTGGCTAACTCGTCGGCTCAGAATAGTTTCCTTGGACAAATGAAAGTGATTGACAATCTCCTCACTGATGTATATTTCTTATACACGGCTTATTGTGGTCACTACATTTCTTTTAAAGGCCACATTATTTCCTTCTCATTGCGTACGCCACAACATTGTTAGAAAACCAAAAATAATTTTCCAGATTTTCCTCCTCTTCCTCTCATTTGATGCCGTTACTCAGCAGGTGCCGCAGATTATTACCATGGCAACATTTAGTTAGTTTGAGGGTTGGGTAGCTAACTTTTTAGGCTTAGAATAAGTTTGTATTCATTTTTGTGAAACAATCTAACTTGCATTCAATAAATATAAGCGCAAAATTTAGGCCTAGTCTACACATGAACAGGTATTTTTGAAAACTAGGTTTTTCCTCCTTTGTTCTCAAAAAAGCACAGTTTAAAAAAAATAAAATGTCCAAATGAAAATGCAAAAACACAATTGAAGCACTGTCAAGGCCAGAAAGCAGGTTGGGTCACGCACGCATGCACGCACGCACGTGCACACACACACACACACTCACACATAATGATGATGTTGTGGTGTGTATTCACTGCTAACTGTCTTTATACACACACCCTCCCACTCAACATACTCTAATTTACATCATCATCTGCATCAAGGCCGTTTCAATTTTTCTCTTTTTTCTCCTTAAAATTTGTCATTTGGTTTATGTTGACAAGAAAAACATTTATGATTTGATATCATTATTATTTCTAAGGAAGGCACATAACCAAGCCAATATCAGTGATGTTTTGTGACCGTCAGACCAGCGTCTGGAAGAAGAAGATGTTACAGCTGCTGCTTCGGAGGCTGCTCTAAAACTAAGCCTGCTTTAATGCAGCATTTACTGCTATAGAAAAGCAATGAATATGATTGTTTTTCTTCAGAAGACAGTGCTGATAGTCATGATAGTGCTTTTCTCATTTCTCACCCTTTCAGCTGTAAATTCTTTCTCAAGCAATTTATCATTATAATGCTTCATTTAGAGTTATTCAGAAACTACTTTTTATGTATGTATTGTTCTTATCGTTTACCAAAGGAATAAAATAAATAAATAAACAAATAGCTATGTTTCTTTCAACGTAGCTTTCTTCTGTACACAGTTGTATTTACATTTCTATATGCATATTCATTACCTGGTCATTCAGATGGCCCTCAGTGCAGCTCACATCTAGATGCAGAGCGATTCCAGGCTGATCCAGTGAACTCTGTGTTGGCCCTTGAGACAGGCCTGATGCACAGTTTAGCTTACAGCTAAGATGCGTCCCCTCTTTGCAAGAATGTCCTAATGCATCCTTAAGGGCCCTCCACCTGCTCTCCGCTGCCTCGGTAACCATGGAGACCTGTCTAATTCAGCAAACGATATGGTTAAATAAGTACACATTCAGAAGAGCATGAACAGTAAAACATGTAAACACTTGTTGGATGCCTGGAATAGAAATATAAGGACAAGATGAGGTGCTTTTATATGCTTTTAAAACTCACATCCTTTCCCTCCTCCACTCAAAAAAAGAAAAGGTTGGAGCCATCTGTTAGAAGTTGTTTGTGGAGGGACACTAAATGGGTTCCAAATTAATGGAAAGAAGAGTCGGTGGAGCAATGGCACGAATGTAAAGCCTGAATAGAATAAAAAAATTAAACAGCACTTGATATTCTTCGGCCCCAGAGGCCATTAGGGGAGCAGCATGCTCAATAAAATTGTAATAATGAGGAGTTTGGTAACCAGCTAGCTACGTGAAATAAGGAGAGAAGGAAGGAGCGGAGTGTAGGATAAAGACAGGAAACACATGACTCTTTAAAGCAGAGGGAGAGGCAGCAAACATCATCAGAAATCACAAATATCTAATTGCCTCTATAGGTTCAGGAACAGTCCTCTGATGAGTTTGTGTGCAGAATACATTTGAAACATTCAGGTTTTCAAAGGCACAGGGGGGTAAACAGAGCAGGCAGAGGTGGGAGTGGGGAGTCAAAGAGAAGAGAAAAAAAGGAAGTGAGAGATTGAAGGAGAGCGAGAGAGAGAGAGAGAGAGAGAGAGAGAGAGAGAGAAATGTGAATCACACACTGCTGCTCTGATAGCAGCATGTGTCCATCTCTCGGACCCCCCGCCTGGCCTCCAGGGAATTTATCTGTGTGTGTGTGTGTGTGTCTGACAGAGAAAGAGTGTGCATTGGTCAGCAAGTGTATGCACGTCAGCGTGTTTTTGTGCGCAGTTTGTGTGTACATGTGTGTCTGTGTGAGCTCTCCCAGCAGGGGTGAAAGCACATGGGATGAAGGGCACATGTGGCTAAACACACATTTATATAAAACAGTCGCTGTGGCGTTTCTCAGAACCTGCCACAAACAGGTGTTGTTCAGGGCATTATTTGTCAGAACAAATGCAAGTGGTTAAGTGATTAAAGAAGGCCCATTTTCACGTCCGCCTGGCCTCGTCAAGACGGTCTTTAGAGTCCTGGCAGATAATTCAAAGAAGAGCTGCCCAACAAAAAAACAATGTGAAGCATCAGATATTTATTGGGGCCACATAATGTTGGTGTTTCAAAGATTCTGCTTTGTCACAATATCTTGATTTGTTCATAAAACACTGTCATCTAATTCACATTCCAGTGCAGCAAAAAGATGGACAATAAGGAGCTCACTGTTGTGATGTTAGTGGAGATACATAAACACGGAGAGCTAGCTCATATGCCCTCTGTGGTGTACAAATAATTATAATGTGGTTTCTAGTTGTGGTGGTAAGAACATAACTCCCCCTGAAAGGGTGAATTGTTGCTATTAAACTTTTGTACATATTAAACAAACGAGATATAATGTGTTGCTGTTGGTTTCCTACCTTTGGACAGAGCCTGGCTAGATGTTTCCAGTCTTTATGCCAAGCAAAGCTAAGCAGCTGTTGGTTCCAGTACAGACATGAGAGCGGTGCGGATCTTCTCATCTAACTCTCAGAAAAAGGCGAATAAGTGCATTTTGCTAACTTTTAACGAGGCCTATTCCTTTTTTTTTTTTTCACATTTTAAATTACACGAGCATTAGATCCAACAGTGTAAATTACCATTTGCTACCCAGCAAGGCTCAACAGAAAACTGGGGGCTTGTATCCTGCGATGGGGTCACACCAGCTGCAACACCAAATCGGGCCGTAGGTGTCTAGTGGAGGGGGCGGGAGGGGGGGGAGGGGGGCAGTAGTAGAGCCCAGGATGGATGGAGGGATTTCGGATTTGTGGAAGGTGTGGAGCTTTGGTAGTAAAATGTATAAAACATATTCAGTGTTGGAATGTAGCAAAGTACATGTACTATACTTAAGTACAATTTGGAGGTACTTTAACTTCACTTGAGCATTTATATTTCTGCCACTTTATATTTCTACTGCTCGTATACTCCTAAAAACTACGATTTTAACAAACAAAACATGTGATGCTTTGTTAAAGATTCAACTATCGAACAGTACGTAGAGTACAGTTGTAATGTTTGGTCGATTAATAAATGAGTTGATTGGCAGACAATTAATTGGCAACTATTTGACAATTGTTTAAGTCATTTTTCAGGAAAATAAAAGCCAAACATTGAATCGTTCCTGCTGCTCAAATGTTAGGATTTGCTGTTTCTGCTGTTAACTATTTAAATCATTTTAATTCAATTCCTAATATTTTTGAGCCAAAAAAAACCCTAAACAAAAATCTCAACGTTACGATAATATCTTGATTTTTCTTCTTCTGGATTTTATATAATAATAATATGATATAATTACATTATTTATCCAGCCTATTATCAACAAACTGATTGCAAAATTCTTGAAGAAAAAAGCAGTTTGCCCGTGTACAGTTCAAATATTCCTATTATACTGTGATCTCTACATCTTTTTTATTTCCATGCCAGAAATTTTCGATTTATGTATTTAACACACATTAATAAACACTGACATTTAAAAAACATCACCGGCACTGTTTTCCTTAAACAGCTGATTTCAATACAGTTTAGATATTTATAGCTAATGAGAATATCAAACTCAAAAAGACTTAAAGGACAAATTACAAGACTTCAAGACGACCCTGAGTTCGAGATTTTGTGTATTTTAAACAAAACCTAAAAAAAAAAGGCGTAACCTCTGCGTATGTTTCTGTATACATCACATGAATTCGACGAACACGATCAGTACTTGTGTGGGTCTGATGAGAAACATGCCTCTCCTCTGTCCAACACAATTAATGTAGCAGAGCGTCCGTCCATCTGCACACAGTTGCAGGGATTCTCCTCTTTAATGTCTCACTCTGCACCAAGACACGTCCACGTAGTTATGTGTCAAGGAGCAATTAAAGCATCAAGAGAGATCATGTCATGGCGAACAGTGATTAGGCAAAACAGCCACAAATGTTTGTGTAGCTTGATAATATTGTCAATAAGATGATTATCTATCTATATGTCTGTCCGTCTGTCTACTTCTGTCTTTTCTATTCATCCTTCTAAGAGCGTCCAGTTTCAATACATCTGTTTTCTATCATTTCTTGACGCACCTCCATATGCTTCCTTCCCCCCCTCTCCCTCCCTCCCCCCCCCCCCCCCCCCGCTGTTCCTCTCCCTTTGTGCTCTTTGGAGTGCTGGTGGATGACAACTTCATCTCCATCATTCAGTTTCTCTCTCCTCCTCTTCATCCCCCTCTCCTTCTGTTGGAGTGGTGCTACATGACATTCCAATATCCACCAGTCTCAGCCTCCTAATACTCACCCTCTTCTTCATTTTTTTTATTTATTGCATGTCTGTGTTTCTTACTTTCACTCCATCTCTCCACCTTTCCTTCTATACTCGAATCTCCTCTGTGCTGCTGCCGTAAAACCAACATTAAAATATAATAAACATGGCGGTATGACTTTACAATCAGTGTGTGCACTGCCTGAAAGCGAATAATATGTGTAAATATGAATTTTAATTAAAACATTTAGTGAGTTAATTCGATTTTTTAATTCCCACAGTGTAACACAATATACCCAAAAGACAAATAATAAAAGCAAAGAATGAATAAAAAATCATGTTATGTATACAAGTGGTACATTTCACATAGGACCAGATATTTTTAGACCAGATATTTGATTTGTTTTCAGTATATTTACTTTACATTTTCAGATTATTATTCCAAGATTTCTAAAAAATAAGCAATTTCCATAAAATAAATATGAACTCTGTATATCTCAGGCATTAGTGTAGTGGTCCCTGGAGAAGTGGGTATACTATACTATTACATAGATGGTAGATCACTAAGGAGAAAGTGGATTTACTCCTATACAGTTCAATGGTTTTTTGGCTGATTGGGGATTATACTCTAAATTCACCTGAAAAATTGCTGGATATTGTCCACTACACCGCCACATCACGTGATACATGCATGAAGTATTTTCCCAGAATTAAATATTAATGTGAACGTCATTTTTCCATTTTCCTTTTTGTTGCCCCTATGGCTCTGCCAGATATATATTTGCAATTACAAAATATGTTCTAATTGTAGTAACAATAAACATTTTGAACAGAAGGGCAAATTCAGTGCAACTAACAATTACTATAATGTACAGGCAAATAATTTGATGATTATGTTTTCTTTCTTTTTATACATTGTTATATTTGATGTTGGTTATTTAACCCTTTCAGGCCAAGGCTTAAATTTGCATTTTTTTATACTACCTTGTTTATCTGCCTCCGTAACCTTCTTATTATATTGTGGATATATATTCCAGTTTGATGGAAATAGTTCCATTAAGGATTTAGGATGAATTATATACATGTGAAAATGCAGGTTGAAAAATGTATTTATTAAAATCAAATATAATACCTCCTAACAAAAACGTAATCCAATTTATCATGACATTTCTTCATAGTAAACAGATTCCAGATTAATTAGGCAAAATGTGCAGGAGAAAAAGCATATTATCAAGGGCACATTTCCAAATGTGATGTTATAATGTTACTGTGCTGTTATTAAGATTATTTTCATACATTAGTCAACCATAATGTATAGAATTCACAAGGTCCCAACAGCAACATGTGCCCATCGAAGATATAGATCCAGCAACATGTTTGATCAGATGACACAACCGTAACATTTATTATGTCCCGTACTTTGTTTTAGCTTTTCAAACATGTTAGTACTTGTCTCTCTCCAGACACACACACACACACACACACACACACACTGAGTCCTCAAAAGAAACGTGTTTGCTTTTCCCTCCTGATCTAACAGCTCCAGGTTTTAAGGAAACACTTGACGTTGACATGGCTGACAAACATAAAAAGGAGCTCACTTATTTTTATTCTTATGGGGGACACATGGTAACACAGAGCCTAAAAATGTCCTGTGTGTCACTGTCTGATGGCTAATCTTTACTCTCCATGGGTGTGTGAAATGCTCACATGTGATTACACCTCCTGCCCTTCGAGCAGGGAGCCATCTGACCTTAAGCTTGTGCTGGATTTAATGAAGCGACTGTCATTTGCCGTGTCTGTGACTGCATGCTCGTCTCACACCCAGGAAACCTTCCTCTTTGTCCGGCCTGATTATTTCTGGCAGTATTAATGAGCCAGTTGCTTGAACGATCCGTCAACCAGTCAAACCAGTGTGCCTGACTGGTCTATGGTGGCCTGATCAATCTGACACGCACTATCTATCGCACAACGGGAAAAAGAAGACACCAGTGACATCCAGTGGCCAAGCAGTACACTGCTTTTACTTGTTGCTGTAATTTAACAGGTATCGTTTTTTTTAAACGTAGTGACAAGATATTTTGCTTTTTTTCTAGGAAAGGATTGTGATAAAGCTTTTGTACTATGTCATTTTAAAACTTTGCCTTAAAAAAAAAGAAGCAGTGATGGAAGAAGTTCTCAGATATTTGACCTAAAACAAGTAGAAATACCAAGTCAAGCAAGAAAAAATAATATAATTAAAGAATCAAAACTACTCATTATGCAGAATGGCATATTTCAGAATAATGTATATTACATTATTGGATTAGAGTTATTGTTATTAATGTGTACATTATTTTAATGTTTAAACTGGTAAAGTTTAATCTGTATTAATCCATCACATTTTTTTGTTGATTTTTGTATAATTAATCTGAATCTGTCTCATGTCTGAATCATGTCTGTCATGAGAAATGTACAGACACACAATACATACAGTTTCCATAGTGCATGGTTATATAGACACATATACATTCATGCCCCTACATGTATACCTACATATACTTAAGCATACGCACGACACACATCTACACGTAGAGTTCAGTCAAATAAATGTAGATATATTAATACATCATTTAAAAAAAATAAGTATATTAATTTATATCATGAATTGAATTTAATCCAATCCTTTATACACATAAATGTAGGCTATCAATATATGCAAATGTCTTTAAAAAGATTAATAGATAATATTAGTTCTGAATCCTAAAACATTTGAACATTACCCTATGTTTAAATGCTATCAGGGACTTGACTTATATATATATATACAAATATTTGAGTTGTTTCAAGAAGATCTACTTCATTATCAGAGCATTCAACTGAAAAAAAGGTTTATTGAGTTCAGATAATTATAGTACATTTGTTTTTTATTATTGACTTTTTATCTTTTTTTGGACGTCCATTGCTTCAGTGCACTACATGACTTACTCTGTGATTTAATTTATGATTTATTTATTCATTTGTTGATGTGTCTGATCATAATTTGAGATTTTTCTCACAAGTAATGTACTGTAGTCTTATGCTTTTTCATATAAATGTAAACAAATAATCAACCCCCAGCCCCCACACACACACCCAGCTACACGTGCAACATTTATTTTCCATTATTGTGACATGATTATTGATTTTCTTTATTTGACAAAACCAGTGCAAGACAACTTCATTGAAAATGTATTATATCAACAGTAAACACTACAAATATGTAAAAAAAAGAAAAGTGCTCACTACCATTGATGTGTGTTTTTGTTCACAGTGATTCAAAGCACCAGGCTGCAGTTGAATTGTGTGGGGGATGTGAGTGTGCAGCAGCGGTGCAGGCTGCTCTGACTGAATCCTTCTCCTAGCGTCACATTCCGCAGCTCATACGCCGTCACACTGAAAACACACACACACACACACACACACTGAATCACAGTATCTCTCTTCTCCATCAGACGTGTTCAAAGCTGTTTGTGATGTATTTATAGCTGCACAGAGATAACTAAATATATCTGCAGCTGAAATACACAGCATGAGAGCAAATATATGGTAACTGGGAAACAGTTATTACAGACATACACACACCTGTTATACAGTTGTGTGCAGCAGGTGACCAGTTGTGAGCTGCTGGTCACGTTGGTATTGATGAACTCTGCGTTTAGAAACTGTGCGCAGTGAAGATCAGGAACGTACAACATACCTAGAAACCCACAGAGAAATGTCATCATACAAATCATAAAATCGCCTCAGGTTACAGGATATATTGCGAAATAAAACAATATATTGCGTGCTAGATGCTTCGCCGACGAGTCTACTGAATAATAAAGCTGGAAAAGCTGTCTCTGACTTTTGTAATACAAGGTGCATTCTCACTTAAAATACAGTCGTTGAATGACACACGAATCTAGGGACACAAAATAGTGAGTAATGTGTACGCAATGAGAACATATCTTAAATATAATACATGTTTTATGCATGGTTGTGTGGCTGAATGAGCCTACAGGGCACAGACCCGGGTGTGTTTCTTTCTTATTACAGCTGCACAACATACGTTGGTAGCATAGGTTGCTATTTATTAGGATTTCAATAAATACACAATGTGGAGAGATGATAGATAGAGGCAAAGAAGAGTAAACTGTCACCTGCAATACAAGCTGTCATGAAACAGGAGACGCTGCCTGCAATCAGAGATCTGAACCCACAACTGGAGATGTCAGCCCGTCTATCTGGAGCCAAGGATGCTGGGAAAATAACAACTATGTGTAAAAATACAAAAACTTTTCTGGATTGCAAAGACAAATTGTCTAATTTCATGTTAAAATGATAAAAGATATTTTAGAAGAGCTGGTTCTCCCTCTTTAACTTTTTGAATCAACAGGCTGCTTTTTGTTTGACATTTTTTATCTTGCTATAATTATAACTTCCTGTCCCTTTCCTGCTTTGTAGTTAATTATTCTTATTTAGAATTGTTATACTGTCTCCTACTGTGCATTGCAACTGTTGCACAATAATTTCCCTCGGGATTAATAAAGTTCTATCCTATCCTAATAACACTTTCCACTTCCACTATTTTATGCACTGCGTCTTGTGCTACAAAGAGATTTCGTTTTAAAATCAATTTATCAAGAAAATGACCCCTCATTTCATATTTCTTTGGTTTTTGTGTGAACACTTGTTTCTACAAGCACACACATTCACTTTTGGCACTTTTATTAAAGGAAATGTGCTAATGTTATGTGTGTTTGGGGGGGCTAAATGTAACAGTCCTACATTTTCATTCAGCTCACGCACTGCGATTTGCTAAAATGTAATAGATGAATTTAATCCCAAATGTGCAACAGAAAAAAAATATTGTATCCAGTTCTGTGTGCTTTGTTTCCAGCCATTTCTTTTTATTTTTTTTTACATTTGGGACAATTAAGTGTAAAGTAAATTTAAATGATAACTCATGTTTACTCAATCAAGGATACGTTTCATCACTAAGATTTTGAAGGAAATGATACCAGCCAGCAACTTTCTGAACTTTAATTTTCCAGTTTTTCCCGTTTGCCATTGCTGCTCGGCCTTTCTAACTAACAGCTAGGTGGCACTCACACAGTGCTCCAATCGACATCCCCAGCGCAGCAAAGTTGGAAAATCCACACAAAGCGTAGGTTGCAATGGTTTCAGAGTGGACCTAAAAGTAAATAACAAAATTAATCTAAATTGTTAGAGGCATGTGAAAAAAATATCCAAAAAGACTTTAATGCCTGTATTAAACTATACTTATTATTATGTTTCCTATGTCATATATAGCTGTTTAAGGCAATAACAGAAGGTATTTGAAAGATTCTTAAAACCTCAATACATCTTTGACTAAACAATGTTTGTCTATCGCCATTGAGACATTCATTAGAGAAATAAAATGATCTCAGAGGACATAACATTGTAGATAATATTATTGACCTTAAGCCCCCCCCACACTGGCTTTTATGTCACACAGGCCCAACAATGACAACAATTGTTACCTAATGATGCTCTTTTACTGGAACAATTAAACAGCTACTCATCTAAGCTAAAACTGTAAAAAAAGAAAAGACAATCTGAACAAAAACAAGAGTGAAACTACAAGGGCACTCGGAGAGCACAGATCATGCCCATCTTGCAATAATAACAAAAGCGAGAAATAATATTGTGTATCCACCCCCCTGATTCACATCCCGTCTAAAATGTAATTGATTCTTCCTTGGCTGATGCTATGAAAATTGTGCCAGTAGTTTCTCAGTTAATCCTTCTGGAAATCTGACAAAGAAACCGAACTGAAAACGTAGCCTCGTTGGCGGAGAAAAAGATGAGTGACACTCACAGAAATATACTGCTTTACGCTGTCCACATACTCTGGCCCTCCTGCTTTTCGTCTCACAATGAACTCTGACAACTTCTGATAGGCAACAAATTCATTGATAAATGTCTTCATGCCAATCAGTTCAGCAACGATGAAACTGTCCTCCCAGGAAACACCCATCATGAAGGAGAGAGGCATGAACACGTAAGAGCAGATGAGCTAAAGGAGAGACAGAAAGCAAAAAGTGAGTGCATGTATGCGACTAAATCTTTGATCAATTTACAGTAAAAATACGTCAGATTGTTAGTGTGTTAAGGTGTCAGTTCGTGGTTATCACCGAGAAGGTGAGCTGCGGACAGTCGAACATCCCACCCAGCCAGGAGAGAGCCACGTCAAAAAAAGCAAACAGTGCCATGAAGGCAATGAGGTTGACAACTATGTTGGCCACTAAACCCACAGCACAAGATGCACCGTGGGATGCCGCCTCCAACACGTTCTTACTCTCTCTGAAGGGACACAGGCAACATTTGAAAGGTTACATCACACTCCATCTTCTGAACAGCTGCTTATCAAAATAGCACAGTGTCATCGGCATACTGGTGTAGATGGCATTTGAAATATTGTGTTTAATGCTGTAGTTCTTTAGATCATCACAAGGTTAGTTTAGTTTAGGTCAATGTAGATAGCAAACCGCAAATTCATTTTAAAAACAGAAAGTATTTGGTCCTTGTTTAGATCTTCATCAGGTTTTGACTGAATGAAAAGTTAATAAGTTAAGTCTGTCCTGCACACACTGTGCCCGTGCACTCATTGTGCATCACTGGAGCCGTCCACAAGTTTGTTGTTTAACTTTATTATGATATGTTTACTTTTATATTGATAATTCTGGGGGGATGGCTTTGGACGGAGGCCTGAAGAGACTGGACTTTTCAAACTAGTGCTGCCAGCTACTTTCTTTGGAAAAGAGTTAGCAACATTACACTGGGTTTTTGGTTGGATAATTAAAAAAATGCCTCGCATGCAAAATATAATAAGCAGTGCCATCCGTATTACGGCATTAGAAATGTTTTAAGATAAAAAATCTGCGGACTCCATGATGTGTAACCTATTATTTCTAATAAAGATGGGTTTGTTTCACTATGTGTTATTTTTTGGAGTTTGGTGTTTTAAGTTTCAACCCACAGGCAGAGAAAACATTCTTATTTAAAGCCAAACAATTCACTAAAATATGCTTCTGAAAACTTCTGAGCTGAGAAATAGGAGACACAATAACAGAAGCTGTCTAGTTATACAGTTTGATCCGAGTTCACGAGCAGTGATTGACACTCTGATTGGTTGTTTTCTTTCGGCACAGTGGAGTCTTGCCAATGCCATTAGGAGCACTGGGGGGAGGCAGAGGAAAAGCTTTTTTTTTTCTGTGTCATGGACTACTGACAGGATATAGTGACAGTTTCAGCAAATATAACAAAAATGTATTTATAATAACAACTGCAGCTTTAAGAAAGGATGAAAGATGCTTGAAATAACCTCTTTCAACATTTTATGAAACAGTCCTCTCCTACCTATGGTCGATTTTGAGGTCATGCCTGGCTCTTACACTTTGGGTCTCCGTTTCAGGCCAGAACATCTTGGCGATGGCCAGGGAGGCTGGAGCAGACATCACTGATGCTGTCAACAAGTGTGTTGCCTCAATCTAAACAAAGGAGGCACATAAAACAAGTGGTCTTCATGACAGGGCTGTTAAAGTTCTACGTACACTCTCAGGTAAGTGTCAAGGTCAGTCAAGAGTCTGTACGTTTTGAAGTTTACGCTAAATAATCCCCACATATCCTTTGAACCGGAATGAAAATGTTTAAGTCTATATGTTATACAGTGTTACTAAAGTTGTCTTATATTGTACTAGCTCTTATTCCTATAACTTTGGAAAGTTAATTGTGGGTTGGTTTGATAACTCACACTTTACAGGTTACTCACTGGCATTCCCAGCCTGGCACTGAAAGGGTTAATAAAAGAAGGAATCTTGATACAGCTTGCGACAGCTCAGGCATAATGTTTTCGGGTCGTCCGTCATTCCAACCGTCCATCATTCTCGTGAACGCATTGAGGGAATTTCTTCTAACTTGGCACTGAAGGACGAGCCGATTAGAATATGGAGGTCAAAGTTCAACGTCACTGTGACCTCACAAAACAAGTTTTGGCCATAACTCAAGAATTCATGTGCTAATTATGACAATTTCACACATATGTCTGATAGCATAAAATTATAAATCTTTGGACAAACATAGATTTAACTGCAACTTGACAGGAAACAACTGCAAAGTGGTAATTGTAGTTGCTTATTGACATCCGTCCCTTTTTCAAACACCTCAATTGTTCATGAAATCAAGCAACAAACTGGACTTTCATCTTTGATAATTAGCATTTCCTTAAAATTAATTTGTTTAAATATAGACTTAATTGTGATAACCTCAGTGCCCTCTCCTCCTCCTCCTCCTCCTCCTCCTCGTCCTCCTCCCTCCCCTGTATCTGTCTTCTCACCCCGAAGGAGATATAGGCTCCCAAAATGGTACCAGAGACGCTGGCAAAACCTCCTGTCATCACAGCATGGATCTCAGAGGAAGTTAGATCATTGATGTAAGGACGAATCAAGAGAGGTGACTCTGTCTGAAAGAGAGCGATAAGGATTCATTTGGGACCAGTAGATTCAGGGATAAGTATCATTATGTCAGTGATTTGCTTGATATTTTTATTTATTCTTTGAACTGTTGTTAACCTGTCCCAAGAATATATTTCCAGCTGCAGCCATTGATTCTGCTGGAGATGTTCCCATGGTAACCTGCATTATATATCCAATCTGTGAAAAAAAAAAAAAGAAAATCACAGAAAATCAAAGGAAAATAACAGCACGGTATAAAATTATAATATAAAATATACAAATTGGAAAGGAGAAATCATGGCCGTCATTGCTTCATCATGCTCCTTTGCAGTTGCTTTGAGTTGTCATTATTGACTTTTATTCCTGGATTTTAATATGAAAGGTGCTTTAAATACAAATGCTTTGAAATAATTGATTCCATGCCATGAGATATTTCTCTCCGTCCATGCGCTTTATCCTCCCACTTTCTCACCTTGCAAATGAGCCAGGGCATGAAGCCAATGCAGTAGAGGATGGAGATGATGGAGCTTAAAAAAACCAATATAGGCATCACCTGGAGGGAGTCCACAATCATCATCATCATCATCATCATCATCATCATCATCATCCAGCATTATTGTGTATGTTTACATGGACACTAGATACGTTTCATCTTGGTTTTAATCATATTCAGAATATGACATTCACATGGAAAATGAGAATCCTTGTTAATCATCTCGTTCTATTTTTGGGTTTTGTTTTTGCCTTTAATGATAGTATAGCCAAAGATAGACAGGACAGGGGGAAAGAGAGGGAAGGACATGAGGCATGGGTCGCTGTTTGCACCCGACTAACCTCTACTTTTGCCTGAGCTAATAAAGCACCTGCACAAACACAACCTGGAAACCAGATCATTATTTGTGTGTTTAAACACGCTTGAGTTGTTATTCTTGTCACTGTTATGTGTGACTGTTGCCTCATTTGTGTGTGTGTGTGTGTGTGTGTGTGTGCGTGCATCATATTGGTGTGTGTCATACCTTGAAGACGAAGAAATGGTCTCTGTAACTGTCCCCGAACACAAACTTAGAGCCAACATCTGAGAATGACATGAAGTTCTATATAGAGGTGATTTAAAAATAGTTAGCAAACAGAAACAGAAAACGTTGAACTAATAACTTTATAACTTGGTACAGGTGCAGCAGGAATGTCTGTGAATGTTTTTGAGCTACAGTGACTGGGAAAGCCCCACATTTATCATTAACAAAAGAAGGCTTTAATACTGGCAGAGTAGGACAAACCAGATGAAGGACACAAAGAAATTAAACAAGAAAACAAGGACATAAGGAAATAAAGCAATAACGCAAGGAAATAAAGGAAAAAAGAAGCAAGACAGAAGGAAACAAAAGAAGGAAACTAGGAAAAGAAAGAAGGGCACAAGGAAGCAAAAAAGGAAACAGAAGAAAAGAAAACAAGTCTACAAATAGACAATCACTGACAAAATCGTTCTGAGTGTATTTGCGTGTGTGTGTTTGTGTGTGTGTAAGTACCTCTGCTTGTTTTCCAACCCATTCCAGTCCAACTAAGCCAAAGGTGGTCCTAAGGATCAGCAGACCAAAGACAAACTGCAGCCCGACCCCGCACAGCAAAGTTTGCGAACACCACTGCAACACACATGTACAGCACATGATCAGAAAGTGTGTGTGCGTGCTTGTGCGTGGGTGTGTGTGTATGTGCATCCCTTACCCTGAATGGGTGTTTGGAGAACAGCAGCATTAAGAAGATGAGGAGCAGCAAACCAAAGAAAGACACGAGATGTCTGGTCCCTCGCTGGGCTGTGTCCAGTGCCAGCCAGCACACCACGGCCACCAGCAGTAACACGTACATCGCCCTGGAGGCACAGACGAGGGAGGGAAGTGGAGGAAGCTTTTTACATTCTTTTCTTGTATTAATGCTTGAGTTGAGGAGATTAGACCATTTATATCAAACAATGTTTATTAAGTTGTGTTTGGGCACCAATAAAAACCCACCAGCGCTACAGAAAGAGTCCAAAAGACATTAACCTTTAAAGCTGTAAACACAACAGTGACATATAATTACCAAAACGTTATCTATCTACACATCCAGCAAACATGGAGCAACATTTTCATCCATTGGAACTTCTATTTTTTGGCCACCTGACAAATATAAATCCAGCATTTACTCTCGTTTTTAGCTATGTTTTGGCCTCCACCCCTGAAGGAAATATCTGACTCTTTAGTTGCTAAATGCTCCAATATGTTCACCAGCAAGTGGCCTTTGTCTGCAGAGTCTTTGGCTGAAAGCGACAGCAAAAACTAAAACAATGAGCTAAATAAAGTCAAGTGATGATTCCTTGTGGGTTCATCACTTCGACCAACCCATTACACATAGAAATAGTAATGTGATACAATGTTATCGTAAAATGAATGATTATAGCTGCTTTAAAGTACTTTTCTTGCTTATTCAACTTAAACTTTATTATCTCGTGGTTTGCAGACAGTATGTCACAGCAGCATAATAAAATAAGAATAAATGTCTAAAAAAAGAAAAGACCAAATTTAAATGAAAAATAGCTGAAGATCAAGCCAAAAAAAGAGACATTTCTATCTTAAAATCTTAAAATGTGTTAGATTAAGACCCACCAGATACAGCGCCAAATAAGCTGCACACCAGTTCGCGTCATCTGGCGAAGCTTTATCGCTCAATGATCATCATTCATCTTTTTAGACCACCCACACTCCAGCAATATAAAAATCATCAAGGTTTCCTTTACAGTCGACTGCAGCATGTTGATGTTTCAAGCATCCTGGGTGGCCTGAAGGACATGTTTGTATGATATTTAGCATGTTTATATTCCTGTTATATCAGTTGTCACAGTCTATATTGTGTCTCTGTTTCATCTTTCTACTGAGGAAGCCCAAGTACCCTTGAGCTAGTGAAATTGACTTACTTCATCCCTTCCGAGGACATTGTCGTTTATAGGAGAACATGTCTGAAATGGGCCTTAAATTTCTCTTAATTTTCAGGAAGTCAACTTCAGATGCACCAAACGTTCTTAACCGTCCAAATCTGCTCTCAGTCAGGTGTGCTGAAAGATGAATCCCATTTAGGGGATTAAATTAGAGGAGCGTGGCATATTGTTTAATATTAGCATAGGTAACGCTCCCAAAACACTATATATGGGGCAGGTGTTGTGCCGTGTGCAAATAATAGGAAATAGGAAAAGTAAAACAAAACATTTCTCACCATCTGATCCGACAGCAGTTTCTGCTGAGAAGGTCTCTGACAGGAAAAAGCTCTTCCCACAGCCGGTCGCCATAGCGTTCCATCATCCAATCCCAGACCAGGAAGAATAAGGTTACCACGGAGATGACCAGCAGACCGACAGCCCGGTTGAAGTCCAGGACACATGCTGTTATCACTATGGCAACGAAGCCTGAAACAAATTTACTATTAATATGAATTATATCCCACAGAGCTGACATCGTTTTCTTTAATCAGAACAATTATTTTTTTAAATGTATTTGCTGCTTTACTTCCTCCAGTTAAAAAGACAGCAGGAAGTGTATTTAATGTGAGCGCTAAAATGACGGCGTGTGACATCATCTCAACAGTCGAGAAAAAAACACATCCCGAAACAAATCCTTTAACTCGATGATAATAGCACTTGCGAACATATGATTTCACATTTCAAACTCCTTCGTTTCAGTTTTTTTGTTTTCTTGTCTTAAGTCTACAAAGCATACAGTGTGTTTGTATCTGTAAACTTGCATGTCCCCTGACTTACAAACACTGAATTAAGATATGAAAGCAACTATTCTGCAGAATTTTCATTACGTTTTACACACTTTTAGTGAACAGCAGGTTATACTAGCCTGAGAATAGTTCATTTCATATTGAGTATTGATTCATAAATGTAGGTAATGTAGGTAAAGGTGTAATGTCTTTGGCTAAGTGGTCTGCATTATCAACTTTGGCTCATCACAAACATCGAACATTAACACAACATTTTTTTTTTGATATGCAGGTTCACTGGAAAACATTTGTGTTGTGCTAAGTCAACTTCCACAACAGTGGGAAGATATATTGTTTGTGTTTCACAGTCCAAACTGATTTAACTCTTAGAATAACTTACTCTATTTAAAATATTATATAATTGTTAAATCACACATATCTCTAAAATATTTGTAGAAAGGGTCGTAATTAGACAGACTTGAGAGTCATAGCTTGAAGTATTTTCTGTTTTTACTTTTGTATCAATACAGTGTGACAATACCACTAATTGCGCTCTTAAAGTTGCTATAGGAGATAGCAAATACATTGACCATTCACCGTGTGTGTGTGTGTGTGTGTGTGTGTGTGTGTGTGTGTGTGTGTGTGCGTGTGTGCGTGTGTGCGTGCGTGCATTCTTGTGTCTTGTAGTCTGGACAGCACCATTACAAAATAAACATAATCGTCATGTGTTCTGATAAGCCATGGCTTTATTTTTCCATTAACAGTCTAGGCAATTTTGCAGCCACACACACGCACACACACGCACACGCACATATCAATACACTCCGAGGCACAGAGCATGTAGGTCCAATCTAACCAGCGCAGCTAGTTTGCGAAGATGAATTAAAGCGTCCTTTACAAGCCTTCGTGCAGACTGAAAGTCCTAAAGCAAGACTAGAAATAGATTTTTCAGTACACTTAGATGTAATCCTATGTGGCTGGCTGCAACATCAAAAGTACCAAACAAAGAAAATCAATTGTACAGTAACAGTGCAAATACATTTACGAGAAACTCTTTCATTCTGCAAATTTAATAAGAAAGACTTTGATACTTAGACATGTAAAAACCCATGTGGAGTATGTGGGAGGCCCCAACACAGAGACCTGCAACCCATCGAGGGGCCAAAGACAAACAAAGATACTTTACCTGCTGCTGAAACCAGCCGTATAATCAGGCGGATCTGGTCTTTGTGCTCTGCCAAATAGCTCTGGAATGCCTCCATTTTTTTCTCTAGCAACCTGGGCACACAAAAAGGAGAAAGATAAGGGGAAAGATAAACAGACAGGACATAAATGTTACATCAAAGGGACAAGAGAAATGCTGGTGATTTAATAGAAACTCAGAAAATCTGAAAAATGTGTGTGTGCGGCAAAAACAAAAATGCAACCTTTTGCTATGTTGGTCTGTCTTCTTGTCTGCATCGTCTGCAACTTCGGTAGGACTGTCCGCATCAATGTATATCTGCTCCTGCCACACACAGACACACACGGCTTGAGGATGAATATGTTAAGGAATACGCTGACACAAGGTTGCTCGCACAATGACACAAATGTACTTGGAACCTAAAGGTAAACTGGTTGAAGGAGAACTTCTTCTCTTGTGCACAAGTTTTTGTTCTTTTTTTTTAATAAAACGATACATAGTGTAGTGTTGTGTGAAAGTTCCCAATCCTATTAAACAGTTTTATTAAATATAGCTTAAGAAATAAGCTTACCTCTGACTCAAAGGCATTGTTGTCTTTCCCCATTGTTCGACTCTTCTCTATTCCATCCAGCTCCATTCTCTTGCTGTTCACGTATTTTCAGACCCTGGCCAGACTCACTGGGAGTCTTTTTTACCTGTCCTGTCCTTCCCCTGCCCATCCTCCCTCCTCCTGAGACTCTATTTTTTCCTCCCATTTCCTCCATTGTGTTCTCTTTTTCTTTTCGTTGTTGTTAACTTTGTTAAATGGGTTGTGAAGGTTACTAATTTGAAATATATTCTTTCTTTCTTTCTGCGCAACATACACACGTATATACACACACATTGATGGCTAAAAAGTCTCTATTTGGCCGACTTATGTCTAGCTGTCATCAGGTTAAAAGCCATTAAGGGATTAGACACACACACACACACACACACACACACGCACACACACAGTAATGTATAATGTAGGGGCTGTTCGGTTGTGAATAGAGTAATTATTGGCGCAAACATTCCAAAATGGGACAAAATAGTCAGCATGACATGACCTCTCTCTTCTCTGTTACTCAGTAACTTCTTTGAACCCTGAGAGAACAGTCTGTACATGTACAAAGTCACAGTGTGTGCAAGTGCAGTTACATTTAATAGTTCTGTTTCTTTCCTCAATTTAATTATTTTTCACAGAAATACTCCCTGCTCCCTGGTAACATTGTATTGTTTCTATATGAATGTAGCTTGTGAAAATGACTCACCGTGTGTCATGGTTCTTAAGTATCCCAGCAGCCACTAGAGAGCACTAGTGTATAATTTCTCATGACCATAATATACACATGGCAGGTCTGTAGAGGTTAGAATAGGTTCATGTGAGTCCACATGATAATATATACAGTATTTATATTGCGTGACACAATGGGAGCTTTCATTCAACAAACACTAAGTTATCAAAACATAACAATTGAGTGTAGGAAATTAGACAACATATCACATCAGATTACAGTAGAATATAACCGTGGTAATGAAAAACACTCAAATTACAATACTGTAATTTGTCTTGCTTGTGTATGAAAGCTGAGGATCCTGAGACAATAAGCATTAATAAAAAAAGACATTACTCTCTAATGCAAAATGCAATGCATCTGTCTTACATTTAGTGGGCGGGATTTCCAAAAACCTTTTTCTCATGGGAGTGGGGTAACAGAAGTTCAGTAAGATGAGTGTCATTCAGTCATTTTTAAATGGAAAATGAATCAAACACTTCTTTAACTAAGGACACATGGGCCCCACTGAAGACTACTAGCTAATATTACTTTGATAGAGCAACTCCACATGTTAAAGCCATTAATCAAGCCCAAGCCAAGAAGTAAAAAATAAAAACAAAACAAGAAATATCATGGAAATTGTTCTGCCTGACTGAGGTTTGTTAATCCATAGTTACTAAAGGAAGAAAACAACTGCACTCTAGGAGAGCTAGTGTAAGGTTTGCACATCCTTGTATCTACTCTACTGTGTCTAGTGTCCCAATCATGACCTATCTCTCTGCTTCTCATAGCTTTGGGGTAAAGCAGGATATGAAAATTGGACGTGAAAAGTTCTTTTTCTTTACCTTGAGTGAACCTGAAGCAATTACCAATAATAAACACATGTTATGCTAATCTAAAAAAAACACACAGCACAGTCGCAGGTAACAGCAGATGACTGTGATAAAGGGTAATTGGAATGCAACACAAGTTGATTGTGATGCAACCCCAGGTTGAATTGTTCTGCAACAAAAATTGACTGCGACGCGACAAAAGTTGACTGCGACGCGACAACAGGTGATTATGATAAAAACAAAAGATGATTGCAACGCAAACACAGGTGATTGTGATGAACCAAAAGCTGTGATGTGATTTATAAAAAACAATCACTCAATCAAATGTTTTCATATCATGGTAATTAAAATCTTTGGCTTTGGGATCAACCGTCAGCGTGATGGGCATTTTTTTCCACAATAATCCACCATAATATGTAAACTCAACCATTAAGAGATTGATTAAAGTTAATTAGAAGTTGCAGCACTATTGTCATGACACAACAGATACTTGTGAACACCCATTAGGTAGTTTTCATAAATATGTGATTGTGTACAGGCATGAAGAACAGTGCTCACACTGCCAGAAGATTAATTAATTTAATCAATTTGTAGGTACACTATTGTACAGCTCAGATATTATTTGTGATATGTTTTTATTTACTATCATCCAGAAACTAATTCTGGAGCTGCTCCCTATAATAATAAATGACTCTTGCATATGGCTACATTTTCAGAGAGACAGAGCTCATTCAAATAAACACATTTTTTAATTTAATATCTCACACTTTTATAATTCTGTGTTAATGAACACCAGGAAAGGGTCTGACACTGTGACTTGTTATACAAACTCGTACAGATCTGACACCCAATAAAACATTGTCCATACTGTACATGGCAATTAATTAGTAGGGACACCTTTAACATAGTTGATTCTCATGCAGTAAACACTGTGAACGTGCTTCACAATTTGCATAAGAAGCTACATTTGCGTGGCACACTATAATATGCTCACAGTGTTGGATAAAACACACCCTGACTGATGCTTTGTCTGTGGGTGACAGATGGTTCTCGGGGTGGTTGCATGTTTAAAATGTCAAAGACCTTTAACACAGGTTACAACCTCTGTCACATTTCGAAAGAAAAAGAGTGTAATTGGAATATTCTGTGAGACAATGTTTTAATTGGTACGCCCCCACTGTTCTGTGAAGAATGCGTACACCTCGATTTCTGAGGCAGGCATCCACCAGATTGGTTCAGACACAGGCAGGGCTCCATAATTACACTCCTCTATTCAGCAGCACTGCCTGTGCGTCAGCACAAACGTCATATTAGAGCTGGGGACAGGACATCGGAGAGGAGTGAGGAGAGGGGGGGGTAGGGGGGGTAGGGGAGGAGAGGAGAGGAGAGGAGAGGGTAGGGGAGGGTAGGAGAGGGTAGGAGAGGGTAGGGGAGGAGAGGAGAGGAGAGGAGAGGGTAGGGGAGGGTAGGGGGGAGGGTAGGAGAGGGTAGGGGAGGAGAGGAGAGGAGAGGGTAGGAGAGGGTAGGATAGGGTAGGGGGGAGGAGAGGGTAGGGGAGGAGAGGAGATGAGAGGAGAGGAGGGGGTAGGGGAGAGGAGAGGAGAGGAGTGAGGAGAGGAGAGGAGAGGAGAGGAGAGGAGAGGAGAGGAGAGGAGAGGAGAAGAGAGGAGAGGAGAGGAGAGGAGAGGGTAGGAGAGGGTAGGGGAGGAGAGGA
>CALSBV010012216.1:123335-139830 GCA_943590825.1 Bovichtus diacanthus | reverse complement strand
GAGAGAGAGAGGGATCCTTCTTGGCACACACTCGTCAGTGTGGCAGTGAGATTCTGAGTGACTGGCGGGGGATTCTGGAGGAAACACAGGAAAAGGACGACACACTCTCCGGTTTTCTTTTTTCTGTCATCGCTGCAGATGGTTTTCTAGCTGCGCCGCCTGTATCCACCTCAGCATCGGAGTTTGCTTTATTTCTCCTCTCCTTGATTGGCTGAACCAGCGGCTGAACCCAGCCAACCTGGGCCGGGCAGTGGGGCTGTTCAGCGAGCCTTATAGCTGAAGTTGGCACCCGAGATGAGCGCCTGGAGACCCGGGAGCGGGGCTCTCTCTTCGCCGGGGAGAGGGTCTGGGTCGTGGCGGTGCTGGTGGTGGTGGGTCATGGTGATCGGGGTGTCAGTGGGCTCTGGAGATCCGTGGTTGTCCACGGAGGGATGCCCGTTGTCTTGCACTTGCAGCAGCACCAGGATCTCATGTGTGGACCCGGATTGGGGTATCAATGCTTTCCCCGTCCTGCAGAGCGAGGCGGAGATGGAGAACATCACCGACATGTGAGTGTCTCTCATAAGCATCAGATTTGCAGAAAGGAGATGTCGGATTAATAAGTGGCCCTGTCATATTTATCCCGCTTTTAATCAATGTGGCGCTATTTTCCAACACTTTTCAAATATAGGAATGTCCTCCTTTACCCTCCTCTGCCAGTTGTGTCTGGAGCTGACAGACACAAGGAAAGAGCCAGAACCGGTTCAGATTGTCGGTGTATTTTTCGCTTTGAATCTTAATCTCAGGCATGAATTTAAAGCGAATTCACAGATGTACCTGTTCTGAGATGTTTTATTCGGCACGGGTTCGGCTCAGACACGCATCATGTGTAACCTACATTGCATAACAGACTCATTGCCATTATGATGCTCTCAGTCTTCCAACAGCAGCGTGGAAACTGCCCATTAAAAAAAACAAAAACAAAGCAGTTGAGGCTGATGGACTTTATTCCGACTATTAGATAAAGCCGTGTCTCTGTGCGGGCGCGTGCATGCGCCAATACGCACGCGTGTGTATGTGTGTGACCGAGACACGCACCTCTGTCCAAATATTAGTGTGAGACACATCCCAAGATGGCTCACATGGTTTGGATTTAAATGAACCACATGTGCAGAAAAAAAAAAGTCAATGTGTTTTTCTTCTGATCGGTCAACATTGTATTTGAAAGCTGGACCCTCCTCTTCGGGACGCTGGGGGACAATTCAAGACAACATCTCAGTGTGCATTTAAAATGTACTGTACCCCCTTTTTAATAAAAACGTCACGTGGCCTCGGAATAAACTCTTGACAGTATAAGCATTTTTTTTTTTTTATCTGAGAGCAATTAAAAAGAGCAGATTAAAATATTGAATCTTTCTTGGCGAAGATAAACGGCCTTGTTGATAATGACTTGTCAGAGATGAACTTGGGAGAAGCCTTGGACGTGGTCTAAATGAGCCAGCAGTCTGGTGAAGTCATTCACTGAGTGCTAATATAAACAGACACAATGCTGATGAACGCGCGGGCGTCGAATCCTACAACGACCTTGCCAAAAAAACTAAAACGGGGAGAAAGGTTATCATGTCCGCTGTCGTGGTAATTGGTTAAACATCCCGACTTCAACATATGTGCGCACACAATTTGACAGAATATAATGAGCCGTATGAGCGTCGGGGTGGATTCCTACATGGGTGTTGATATTCCATCTCTCTCTATATGTGTGTGTGTTTAGTTCACCTGCTAAGAAAACAACCCCCCAGTAGTAGGGCTACTGAATGACTGACAGATAACCTCAATAATGATAATGTTGGAGATTATTTTGGGGTGTTGGCTCGTTCATAAATATTAACATGAGAGAAGCAGCACAGGCAGTTGTTTCATAGGTAATGCAGCGTTTAATAAAGATGAAATATATATATATATCTTTTGTATCACAATGCTGATATTACATGCAATCATAGTAGATTTAGGGCTAATGGACACATGTGGGTGTAGTAACTCCAGGCTTAACTCCTCCCTGATCACTAAGTCAAACATGCAGTGTACATTAAACCTGATGGAGAGTTACAGTATGTGCATGCTGTTTGTATTTGGCAGTGGCATTATTATTATTCAGCAGCGTGAACTAGAACACTATCTGCCTTAGTAGCTGATTTACAGATACTTATCTGCTGACGTTGAAGCTGTAATTGGTGATTTGTTGTAGATCACAAATAAGATTGTTACCGAACAATTTCGGCTGTGTGTCGTTATTTTGAGCCAGTTTCACTCTTTAGTGAACGTAAATTTCGTGAAACAGTGTGTTTGGTTTCATTTATCAGTGTAAACCACTGAATAATGCTGATGTTCTGGGCCAACTTCTTTAATGATTGAAAAGCACATATCACATTTTATTAAAAAAAAAAAATTTCTACAGTCTTTTTTTCAGGCTTTATTTTGGACTTTATTTGACCGCGGCAGTGGAGAGCTGACAGGAAATGAGGGGAGAGATATGAGTGGTGCAACTAAAGTCCCCTGCCAGACTCTAAGCAGGGACGCTTTTTAGACCCCAGAGGCCAGCAGAACACCCCAACACAATATTTTTAAGGGTTGGATGTTGTCTTCTCAACCCTCTCTGATCAATCTTCTTGCATCAACAAAAATGCAATTATTCTGGTAAAATTCGGAGACTTGAGGGGTAAAATACAGCGTATCATGTTGTATTTGAAATAATTGCAGGGCACAAAGGAGGTCTGCACACCGTTAGGCTCCAAATTAGTAGTTTATTTCTCTTTTTAAGGCAGTGTTCTGATCTACAAGATCTTCGCCTGTTCGCCTGAGGAAGATCTTATAGATCGAAACGTTGCCTTGAAAAGAGAAAAAGAGATTTTTTTTTTAATTCGGAGCCTGAAAGTGTGCAGACCTCCTTTGTGCTCTGCAGTTACTCCTTTTCACCTGAGTATCTAATCCTGGATGTGCACACATTTGGTCCCTCTTGTGTTTTTGAAATAATAAGAAACACAAATAAATCTTAGACTGAAGACACTTATCTACTATAGCCATGTAATGATCTTGGAAATCAATGACTCTAATTAGAGATGTTTTTTTGCCCCCCCCCCGTCGTATGCTATATGTGTACCTTTTGAAAAACATTACTCAATGATCTTCTGAATTAGACCAACAATACGTGTTTCTGCTGTCACTATTACAGCATGTTCCCTCTGCAGGTGAGATTGTTCTGGTTTAGTTTATCTCCGAATGTTCTCAGACATCTGATCCCAAAGCTGTGATTTTTGAAAAGTACACACACTCATTCACACGATCATCTCCCGTTGGCCCCTAAACGGGTCAAGTGCCTTGCTCCAGCGCAGCCCCCCCGTGTGCCATTCATCAGCTGCATTTCATTTTTAAACTGTAATCATATGGGCTTATTATGTCCTTTTGTCTCGTTGAAATGCTTCTGTTTGCTTCCCTCTGTTAACAAATGAGCCTTCTGACACACACTTGTATCCCCCGACAGTTACATCGCTAACCAGAGCGGCTTCTCCTCCATCAACGACAAAGAACTGCACTACTACAAGAATCTCAGGAACCTGTAAGTCTGTTCATGGCGAATATTACCAAGACACAGCCAACATTCAGAGCTATTTTCAATAGACGCATTTGCTAATAAATGATTACACACAGTGCTTTTATGTTATACATTTCTATCTTATGTGCCTGTTCTGTTCAATACATCTTATGCACAATGCATAATCTAATATATCCCAGATATAAGAAGCATTTTAGGGCAAAAAGAAGAACAAATTCTTTACATTTTAATAGAATATTTGGCTTGGTATAATCCACTATATGAAATATTGATTTACTTTGCCTTTATTGATAATTCTCCTTCTTTGCTTAAGGCAATATATGTCTGTTGATTTAAAACCCTGCGTTTTTTTTTGTAGGCTTTGTTGTAACTGTGCTTTGCTATTCATCTGTGTCTCATTTTATTTTCTTGTTTAAAAAAAAAGAATTATATTCCAAGCAGCACTTTCTTGCAACATAATAATCCGTTTGGTGGACACTACCTAAGCCAATATCCCATTTGGTAGACGGATTAGTACAAAGCACGTTACGCACTGCAAGTGTAGACGCTTTTAATTGTGGTCGGACCCAGCGGGAACCAAACGAGTGCTGTGTTCGAGGCCCAATATGAAACTGTCCCTCTGAGAAATACTTAAAACACAATTACACTGTCTTGACACCTATATGATACTTCACAGTCGAGATGTTTATACAGTAACTAACTGTCGCGTTTCACAAGTGATGAGATGAATCCGTCACAGAACATCTGCCAGACCAACTTTTCACATCAGTAATGATGTCTTACAGCCTCAGCTGCTGAAGTGCACACACACACTCTGCACCTGGTTTTATCAGTGCTGAGTAATGTACATCACCTCGCTCTTAAAGCACTTTTTTGTATATTAAAAAGCTTGAGATTGAGATGTCTGTTAAATGTACAAATGTGCATACTTGAACAGAAACACCTTTTATTTGGGACATTTTGCATGGACACTGCTGGATCAGTGAGGGGAAATCTTCATTTAGTGATTTAGGATTTGTGTAATATTCATGATGATCAGTAGAAGGAAAGATGGTCTGTTGATGTTTGGTACAAACCTACATTTGGCTAAACTGTTAGAAAGAGGCAGGTACTGGTCTCTCAGGAGAGAAAACACTTGTTATGTTAGTTATGTTCATTTCTGACAAATGTTTCACCACTGCGATGATGTTTTTGGTGTCTGATATGTCCATGTGACACAATATATAATGAAATGACAAATACATCCAAATTATGTATATTATCTTCAGATTTGATAGATTTTGTTGACATCATTCATTTGAACTTCACCTTAATGGCAAACTGGATGAACTGTCTTTTTTTAACAGTTATAATAACACACCATCAACCTGCACTCATAAAACAACGCTAACATCTCCCGATGTCGATATTCAGATGCTACATTTAGGATTATTGATAAAGCAATAATAATAATAATAATAGCGTGCCTCCTCCTCTGACATGACTTATTAGAGACCGCTTCAGAATATATCTTCTCAGACTTTATGGACTGATCAGGAATGATTCATGTTTTCGATGTTGCTGATATTGTAGTTGCTGTTGATAGTCGTTGTGTTCCTGATAACAACGACGATGACGCTGTTGTATATGCGTTTGTTTCAGAACGGTGACCAACAGCCGGCTAACATACGTGTCTAAACTGGCCTTTCAAAACAACATCAAGATACAGTACCTGTAAGTACAAGAAGCATGCATCTATTCCTTGTATGATGATTTATTTATCAACTTTAGTTAGTAAGTTGTTTGACTCAGTTGGGGAGAAAACTGTAACATTTGTTATCATTTAAAATGTAATTCAGCCTCATTGGTGAATATAAAAATGAGTTTCTGTAACACCAACCTAATATTTTGTTGTGGTTTTGAAAACGCAATCTCCCTCCCTGATGTTGGACCTAATTTCCAGGAATCTGAAAGATAACAACCTGTCGTCGCTGTCCTGGAGGATATTCAGACACCTCAACATGTCTTATCTGTGAGTTGAGCTCAGCCTTCTCTATCAGTCTGTCCATCTCCGTGTCTGTCTGTCTCCCTGGCTCACTACAGCCTCTGTGATGTCACCTGTAGATGTTACTAATGCCTGCAATCTTGGGATTACCTGGAGCCAGAAAATTATAAAAATGTTTAACTTAGATATAGGCAACAAGGTGGAGACTGAGATGAAGTAGACAAACAGCAATTAACCATCAAGACATGGTTAACGTGTGATTGGCTATGACACCTGTCGATAAAGGCGTACGTGCTCCACCCAAATATACCCTTTACTCAGTCTCCCATTACTTATTAATATTACTTGTAATAAAGCAGTCGTTTTCACATTGCATTGAGAGATATTGAGAAAGGACTTAAGGATCATTAACTGCCATGATGCAACACAGGGTTGCACAACAAAATGCATCTGTAGCTCGTTCGCTAGACAAGAGAAAAACATGAGAAAAACTCAACCAACAGTAGTGTTTTCCTGTAGGCCGAGTGCGTTCTGTTCCACATGCATTTAGTTTGAAAGTGTATACACTTTGCATTTCTAGAGAGATGGTTTGGGCATTTTTACTAATGGTTTAATACAGTCAAATGATTATTGTTTTCATTCCAAGTGGACATTGAAAGAACTGCATCTTAAGAGGAGTAGTTCGACTTACGGAGAGTTAGATGAGACACTTTCATATCTATCTGGAAGGTTTAGGTTCCAGGAAGTTACTACTCCCAGACAAGAAATAGTCCAGGACATGACAAAACTTTAGTTTTTTGTATGGATTACACAAACACAATGTAATGTGTTAATAATTAGTGAGCTTTAGAGGTGCAGGTAGGTAGATCTTTTGGAGCCAGGCTAGCAGTTTCCCTGTTTTCAGTCTTCACGCTTAGCTAAGCTAACCGGCTGCAGGTGGTAGCTTTAAATCTACAAGCATGAATTGTATCAATCTGAATCCTCTAACTCCCGGCAAGACAGCAAACAAGCGTATTTCCCAAAATGTTGAACTTTTTCTTCACGCCACTTTCACACCAGCACATTTCAATCAAGCTATTGCTTTGTCTTCTAAAATGTCAGTTACTCTCACGCTCTACTACTCACAGTTCTCGACTTTGTGTGTGCGTAGGATCCTGACAGGGAACCCTCTGCACTGCTCCTGTGAGAACATGTGGATCAAGCTGTGGTTAGGAGAGGAAGCAGACACTCAGGAGCTGCGCTGCATCGAGGATGGAGGAGCACGCAAGCTGCTGTCCAGACTGACACTACTGAACTGCGGTGAGACACGCGCACACACACACACACGCACAGCTGGACGAGCTGGAAAAGATATTCACAAGCTGTAGCAGAGAGCAAGTGTTGAAGCACCTGGAGGAAAACAGTATTGTGCAGTACTGTTTTGATTGTGTGTTGTCATATGTTTTGCATCTGTCTGACACATCTGTTTTTATGTAAGTGTATGTGTTTGAGTGCAAGACATACACTGTATTAAATTTAATAGTGTGTGTGTGCTAAGTGGTTTGTCAGTTCTCACGGGAGGTGTGGGGGATGAACAACTGGAGAAAGTGAAGTTTGTTGTTAAAACCTAGGAGAATAACTGTACAAAGAACCTCCACAGGCTTCAGCGAGGATGCTGCACACACTGCATTTCACTTACGCAGAACTCTGCTTAGCCTGTATATTGTAATTTCTCCAGACAATGTGCAGTGCAAAATGCTTCAATGTCTGACACATGAACGAGCAAACAAATGACCAAATGCACGCATGCATGCACACTCAGAGCCCTGCTTTTATAGAGGGCTTCAAAAATATAGTTTGGTTTTTGCAGGGTGTCATTTAAAGGGCACCGACTCTGAACAGGCTGACGTTATCTCTGTGCTGTGGGGAGTTTTCTCATATGATGCATAGATTAGCAGCCAGATGGAGAAGAGCAAAAAGTGTGACCTACAGAGTAGTGTTTGTGTGTGCTGCTGTTTCAGAGGTTATGTCATCTTTTACTAGTTACAGTCACCCGAGACATTTGCTCGTAGGTGCAGAAAGGTCACCGTGTGCAGGACATTATAGAAGCAGAAAGATTTGTTTTTTTTACTGAGAGGGATAGTTAGTGTGAATAAACACACAGATGACATCAGTGAGTTTCAAAGATGCTGAGTGGAGAAATTTCACTGCATGTATCACAATAAAATGAAGTGTTATAAAGACCATCTGCACTATGTCCTATGGCACTGGTGACCTGCTGTCATGCAGCCCATTTAATTTCCTTTTTTTCTCTGAATCATGTTTCTAGGAAGGAATTCTTTCTGGAGTTATGGAAAGCTGCAATACTCAACTGCAACAGCAATAATCACATTTTTATGAGTAATAAAAATACATTTTCCACAGCTTTAATTGCGACAACTTTACGAGAAAATGTTGCATCTTTGTTGAAGTTGCAAAGAATCAATATTAGGTATTCCCATAAGGAAAAAAGCTTCTACAAACCAGAAAATTAAGTTCTCAGTACCAGAGCATACAGTTATTTACAATACAAGTGTAATGTCAAGCTAACTAGCAAGCTTGCTCCAAGTCCTAGACCGACGCCCACAGACCACAAAACCTTTTATGTCCTTGCTTACGGAGTGTTCATTAAGCTTGAATGTATAAATGTCAGCAGTTAATCGATGCTATATTCTGCCCTCCCTTCTTCTTAGTTTTTCATGACGCTCTCTATTTTGGACTCTCTTCTTTTCATAAACGGGATTAGATTACAGCTCGACATGGCTGCCTGTCCAAACTCAGCCCTTTTTAAAAGCAAAAATCTGGCTTTAAGTGACATACGGTAATAATTTAGAGCTTGAGCTTAACCCGAGGAAACAAATTTAACGCAGATAGTTCCAGCCTTTGGGGCAATAAATCCAGTCAGATCCAGTTTGTTACTGTAAAGTGAGAACATAAAGGAATCTTCGGGTCTGATTTGAACTCATAAAACACACAATAACAGCAGTCAGAAAAGCTTTAAGGCCTCAATTGAAATGTAATCACATTTTCTTTACAATAAGCCAGAACAGGAATCTGAAAGTATTTTTGCCATTTGGTCAAAAATAGCTCAGGGCAGTCGGGACGCATAAGACAGAAACAATAAGTTAGCATGCAGGAAGCTAACAATGTCATTGATAACTTCTATTGATCCGTCCCCTCTGCCTCCCTTCCATTAGCAGAGGTTATTTTAGGCATTAGCACAGTTACAGCAGGGCCCCTGGAGAGGTGGGCAGGGGACCCCCTGGCAGCGTGACATATGAGGAGGAGGACATGGTAGAGCGGGGGTTCCAAATAATGCCCCAGGGCTACCAGCGATACACCAAAAGTCTGAAACTGCTGGCCTTTTGCTCTCTATGTCGTTTTTTCTCGCTGTCGTTTGCCTCCCCCTCTCTCAGGCGGCCTCTCCTTCTCTTTATTACTCATTTTCCAATCTCTCTGTCTGTCTGTATGACTGTCTGTCTGAACATTTCTGAGTGACATATGAGGAAGGCACAAAGCAGAGGAAGTGCCCAATGATGCCCTCGGGCTGACACTGATCTCTCAGGCCACCCGCATATGTCTCTCAGTCTGTTTCTCTCTGTGGACTGTTTACTGCTGGAGCTGCACTCGAAAAGGCTGGCGTGCACACACAGGCCGGTCCCACTGCTGACCTGTACAAAACTTCGCAAAAAAAAATTGCTGCTATGATGTTACGGCAGTCCCATGATTGTGCAATATGAAAGTATGTGAACTGTGGCACTCAGCAAAAATGTCGCGGTTCAAACAGCTGCAGGTTAAAAAAAATCCTTTACAAACCTATAAACACTATAAATATATATATATATATATATATAAAAATAATATTTAATTACCTCTACCAACTCTTTCTTAAATTGTAAGATTACTTGGGTCATTCTTGTTAATGTAAAAATCAAGAACCATGACATTCATTATATCTTATGTTTTTATGTGGCTAAAATCTGCCATCTGCTAAATCATCCAAATGTATGAACGTTATAATTCAAGCCAGCTGTCCTGAGAAAAAGTGCTTTTTTCCCTTCAATGTTGCGGTGACAGCAGATGGATTACCGGACCTATGCTGGTCACATCACAGCGCTGGTGCCCTCTGTCTTCATCTGTCGGTCTCTCTGTCTGTCTGTCCAATTGTCTGGCTGGAACGATGGTCTATCACGTTTCATTTCCCTTTGCCATCCACATTTCTGTCTTAGATTATTGTTCAAGTATTATTTCCTCTGATCCGATATCTCCTTCTCCAATTTCTGTCGCGTTGGCTTATTCGTGAATATACTGTTCAGTGTCACTACTAACATACTGTATGTCTGTCAAACATTCTGCATCTCTCGGCTCCTTCCTTTTGTGTAGCGTGTTCTTACAGATGCATATGTGAAACACCAAAGCAGCACGTAGGCACAGACTCGAGCAGTAAATGGCAGTACAGGCCGACCAAAAAGGCCAGATGGCTCCCGTGTCTGTGGGCAGTAGATGCTATTCACGTGGAATTTGCTATAGGGAGACTTACTCACTTACTTGCTAGATAACAAGGAGCCTAACAACCAGACACAAAAACTGTAAAACTAAACCTAGAATCAACACAGAACTTAGAAAGCACAAAGGAAATCAGGACAGTGCAGATTGACACAACAGATTAGGATGGTATTCATGTTGTTTTATGAGGTCTTATAAAAGGTAATGGACCCGACGTTTAGTGCTGCGTTTGGCCTTCCTGCAGTTCTGTTTCCGGCCGTGCTGCTGTCATTTAGCAGTGAGGTTTTGTTAACAGAAAGATTCAAGAGGGTTTAAAGCGGAAAACAGATTCAAAAACAGAAGAGCACAACTGGTCAAAACAATTCAGTAAATCATCTTTATGGGAAAGGAAAGAAAGTCATTGCCAAGCCTTTAAGATGGGGAGGAAAAGTTGTTGTGTAAAGCTGGTGTGCAGTTTCTATTTTTGAATTTATCATTAGTCCTTCATATGACAAGAATGATGCATGGCTGAACCAGCTCAGTAGCATGAGGAATTATGTCCAGGTTAGATGGTTATGCGCTTCATGATTTACGTCCAATGCAAATGCAGGAAGTGTCCTTTAAGTAGAGCGGTGGAGAGGAAGGGTGTGGAGGTTAAGGTGATGGATGTGCGCGTCGGCCCCTTATGCAGGAGATTTCTTTAGAAGCCTAAACTTAACGGTACAATACAGCACGGTAGGGCACATTTGAGGAAAATGAAAACCTAAAAATCAACTAATGTCAGAGTGAGACAACAGCAAATGAATAATCTATAACAGTTTCTGTCTTTAAAAGCTGCTCAGCCGGTCTCCCATTCTCCTCCCTATTTCTCTGCCTCCTTTGAGCACACGCACTGAATCCCTCTCACAATGCATTGACAGTCTCCACTGTGCTCGAACAACAGAAAAATACAGAGGCAAACTCAGGGACGGGTTTTGTGTTGTGTCAATTTTCTGCACATTTCCTTCTCTCCCTGTTGTGTATTTTGCGAGAAAAATATCTCCCTCGCCTGCTTCAGCCTCTCATCAGAAACCATCACGTCTCTGTGGTGTGAAGGCTGGAGCCTTACATAATAGATATGAACACTTCTCTAAACACCGATGTGGACGTGCCTATTGTGGCCCATAACAAGAGCTGACAACAATGACACCTCTAACAATGACGCAGGAGTACGCTGTGGTGTATTGTGCAGAGGTTTCAATCCAGAGCGGATGTTTTTGCTTTTAAATATGAGCTGTGAGCAGCTATTCAGCTCCACATCACCGGGGCATATCCCCGATGCCGTGCTTGCAATTCACAGCGCATTCATGGCACATGCTGCTGGTGAATGAAGGCAATCTCAATTCAAAGGAGTCAAGGAGTGTCAAGGACTGGCAGTGCTAATGTTATGTTTTCTTTGATAGGGTATGGTTATATTCTTACAATCTTGCCAAATTATCTGCCTGTAAATATCATTATTTATAGAAAAAGAAGGTCCTTAAAATGACATCTGGTAATACAAAGTGAGGGAATTTTGAAAGAAAGTGCAAACAATCTGCTTGTTCACCACAGTAAGTGCAAGTAATAATAGTTAAAGAAAATAACAAATAACCCAAAAGGAAAATGCCATGTATTGTCAATTTAAAAGTAAGATTTTCCCTTTTTTTAAATTCAAAATGAACACATGTAAATTTACAGATTTGTCTTTTGTTTGTCGTTTTTATAAAAATCGAAAGTTACCTGTTGAAGTAAACATGACTAAATGAGAGCAGTTGAAAGTTTTTAGGACATCATTTATGTTCAGTCTAAGATACAAGGCAAAACAAATGTCATATTTTCCTGGTACAACTGCATTATTTCCAATTATTTATCCTGGCAATGTAAGATTTATGTAAAAACACTCATAGGCTGGTTCAGTGCTTCACCTTTAGACAACTCTATCCCTCCTAAAAAACCTTAGGAGGCTGATGTACTGAATGAAAGAGATATGTTTTGGTTTCATGAGTTGCTTAAGTACAAAGCCACATTATATATCTCATGTGAAATTGTAATCCATGTTATTACTGTAAGAGTGTGCATGACAAATTAAAGGAAAAACCTGAACAAATTAGTTGAGAAACATTAATAAATACAGTTGCTTCCGTATTGACCCTAAGGAGTCACTTAATGGTGTTAATCCCTCCAGTGCAGAGCCTGGGATAATCCACGCTGTGCCAACAAGCATTGAAGCTGTTCTGGAGGCTTGTGGTGGCCCGGTGCTTTATTAAGACACTTTTATATTAGATTTCCTTTAATCTGTCATCCCATTTGTATTTCTCCTGGTATTGCAGGTGTACATAAAGTGAGCGAGTGTAGAGGAAATACAGAGAATATGTTGACATGTGGGCTGTTGTTAGTTCATCCATTGTGCTTGTTGGCTCACAGTAGATTACAAAGTTTATTCTTGACTTTGGAAATATTAGTCTGGCATTTCCAAACTCAAGGTCCACTTTCTAGCATTTTTCTGGCATTTCTTCAAGTGCTATAGATGAAATCACAACAGCTACCGAACTTGCATGTCAACAAACAGAGCGAATTCCACTGCGGTGGTGATGACGGCTAAATGCTAGTAAGCAGGAGTTGTGATTGTTTAGTCAAAAACAGAAAGAAGTACACAATCGACCAAAAAATGTATATTTTTTTTGTAACAGTGTCATGGATGTTGTGCATTAGTGGACTCGCCCTCTGCAGACACTTGACTGCCAGTATTTCCCGTACGTTGACACTGAAGCACATAATAGTGAAATCTTTCCACGTAATGACTCATGTGTTGTCACAGACTCGGGCTGGCCTACCATGCTAATCACGCTAAATTCCTCTTCAGTCCTACTTGTTGATTCTGCACACATCCGAGGCGCTAAAGGATTACAATCACACTGGATGTCATGGGTGGTTTGACTACCAAAGCTGCGCTCGTTAATAATTGAACATGGAATAATTTTCTATGTGCCGACAGGTCATGACAACTGCACTCGCATCAAAACAGATGATGTTTCCAGAAGTTTTATTCTGATTTCCAGGCTCTGTGTGTGTGTGTGTGCATGTGTGTGTGTGTGTGTGTGCATGTGTGTGTGTGTGTGTGTGTGTGTGTGGTGACCTGCAGATGTAGTGCGTGAGTATAAAGCTGATTTACAGAGAGCCTGTTAAGATATGTGGTTCTGATATGGCAGCTGGCCTGCCACCACTGAAATGACTGTTTTTTAGTGCGTCTCGCAGTGATTGAGTGGGTTGCCGTAGTGATAAGTGGGTTGCCCTGGTGATAAGCATTCTGCAGATGGACAGACGAGGTAGAGGAGGAGGGGGGGAGAGGAGAGGGTTCGATAAGGAATCTGTCCAGTTTATCTGCAGTAGCTGTCGACACCCATTTCTTCTCCTCTCTTGTTTTTGTTCTCCTTTTCTCGTCTGAGCTTTTCTTTTTCTTCCCTCTCTTGTTCTCATCTAGCCTCGTCTTTTTCTTCTTCTTCTTCTTCTCCCGGTTCTCATCCAGCCTCCTCCTCTTTGATTCTTCTTCGCTTCTCGTCTTGTCTCTTCTCCCCTTCTTTTCTCCTCTTCTCTTCGTTTTGTTCTCACCTCCTTGTCTTACCTCTTCTTTTCCCTCCTTTACGTTCTCATCTTGTCTTGTCCTCTTCTTTTTGTAATCTTATTCTTTCATCAGAGATGTTATTGGACAAGGGATGAGGGCGGCAATACTCTGATTGAGTCTGATTGGTCATACTCAGGTCACCTCCTGGTCAGCACACACACTAGTACACATGCACACACACACACTTACCAGTGTCTTTGCTTTGACTGAGGCTTCAGACTGTGTCCAATCAATTTTAGTACTTGTGCTGCTGAAGACATGCACTAGTAATCAGTGTAACCATCACCGTGTTTGAACTCTGTCCCTTTGTCTGACTGTTTGATTGGGGTGAGTGTGCTTAAATGAAAGCGAGAGAGAGAGAGAGAGAGGGGGGAGGGGGGGGTAGATTGAATTTGAGGTCTTTTCTTTGTGTGTCGTTCTTTTCACTCTGTGGTAGTGGGTGTGTGTTTGCCTGCTCTTCCACTCGTATTGTCGAGGTTGTTACGTGCCTTGTGTTTCAACTGAAAAGACAAGAGTTGGCCATGAATCCTAAATTTGCTTCCTCCCTTTTCTCTGCCTCTCTCCACCCTCCTCCTTCCCGCTCCCTGGTTGTATGTAGAGGTTCCCATGGCAACGTTGAGCCCATCCAAAGTGACACTAATGGAGGGGAAGCACGTGGACCTGTCCTGCACGACCTCTGGAGTGCCCTCGCCTGAGCTGATATGGAACATGGCTTTGGTCTCCATCTATGAGGTCAGGTCAAACACGCGGATAAACATGAACTCGGATATGTTTGGACCCATGGTGTCAATTGCCTTAAGTTTTAATGCTTTTAAATCTGAAGCAATTAGTCAGTTAATCGATCCATTGATTGACAGAGATATTATATTTTATTTTATTAATTGTGCCAGTCATTTTTAAAGCACACAGGTCAAATATTTGCTCGTTTCAGTTTCTCAAATGTTAGAATTTTGAATTTTTTTTTTCTTCATCGAATGCAATAGTAAACGGAAAATATTTGGGTTTTTAGAGTGTTGACAAAACATGCTCATTAAAGAAGTCAGCTTGGGTTCGGACTATTATACTTTTATTTTCAGGCATAAAACATACACAAAAATCAATGAAAATCAATGTAATTTGTAGTCCTAAATGCTTCACTGATCCTTGATCCCGTAGTTATTTAGTTATTTGATATATAATGTATATCGTCAGTGCACATGCAAACTTTAGACTCTGTAATCAAAATAGTAAAATCCCTGTCACTATCATTTCAGTAACGTAATCCCCACACAATGTTTTCCTGTGATTCAGACCTGAGGAACGCATACTGTCACTGATTTTTGGATTTATTTTTGCCCTATTGAGTGCCATGAGTGTGATTTCACTGGTATAATCAGCTGAATCAAATCATTTCCAAGCACAGTCACATATCCCGAACATCATTCAACTTGGACTTAGAAAATAGCCGAATCCTCATGCTGATTTATGGATGTGTTTACTGACTCAGATTGAGACATCGGGCCAGATTTCGGTGCTGCGACTGTCCAACCTGTCGTCGCTGGACCACAACAGCAAGATCAGCTGTACAGCTGAGAACATTGTTGGAGAGAAAGAGTCCTCGCTGCTGCTGGATATACTTTGTACGTTTGCCCTGTGGCAATTCAATAATTCATTGTAGATTATCGTGTCAGTGCAGTCTTTAAAACAGAGAATTAAAAGCTTAAAAGCTGGAGAAGACAACCGTGTTTTCGCATGCTCCACTAGTTTTACCTCTGAATTGCTCTTTGTTCTTATCTTGCTTTCCTTATTGTTTGTATCTTACATGTTGCTTTCTATTCTCTCTACTACACTCAGTTCCTCCCAAAATCACTAAACTGAGTGACGCAATCCCCGACCATCACTGGTGCATCCCCTTCAGCATGTCAGGTAAGACGTACATCATAATATCCTTTAGTCCTGGCTCTACTCGACTCTTCTTTTGGTTTTCTACAAGGGGAAGTACTTGGTACTTTTATTACTTTTAGTACCACCTCAGACAAGGTTCCAAGCGAGCTGAGCCGATGCTAAAATGTGGAGTTAAAACACTGCAGACCAGCGATTGGTCAGAGAGAATCGTTACTAGCACATCCTGCTCAAATCGAGCGTTTTTTAAATAGCAAACTATGATTTTTACCTCACTCTACAGTAGACAGAGTGCAGACGTTGCTCTGATTGGTTGCTGATGAAAGGATTGAGCGAGTCTCCCGTTTACACAACAGCTGATCACCAAGCGTACACTAAGGCGGTACTGCCAGGAGTGGAAAATAAAATGTTGTGGGAGTCGAGTAGAGTCGTGCCATGCAGTGGAAACGCGGCATTACCTCGTTGTTATTCTTCTGTCATTAGGCCTGAAATACTCTGCCAACATTTTGAATGATCCCCTGTCTTGACTTCATAATGTTTCCAGGAAACCCGAAGCCGCAACTAGAGTGGTTTCTGGATGGTGCAGCGGTGACTGAGGACGAATACATCATCACTATGATCCATGACGTGACAGAGAGAGAGTTCCACGGCTGCCTGCAGCTGGACAGCCCCACACACCTCAACAATGGGCGCTACATGCTCCAGGCTAAAAACATATACGGGACAGACCAAAAGGAGGTGGACGCTCACTTCATGCGCAAGCCCTGGGAGGGTGAGGAGGAGCAACACTGCACAATGTTGTTTTTAAAATCAAGCTTTTACTTTCACTAAAAAGTACAGAGCTGAAACAATTGTTCAATGAATTGTTTAGTCAAACGACAGACAATTTTTCAGGAAT
>CALSBV010012216.1:81517-93335 GCA_943590825.1 Bovichtus diacanthus | reverse complement strand
GCCTGTGAAATTGTCAGTCAGCAGCTAGAGCAAAGATGTTTGTGGTAAATGTACCAAATGGCCATAACTGCAGAAACATGAACGCTTGCCTGTTCAATTTGTTGTTTTTGTCAGCTTGTACCTGATATCTAGGCTGTCCATCACCACCTCTGAAATGCATCTGAACCCCATATTTCAAACAATCTTTTGCTCCGACATGACCGACTACCGCCAATACAGTAATCTGAAATCATGAAATCCACTATTATCTGCTAACAACTGCTCCCGCTGTTCCTCTCTGGGCACAAGACAACCAAGCTGTTTTAACAGACTGACTGACAGGCCCTGATGTCCTTAAATCCCATAATAGCCTCTCTACATCCATCGCCCTGGGCAACATGCAGCAGTAAATGGCTTCAGTTTGTCTGAGGTGTACCCAGAGAGCCTCGGAGCGATCAATATAGTCACTCACAGTCATCGTTTTAACTCAGCTGCAGTGTAGCCATAAAACTCCTGCTCCAATCCAGATCCCCAAACCGCCGGGCTCCCACAGCAACACCGGTGTCGCAACAGCAACTTAAAAAGCCAAAGAATTGACTGTCCACGTGGACGTAGCCGCGTAACACTGTGTGTGACTCACAATCGTTGGTGTTGTATCACCATCGGCCATTTTCCTGTAATGTCTCTGGATCGCTGCAGAATGCCTCGGGTTTGCATTTTTATTAAACAACAGACGATTTTACACACAGCGCCCATTTCTCTTCTATAAAGTGGGAAAACACTGTAGCAACAAGATGAGTGTCCAAAAAATGTCAACACCTGTGTTTTCACACCACAGCACTGTTTCTATTATCCCCGTGGCAATCAAAGTGCAGGGATTTTCCTACCTACTTGACAAGGTTGTATAACTACTGTATGTCGACGAAACACATCTGCTTAGTTTCACCAGGCGTCGGATTTTCAGCACTCAACATAAACCTCTAATGAAGTAGGCCGTGTGGACTTGAGGTCATTAATTTAACAACGTCTCTGTGCTCTGATTGGACGACAGTATCGCCCATCCTCCCCTGACAGAAACAGCTGTTCTACCAGACGCCGGGGCCATTCGTTTTTTTCAGTTCACAAACCTGATCAAGAATTGCACCAACGGGGCGACACGATAGCCGAGCGGTTAAGGTGCAAACCACGTGGGCGCGAATGGCCAGAGCAGCGAGTCCCTGGCTCCATTCCTGGCTGGCATGGATGTCATTACCCTCCTCTCTTTCCCCACATTTCCTGTCTCTCTCCACTTGACTGTGAATAAAAAAGGAATAAAATGCCCAAAAAAACAATCCTAAAATAAATAGGAAATTCCAGTTTCATGCAACTTGGATGTTATTTTCATAGTTTTGGTCATCATTCCTGCTGGTGTCTGGTAAAATTGTACCCACCAAGTACAGATCTGGAAACACGGCAGTATCATTAAAAGTTGTTAGGTGGTGCGACTCTATTAAAAAGGCCAATGCAAAGTAGAAAAGATGCATGTGGTTGGTTAATTAGTCCTGGGTGGTACAAAATGAGCTAAAGACGCAGCTGCCCATTTTGAAGTGTTTCAACTTTCCCACAAAATCTAAAATGTATAGTAACCCTCTTAATCTTCACCACATTCAGTCACATAACGTCACAACACATCCAACGCCTTAACCTGTCAAAAAAGACAAATAGACTAAAAAACAACGACAGTATTGCCGTTTATAGTGCTCATGCTACTGCCACCCACCTCTCAGTCATGGCCTGAACTTTGTAAGCGAGGCAATGTATTTTATTGAGCGTTAACCCACGTCTCTCCCCACCAGACTGCCAGGAGCTCCAGTCTCCACCAGTTTAAACATCAGTTCCATGTCTATTAACAGTGTTGGGTCGTGACCTGACCCCACTTATACCTTCACCTCTCCTGTCCGTCTCCCTCTCCCTCCACCTCCCCACTCTACATCTTCTCATCCCCCTTTTACCAAGTCACTCCCTGTGGACCCTCTGCCACCTCTCTCTCATACACAGACACACACACAGCCACAGACACACACACACACAGACAGATATGCACGCAGGCTCTTGTTGCCCCTCGGCTTAACGGTATTTATAACGATCTGACCCTGGGACCTCTCTGTGTTAATGATCTTCAGCCCCTCCCAACACAAGCACACACAACCCGACAGACAATAACCTGCGCTCTCCTGTGCAGCGGCATGTTTTTCTTCTTCCCTTACGTTATGTTGGGATAATCTCCAGAGTAAACATTGCCAGTAATAAGACGACTCAAGCAGCCCAAAACTAACAGCTTTATTTCTTGAATGCAGAGTTTCTCCACTGAGGGAATTTAGGAATCATGTCTTCTAACAGTGCACAATGGCTGCCTCCATTTAGTAATGCTGATATAGTCACAATTTGAAGGGAATGATTTGAAATCATTTAAGAAAATAAATAAAATGTACAACTCTTAAAATATTTGCAATTAGTAGCCGCTGTGAGCTAGTATATTATAGTACAATAATTCTACTTTTTGCTGCGTCCTTGGAGTTTTGAATGAAACTGGTGTTTTGTACATTTTTAGAGAAACTGAAGGATTGAATTTGCCTGATTCAAAAATTTGTGAAACATCTACAAATTATCTGTAAAATCTGTATTACTGCAAATCTTAAAACAAGGCATTTTTCACCAATGTTTTCCCCTTTTTATCTCTTCAAGAATAAATAGGGTAATAGAATACATTACAAAAATCATGATAGGGGTTGACATGATTTTCGTAATTTAGAAATCATTTGTAATATGTAAAAAAAATAAATAAATTCATGAGGCACAGGTGCGAGTTAAATCCGAAAATTGCAAAGAGCATTTGGTCGAAAGCAAGTTCAAGAATATTTTTTAATTCACCCCACAACTTATTATTCATCTTTCATCACTCTATAGGGTCCATTCATTCAAAGTGAGACAAACTAGTCTGATGCTGGACACAGAAAGATGCTGCTGGAGAACAGAACCGCCCGACGCACAAACACAGAGCACCTATAAGTGTGAATATCCCCACACACGCACAAAACAAACTATTGTGCGATTGCTCTCGTTCCTTTTCTCTCTTAAGACCTTTTCAATCCTCACATGAGTTGCCAAAAAGCACACATACAAACAAACTCTCTCAGTTTCTCCCTCTCAATCAAGCTCTGTCAGCAGCACTGGAGCCTGATATGAAGCCGGGGACAGAGGAAATGAATGATGTCAACCAGTGTTATAATTCAGCAGAACCGACCACATTACAGGGAATACATATACTGTATTTTGTGCTCATGGGAAATCAATCTAAACTCATAATACAATGTTTGCAGGCTTATGCTGGGGTCTTAAAGAAGTCTGGAAAAGAACTTTGCATCACAGCCTCTGTGTGTGTGTGTGGTTGTGTAATTCTGATTAATGTTTCTTTCCCTGAAGAGACTCATGCCCTAACTTATCTCTAGTGTTATTTTTCTTCAACTGACCCAAAGTGAAGCGCTGATGAAAAACTAAGACTTGATGGAAGCACCCAATTACGCTCTTTAAGAGATCCTTCTACTACACACACACACACACACACACACACACACACACACTTTCTCTCTTTCACACCCCTAAATCAGTGAAGAATGCATAAATGAGTTAGAAGCATGAACTAGACAATCACTCACAAGCTTTTATTACAGTACTTGTAGGACAATGCACTGAAAAGCAGTAATTTGCTAACCCCTGCATGTACCTGAGTGATTTAAGATCATTTACAAGCGATGGCAGTTATCATTTCTGTGTGTTAGCATTGGAAGCTCTTTCAACAGCGATGTTATCATCTGCAATACAAAGTACATTGTGATGACAGAACTATAAAAATACAGACCTGGTGATGATTGATAAAGAAAAACAAACATCCAAACAAAAAAAGTGAAAAAGTAATAGGAGTCTCTGCCACCCAACCTCACGGTGAAATTGTGAAATTGTGAAATATCCCCACTTTGGCCATCTTTTCTCATCTTTGTAATCTTGTGGGCTTGTTTGCCATCATGGCAGAATCACACTCATACACTCTGAAATGTACAAACACAAAGTTGGTTGTGTAATTTGCAGTAAGTCCAGTCCATGCCCTGCAGAACTTGTTTTTCTGATCTGAGGTCTGAGGATCACGAAACCGTTTTAGCCGCTTTATGATGTTACAACTCTATGTTTATGGTTTGTTAAGATTCAGGCACAAAACTGGAAAGATCACGGCTTAGGTTCAAATAAATACCATTTCAGTTTAGGGATTATTAGATCGTGGTCATGTCGTGGAAATGGGAAAGAAACAGCCATCTCCTGTGTTAAGAGTCCGATGTTTTTTTATAGACCATCTATCCATCCCAACCTCCTCCTTACACGTTTTGACAGAAGGAAAAACTACAGTCACGCTTTCAATATGCATACGGGCATGTGGATATTGTTTAAAGACAAACACGTGAACCTATCCCAAAGTTACATGTTTGGGGTTGAAGGTGGCAGAAGCCGTCACAGTTATGTTGTAAAGTGTTTAGTAGCATATTTCAGTGTGTGTGTTAGTGTGTGTGTGTGTTAGTGTGTGTGAGAGAGAGAGAGAGAGAGTGTGAGCCAGTATGCACTTGCAAATGTAGCTGCTATTTAGAGCTGATAATGTTTGCTTTGGCACTCCACCCAAAGACACAGACAATTAGCTGCAATGCCATGAAGGTGTACTGCAACTTGCGAAGATGGAATCCGCTTCATGGACTGTTTTCACTGTTTAATTAGAAACTAATTCCTCCGTTCTGTTGCCAAAACAAATAATTTTTCCGTTAAAAGGGTTTGGCTCAGTGTCTGACTCATTCCATGTTGTCACTGTATTATTGCTTTAAACAATGTATGTTGAATGAAACATGACTTAATATCCAGTGCACTGAAAACATGACCGAAATCTCAGTTTTGATATATAAAATCAATCAGAGATCTTTCAACATATAATAGCGGTATACCAACTAAGAACGCTGAATATGAATTTCCTACTTCTTGGTTTTTACTCCACCAGGTTCCTAGATTACAGGCATTCGTCTTTTTGAGGGCATCCATTAATTCCCTCGGTTACCCTCCAGCTTTGTAGAAATACTCTATTATCGCTTTCTTTCCTTGACTTCATCATTAAATGCTGCAGAGCCTGACCTAAAAAAAAAAAAAAAAGAACCCAGCACTCAAACATGAAAACAACCACAGTTGACAAAGTACCGAGTGCTATTCTATAGGCCTGACCCTCTAATGGGACTTTTGCAGGCTTCGTCACTCGTTTTCCACACACGGAGACTTGCAAATTTGTTCTCAAGTCAGCACTATTGGAGCTGCTGCCTCCTCATCCATATATCCTACAAACAGTAAGAGTCTAACTTTGAAGCCTCGAGTTTGGCATTTTGGTCGTCGCCATCTTGGTTTTTTTCAAGAGCAGGAAGTGACGATATTAAAAACAAGCATAACAAGCGCTAAGTTACCAGCTGGTGCTAGCTAGTTTAACAAGGTGCATCTGTAATTCACGTGAACTATGATCTTAATTGGTGGCCATGCTTCCTCCTGCACTGCCGAGTCCGAATTTCCTCATGATAGTAGATCATATATGTCACAGTAGTGTCTCCAAAATGTATTTTATACTGGACACATTTGTCGGTTCTGTTTTTTTATTATTCATTTATTATATTTCTTGTCTTAGTATCACTACTACCCCCTGCTTACCTCACTCTACACAATCCATTCACAGGTACATGCGAGGGTTATTTGTATTGTATTGTTGTCGTTTTTGATGTTGGAAATCCCACAAATATATCATTATAAAAATAAAAATCTGTGAATATTTGGTAGAAAAACATGCTTTAAAAAAAAAAAACGTACGTAATCAGAAAAAAATGAACAGCAGACTCATTAAAGTGTCTTTACAACTAAACGCCATGGTAACGACTTGTCAATCACAAGGTAAAGCATACCCTGCTTTATCAGCTATTTTACTCTAAATGGGACCCTAATTTACTAAATGAAAATCAGGCTGTATCGAAGTACATTTGAAACTAGCTCTGGCCAACACAGCGTCTTGTCGAATCACATTTAAAAGCAGAGCAAGGTTCAGGTTTTTGCTGGATAGCCCTGCATTTTTTGGCACTCTCCGCTAGCACTCTGGTCAAATTGTCGGCTTCGGAAAGTAACCCCCCAATTCCTGGAAAGGAGGGGGGGGGGGGGGTCTCAGACGCTGCTCAACCATCCCACAAGTCCTAAGCACTTGCTCCAAGCATACTGATCGCTTAACTCTGAGTGAAGCATGTGTCGAATACAATAATCGTAACAAACTCTAGAAGGTCTTCTACGAACATAATTGGAGCGTTTTAATGACGCTGAAAACTTAGGGGGTGATTAGTTTAGCTAAAAAAAAACACATGAATACTGTCCATTTTGTATCTTACACGCTCACACTAATGTTATAAAAATATAACCCTCCTTCTCTTAGATGTCTATTGTGATCAATAACATCTTCATCTCCCCACTTTATGATCTCATCTCCTCAATCTCTGTTAATAACATCTTCATTCAGATTCCTGGACTTGTTCTATTAACATGACCATGTGCGCTGAAATGTTCCGTCTCTCGTGGTAAAGATAAGAAAACCAAACTCTCTCTCTCTGCTCTCAGGACCATCTTCTGTGATCAGTAACGATGATGACTCCGCCTCTCCTCTTCACCACGTCTCCAACGGCAGCAACACTCCTTCATCCTCAGAGATGGGCCCTGACGCGGTAATCATCGGCATGACCAAGATCCCGGTGATAGAAAACCCTCAGTATTTCAGGAGCACAAACAGCCTGCTCAAAACCGACACTTGTGAGTAAAAACCCCATTTATCTTTAATTTGTACCCAAATGAGCTATGTTGAAAATCCATCATGAGATTTATTCTGCAAAGTATTCATGCCAACTATCCTTGTGTGATTCATGGAGGTTACCATAGCAACATCTTTCCTGCAGTCATGACAATGACCTTGGAGCTGCTGATGATAAGCTGTCAATTCTGAGGGAGAAGTGGGAAATAGAAAGACTATTTATATGCAAGTGTGTGTGTGTGTGTGTGTCCGTGTGTGTGCGCTCCAGCATACGTTGAGCACAAATCCATTCATAAATTCGAGACGTCCACGTGTGACTCATACGCACACATTACCAGAGCCGAAGGCAGCAGAACATACATACAAGAGTTTATCTAGCAGAAAAGAGAAACATGAGTAGTAACAGAAAGAGACAACAGTCAAACAGACTGACAGGCACAAGCATATTGACCTGGTCCATCAACATGGCATTAGGAATATTGGCAAGTAATAAAGGCTTTGGCCTTGCATTGCAGTAAATTCTGAAACCGCATGCGCGCGTGTGTGTGTGTGTGTGTGTGTGTGTGTGTACTTTTACCTTAGGGCAAGGTTGAAGGAGATGTAATAATGGGAGGACCAGAGGTTGACCTCTTCAATCGAGCAGGATTTACTGAAAGATAACGCTTTCATTCTCGTCTTGTTCAGGCTGTAAATCCCAGTCTGAGGATCAATGAAAGTCAATAATGTACTGCTGCGTGTGTGTTTTTAATATATTATCGCTATTACAACTATTCCTCTGTATGTTTCTTTGACTCGCAGCATAAATACTGAATGCATCCTTCTGATTATTTGGCACTCTGCCTTTTCTAACCCAGGCAGCCTTTGATGGACACAGTCTGCCAAAGTGGCACTACGTTGCGTGCCAGGAACCAAACTCTTTTAAAACATTGGCCCTAACCAGCTTGTGGCCTGTAATATTGAATATACATTTATACTAGGCTCTCTTCCTGGCAGCAATAAAGTAACAATTACTCTGCAGAGATGATGGATCCGTGTGTAATTACAGGAACTGTTAGCTGTGCTGCAAAGCTTCAGTTGTACAGCTTACCTCTGAAGTGAGCACCTCATTAACAATAATAACATCAGAGGAGCTAGAGTGGCTGGAGAGTGTGTCACACGCATTATCAAAGACTTATGGTAAAGCACTCTTGGACTTGCATAGGTTGCAACTACTGTGTTTATGGTTTCTTTATCTCCACACGTACAGTAGATGCACACAGGCTGTTAGTGTGCATGTCAAGCCACTGAAGCAGGGCTGTAGTGAGGATTTAGAAATACTAAGGATATACAAGACATTTAATTCCCACCAACAACCCCACCCGGAAACCCCAAAACAGGTCATATTTTAAGTATTTGTATGTATTTATTTATTATTCATTGAGTTAGCTGTTCAAGTTTTATTTAATGGAGCGGTTCTTTTGAAGAAATTTCTCTAAAACTGCATATTTAATAAAGTTAAACAACTCTCCATTCCCCCTATACATAGCATCAGAATACATCTATTTGGAAAAGCACCTCAGGAAAATATTTAGAAATCCCTACTCATAAAGTAGAGTGTTACCTCTTATTTCCCAACATAAACATCTAAAAACTGTGTTTATTATTTTGTTGGCCTCAACAGAAAAGTTTGACATTTTGGAAATACGCTTATATGCTTTCCTGCTGAAAGTTAGATAAGAAGATTGACACCCCACTCATGGCTGCATGGTAAATATTAAGCTGACCTAGAGCCGGTTGCAGCAAACCGCCGTAGAGGAGATGTGCCCAACGATGGCAAACCATCGTCAGGAAGCAATAAAAAAAAAAAAGCAACAAATAGTCAAATGTTTGTCTAAAACAGCCAAATCCAAATTGAATTAAAAAAAAATTGGAGTTTTGTGTCCAGCCCCATCAAAAACTGGATTAATGCAATAAATGTAAAACCAAAGTATAAAAAGAAAGGTTCTTGTTAAACAGGAGTTATGTGACTATTTGTTGGCACTGAATCTTCCTGGAGGCCAGCTGTTTCCTCCTTTTCCAAGTCTTTCTGCTAAGCTAAGCTAAGCTAAGCTAAGCTAAGCTAACTGGCTGCTGGCTCCAACTACATATTTACCGCACAGATATGAGAGTGATATCAAACCTTTCACTTCACTATAGCATGAAAGCGAATACTAATATTTCCCAATATGTCAAAGTATTCCTTACAGGAATCAAATAAAAAAAATACAGTTTTAAAATAGTTTAATTAGCTTAAAAATAGCTTGTGTTAGATTTTCACTGCAGAACTCATTGTAGGGTTTAAATAAAAGTGCTAACACTGAAAAAAATAAATAAAAAAATACTGAGCACCAGACTCGAGTTATCGCAACAGAACGACGCTGAACTGAAGGAGAGATTTCCCTTTTTTCATCTTTGTTGTTTGTTGTTACACCTTCCTCTTGGCTTTGTCTACAGTATCTCTCAATTTTTCCACCGTTTCCATCACAGCAGATCTTATGGGGTTTGTATTTTGTTGTATCTAGGGAATGAGGATTAACTTTGTTCTGGAAAATGTTATTCACAAGACGACACGTGCGTACAGTACTCGAAAACACCCATTTGCACGCACGCACGCACACACACACGCACGCATGCACACACAAAGATTATGAAAATGTAGGTCACAATTAGCTACACCCCCTGATAGGAGGGCACATAGATGGGAGCGGTTGTTAAGTAGAAGGAGGTGTAGTGGAAAAAAAATGAAAGAATTAGAGTCATGACATTAACTGCTTGAGGAATTTAATGGAGAGAAAGTCCCCTATATATATATCATATTGGCTTTGTTTAAACTATCAAACACACAATTTCCAAACTGTTTTATGTCAGCATCCAGGTTCATGGGAAGATATTGGGCAGATGAGGGAAGGAGGGAGAGAAGAAGAGGCAGATGGGAAAAGCGGGTATAATTATGTCCCGAGACATTAATTTATTTGGTTGTTTAGAAAGATGCTGATTAAGGAGGATAGGTGAGAGTGGTGGCTCTATCAGGAGGAGTGGAGGGAGCGGATGACTGAGGGAAAGGACAGATGGAAAAATATGGGAGACGAGGTTGATGGGAAATAATATTCCTCTTGATGTTAATGTTGTCAGCGGCGTCATAAACAAGTGATGGGAAAAAAGAGTGATGGAGCAACAGAATGGGGGAAGAACATGTGCCTGGATGTTAATGTTTTGAGGATGTTGATTAAAAAGTGATAAGTTCAGCAGAGGAGGGAAACGGCAATAGGGAGAAATAAATGGAGCAGCGGGGTGCTAAATAAGGAAAGAGAGTAAGATAATGAGACTGGATGGAGGGATGCTAAATGAGAGAAAATGAGTGAATAAGATAAGCATGGAAAATGGGTACTAATTAGGAAAAACATCAGAGAGTGTAAAGTTTGGTAAATGGGGAATAATATTTCTGTAGATCTTAATTAAGGATAGGCCTACTGTTTGAAGAGAAGAGGGCTGATGTGTAGCATTGCACAAAGAGATACAGTTTAATAATGAAAGCAGGGTGGAAGGAGTGTAAAATTGGCAAAGGCAGACAGCTGGAAAGCTGAATTCATGAGTGATATGAGGCCATAAAAAATAAAATAACTTCATTTTGAAAAGTTCTTGATTGCCATGCGCAGCAATTATGGAAAATTCTTGAATATATGAATGCAAAATTAGTTGCAATGACACATTATAAATCTAACAATAAAGACACTTTTTAACAAACAGCAGGAAAGGCTTTGAGAACAACATCAAATCTTCCTGCCAAAGAAAGAAAGGCAACTGGGGAAGTATTGGTCTGCACGCATGAATTTATTTGCCATTTCAGGGTGTTAATTAAGGAGAAGTGGTGCGAGGCATTTTCATGGATGGACGTTTATTACACAACTGCAGTAGGAAATGGTGTTGTGAGGTAATTATGTGGTTAAATAGTGGGTAGCTGGTGGGATGTGGACGTATTGTGTGCACTGAGATCTGTGACCTGCTACTGCTGTTTTTGAAAAGACAATAATGTCATGAGAAAGAGACAATATATATATTTTAAACACACATTTACATAGAAGCGCTGACTTTTAGCCACAGTGATATCATACTCAACCCTCTCTCATTCAAACATTATGTTTTTATAGTTTGCACATATATGTTAATCGTTTAATGGCAATATATTTAATTTGTTTTATCTACAATATCTGCTCTTGGGATGGATTAGAAAGAGTACGAAGATGTTTTACTCAGGTACAAGTAAAAAATGACTTGTGTAACAATGCACTTATAGAAGAAAAAAAAAAAAGTAGGCCAGTTAATGTAAAATTAACTCAGAGAAACATGATTTACATGTTTGAGCGGGAGAGGGGGGAGGATGGTAAAGAAAAACAAATGTGTGTGATGATGATTTTTTTTTGATTTTATTTATTTTAGATAGGCCTAATAAACAACATATGTATGCTACAAAATAAAGTGTATTAACATGTCAACATTTCCAGATGTCTCAACAGACTCCAAATGTCTAAGCCAACAATATGAACGCCCTTTGCAGCCTGTGCACACAACTCAATACCAACTACACAGCCTTCCAGAAAAGAGACTAAACTCAGACAATCAAACAAATATGACCAACAATAACAAAATAAAATAAATAAAAAGATCTAAGGACAACGTGGCGGGTGTAACACACAATATTAAGCTACATAAATGACATCATCCCATAAAACAACACCTAAAAATTCAGAGATCATGTATCGGCAATAAAAACACAACACAAACACACACATTAAAGCAAACGAAGAGCTGCACAGTGCACAACGTGTAGTGTACACAACACAACGCTCTGCTCTGCTCTGAAGAGTTGCAACCATCCCCATGTGTGTCGTTGCTGTACACACCTGTCCACCGGCTTTGTGCGAGCATCGT
>CALSBV010012216.1:57313-81507 GCA_943590825.1 Bovichtus diacanthus | reverse complement strand
CACACACACACACACACACACACACACACACACCTCAATGAAGGTAAAAGCTCCTCAGTCACCTGGAGCCTTTGCATTTAGCATTAACCACATAACAGCGTTGTGTCCTTACTATAACCTGGCTAAGCCCTGTCTTTTTGACTGCTGGCCAGATGTGCAACTATCTGCCTGCAAGGAAACACAAATTATCCCATAATACATGCACTTGGGTACTTCTTGAACACACACACACACACACACACACACACACACATGCACACTTGTTGTGTGATTGTGTCAGTTAGCTGGCTCGCCGTGTGTTGCATTAAACCAGTGATTAATTTAGGTCAACCTTTGTTTTTCTTTTAAACTATGCCGAGGTACAATAACAGTATTGTAACCGTACTGTCTGGGTTTGTAGCCTTGTCCAGCCCGTCTGCCTTGTGGGTAATAAACGGGCTACAATTTATCTTTGAATAATCTTCTTTAATCAACACAAGACTGTTACACTCACACCTGTCCCCCGCAAAACAAGGGCAGGTAGGAACTAAAATGACTCGGGGCAGGAAATAACAACTTTAATGTCACATGTAAATATATAAATAAATAAGAGAGAGATTGATAAGATCTTTTTAAAATACTTCAGAAAATGTAAAATTACCCTTTTTAAAAAAATGCTCAAAAAAGTACCAGCACACAACACTTTGTTACAGTAACGAGACACGACTCCTGCTCTGGGATACTATATCCGCTTGTTCCATCTAAAGATAGATTTTTAGACAATCAAGCACTCAGGGACAAATTGTCATCTGGGTTGAACGTTAAAAAACGTCAACTGTGTCCGTTGAAGCGCGAGACACAACTTGTTGTTTATTAACATTTAACCAAAAACTAACTGACCCTGACCTTGACCAACGTGCTTTGGTTGCTCAAATCTACAGTATGCACAACACACATGGATGCAAACTCCGATGTCCCGTGACAAAGCTCTGCTCTTAAACGCTCAGCATCCATCATCACCGACTGGCAAACCAAATTAGTCTAGTAGATAATAATTTGACAGGGCTGTCATACTGTAAACGGTACGTGTTCAAAGCCTACAGAGGACACACACATGGTGGGTGTGTTCTCCTCCTAGACACAATGTGTGTCTGTGTGTGTGTGTGTGTGTGTGTGTGTGTTCAAGTGCATGTATTATGGGATCATTTGTGTTTCCTTGCAGGCAGACAGTTGCACATCTGGCCAGCAGTCAAAAAGACAGGGCTTAGCCAGGTTATAGTAAGGACACAACGTTGTTATGTAGAACTAAATCTTGTATCATCACCATGATAAGATGCCAACATTTTTACAAAAAAAAGAAAATCTGCTGGCATGGAGTCACAAGTTACTTAGCAACAGTGAGCAGGTTTGTCGACTCAGATCCAACCGTGGGTGAGCAGAGGGCAGAGAGGGATTACGCACTTGAAACAGAGAGAGAGAAGGGAATGTTTTTTTTAATTTACATGACAACACAGAGAAACAGCTCAAAAAAGTATTAAAAAAAACCCCATACATTTAACATCTTTTCCACTTTATAAAAACAAGTTTAATAACTGACGTTGATGGGACACACAGTATAGTGTCACAACATTAGACCTTATGTAAACTAACTTACATAGTGTTTCTAAGCCAAGATGGCGAGCTTTTAATTAAAGTTATTCTCTTCCTCTTTTCAACAGTCGTCCAGCATATTAAGAGACACAACATAGTGCTGAAGAGAGAGCTGGGGGAAGGAGCATTTGGAAAAGTCTTCCTGGCCGAGTGTTACAACCTCTCACCTGACCAGGAGAAGATACTGGTGGCTGTCAAGGTAATCGGGTCTTATTCTTACGTTTTATTTCTGTGTAACTTTCTACTGTTCAAATGTTATACTCCCGGGCGCCCGGTGGAGCACTAAGGTCCTTACCACAGGGGAACAGGTTCAAAACCGACCCGCGCCCTTTGCTACATGTCATCCCCTCTCTCTCCCCTCTCCTGTCAATCTTGAGCTATACTAATAAAGTCAAGAAAAGCCCTCAAAATAATCCTAAAAAAAGCAAAAATGTAACAGTCCCAGTGATAATGTAAATGAAAGACACAAGTTTATCCATATCATTTGAATCAAGCATGACACAGATGTTGTATAACTAGAAGACTTTATTCTGTAGAATTCTGTGAATATATTTAATGTTTTCTACAGTATAACAGTCCTACACCTCCAGCATTAGTTAGACTATTGTTCTTAAAATGTATACAGTACAGTGTAAGTGACGAATCACTCATGTCAATCACTTGATTGAACAAAGCACATATTTCATAGACATCAAAGGACATATTGAAATGAAACACCGTCCAGTCTGCATTACAAACAAGGTATTTTATGAGGAGTCTAGTTTCAATGTGAGCTCCTACAGAATGATTGATGGCACCAAAATAAAGCCCATAATGTTTATTATTATAGCTGAAGTTATTGCTTTCTCTGCCATATTTTGCAATGAGATCTGATATACAATTGAAAATACTGACGAGTGTACAGCAGGTCATCTCATGTTCCTGAAATGCAAAGTTAAGACTCCATTTCCTCTGCTGTTGTTGGAAAGTTGTTTCCTTGCAATGCTTTCTCTCTAAGCAAAAGGTGGAATTACACTCAAACCGCTGACTTCCAGGGTCAAATTGAATGGTTTCCCAAAGAGCATCCTCGCATCACACCTACCCGTCCGTGCATCTCTCCATCAAGGATGCTCTGCGGTGAAACAGGATCTGATTGGTGGAGATCTTCTCATTAACAATACATGACCTGTGAGAGACCCCCCTCCCTCTCCTTCTGTCCCCACTTCCTCTGTCTTCCATCCCTCACCTCTAACTCTCACCTGCAGTACTTTTTCGCTCTCCTCTGCAGTCCTTCATCCTCTCCTCAAATCCTCCACCTTCTTTTCCCTAAACCTCTCGCTGGCCCGCTGATGTTTGCTGCCAGCTTAGCTTTAGCTCAGTCTGAGCTCTCTGTAAAATATGCACCTGAAAATCCCAGGAAGCACAGCTCTTGGTTGTAAAACAAGATGCTGTGTGTTGCTGCTGTACTGCTTCTCAAATCTGGTAAAACGTTACATAACAAGCATTCAACTTACACTTAAAATAAAGTGTATTTCTCAAACTGCCATAGGTGTGGTTGCATGCAGATGAATCATTTAGTCATTAGAGTCACTTCATTGATTTAACTCTCTCAATTCATCGGATTTTGTTTTTCAATTAGCTAATGTACCACCTGCTTGTAGCACACTCTTCCTGCTCTTTTCGTCCTCGTCTTCTTGTCAACTGGTATGACTCACCGCTTCTCTCCGCTTGTCTTTTCCTCCTCCTCCTTGTTGCTGCATCAACAAAGAGGAGACGCGATGAAAGCTGGTGGAAACAGATTTTTCAAATAAATGATGACATTGTCATTGACTCCTCCTTGTTTAACTCAGTTCATCCAAATTACAAAAAAAGCACATTAAAAGGGAATGTGTCTTTGGTAGAAAGTACAGTAATTAAATCGACAACTGTTTAAAGGTAGGGACTGTTTTTTAGATGCTGCGAGCACCACAAACAAAATGCATTTCATCTCCATTCTGCGATGGAAGAATTCAATTAAAGTCTTTGCTGATGCATATTGTTATAGTGTGAATGGAGGACAAACATTAATTAATTAAAGTAATATAAATGCCATATTATAGTTAACACAGTTAGTATAGGTGACTTAAATATACCAGTTCACTGTGATTATGAAATCTTGCTGCACACTGATTTGCGTTTTCATTTGCCATCTTTCTGGAAATTTCACTTCAAATTTCTGCAACATTTCAATGGAAATATATTAATAATGTACATAAAGACGTGTCAGTGCATTCAATCATCATTACAGCCGGTTTCTCTATGATTCAGCGTCAAGAGAGCAAGCTGATCTATTCATCATTAAAGAAAAAAACAGCGATTCGTATTTTGAGATGTATTTTCCTTTTTAAATGGTAAATGTATGCATTTATAAAAGCGCTTTTCCAATCTTTTGTGATCACTCAAAGCGCTTTACAACACATCAGCATTCACCCATTCACACACATTCATACAGAGTCAGAGGCTGCAATACAAGGTGCCACATGCTCATCAGAGATAACCATCCACACACACTCACACACTGAGGCCGAGGATCGAGCTCCGGCTAGTAGATGACCGCTCCTGAGCCAAAGATCCCCCCTCCCCTCACAAGCTCATTGTTCCTCATGTACATACTGTACTTATGATCTACTCTATCATGCATGCTACATTACAGAAACATGTACACCACATTACATAACCTACGCTCACTAATAGACCTTAATGGTCCTGGTTTTAGAGTCGGCTATCTATCAGCCAGTCAGCCATAATACAGAAGCCAGTTTTACTGTTACTGTATATCATACACTGAGGTGCCATCGATCACAGGCACACTTTAACACGTTCAGACGCACACAGAAATATGCACGCGCCTGTACACGTTTGCATGCCATCAATCATGAGCACCTAGCACTTTCAATAATGTTGCCTTCACATGTGAATGTGAGTCACTACATTCCCAGGCTCGAGGTTGTTGATTGCTTCTTATTTGTCTGGGGACCTGAATGTGCGCACACTGGATGACTAACAGTGCAATATTATGGCTTTTAGCTTGGGAATTAACGCTGCATCGAAAATCAGAGCCTCAGAGCGTGAGAGTTCAAAGGTAGATGTTTCTGGCTCACAGCAAAGTCTCTGAATTCAACATTAAATACGATCTGCTAAATATTTGTTACAGCGGTCATTTGACAGACAGTTCCCTCAGCTGATTGAGTGCAGGTGTTTGCCAGGAAAGGACGTTTTTCTTTTCCTTAATTTTGCATCCCAGATGTATCCTTGTGCCAGGAGCACAAGTATATAGCTTAGTACACAGTTAGTAAATCATTTACTAATGCTTTAAGTTATAAACCATTTTAAGAGCAAAGATTGGGTTGCCAGGCTATGGCTGATGTTTATCCTTCTTCCAGACACTTGCTTTGTCTGTTTAGCAAATTAATATAATAATTTGACCTCTTATCTTCTTTACAAAGACCTTTGTTAATGACTTATTAACATGTTGCTGGCTTCTTGTACACTGACTTTTTAAGAAACCAAAAAGGAGCCAACCAAGAACCCAGATCAATTTCAAACTGAGCTTGATGCTTTCATTTAGCATGCATACTGTAAACCACCACATAATCATCACGTAGTGTCACATTACAGCCTGTACTGTACATGACCAAGCATTTGTTTGATCATGATACATTATCAGTTGAATACGAGTGGGTGGAGTTACCGTTCATCTCATGTTCTGGTCTCTCAGCGTTCCAGCTGGAAGGTTGAGGATCATTTTATTCATCCTGAGCTTTCTTAGTGACTTCTCCTTGTCCTTTAAACATATATTTGTAATAGGAGCTTCTCTCTGCGATGTTAGTACATAGACACACACACACACACACACACACACACACACACACACACAAGGTGGAAGTCGAACGTATATTCATGTCATATACTGTAAGAAGATAATCAATTATTCATGTAGGACAAGGGGAATTATCTATATCTTTCTTCTTTTGATGTGAAATGAATACAGACCCCGTATCACTTTCATTTCCTGCGACTCTTTCTTCTCTTTCACACACACTCTTTCTGCGTCTCTCTCACAGAGAACTTCCTTGACACATTTCCTGATTCATGGAAGGGCGAAAGAGCATAGTTCTAAAGGGAAGCGGGGAATAAAATGACTGTAAACAGTGTTGTACTGTGTAATGGCATTGATATGAATTTGTTTCTGCTCTGCCATTGTATCAGTCCATGCTTGGTGCCAGTAATTTCACAGTGTGTGCCGAGTTGCTGTAACTCACTTTTACAAGGCAAGACACTCACTTTTTTTTTATTTTCTAGTCGACATCAGCCACATAAATTGGAGCAGACTGCGTGTACTGTGAAAATGACTAATTGGCAATAGTGTACGTGGCATAATGTGTGAGGTTTACATTCGTCAGTGTATTAAATGTCACTTCTGTGTGTGTTTCTGTGTGTGTGCAGACTCTTAAAGAGGCCAGTGAAAATGCCAGGAAAGATTTCCACCGTGAAGCCGAGCTGCTGACGAACCTTCAACATGAACACATTGTCACTTTCTATGGCGTCTGCGTGGAGAGCGACCCGCTCATCATGGTGTTTGAGTACATGAAACATGGAGACCTCAACAAGTTCCTCAGGCATGGCTCTTTTCTTCATTGCTGCTGCACCAATGCCGCCTCACGCCGCTGCTGCTGGCAAAGCTTTGCCTCCACCACATTTCTAGTTTAGAGTCCTGCCGTGGCTCAAAGGTTAAAATGGTATTCAATGTCTTGGTTTGGGCCCCCACTTGTATTCTCATTGGTTTTCCTGACTGAAATGTTGCCATGAAAACAGCAGCATCAATAGAGAAAGACTGCACAGTGGAAGTTTCTTCTTCTGAAGACTTTCACAGAAGGGCAGATGTAGTATTTCACATGGTTGATCCAGGGCTGGTAGTAACATCGGACAGGAAACACAAATGACACATGACTCCAACAAACAGTAACCGGGCTCACGTAACAGCTTTGTTACTGTCCCGTTTCCTTGCAGGGCTCACGGTCCGGATGCGGTTCTGATGGCAGAGGGCCAGACCACCAGACCTGTGGAGCTCACCCAGTCTCAGATGCTGCACATCGCCCAGCAGATAGCATCTGGCATGGTCTACCTGGCATCACAGCACTTTGTGCACCGCGACCTGGCCACCAGGTTTAACACTTACTCTGCTTCTACACTCTGTGCTTATTGAAGACACACGTTTTTGAACATTTTAGCAAATGTAATAAAGCAGAAATAACTGTTAATGAACCCCATTTTCTTAGGTAGTCCTTGAGATTTATGTCTGTGGTTGGACGACACTTGACACATTCAGTCATTTGGACATAATTATTTAATATTATATGAATGAAAAAAAGCAATCCAGCCAAAAAGATAGTTGCCAGTAGAGAAAACACGATACTCTGTAAAACAGCAGATATCTATGGTCTATGATTGACTCATTGATTGATATTAAAGGATATTAAAAGACAATACCACCCCAGCCACAGCCTGTTCACCCAGCTGCCATCTGGCAAGCGACAAAGGAGGATCCACTGTCGTAGCGACTGCAGAGCAGCTTCTAGTTTTTTGCCTTATTGTTTTTCTTATGTGGCAGAATTGAACTATAACTGCATTTAGTTGCACAACCCTGTGTAGCACAATGAAAATAAATGATCCTTGTATCCTTGTATTTCCGCAGTGAGTGAATGATTGAAATCTCACGTAATGAAACAAGACCGTATCAAAAGCACGTGAAACTCCACCGACCAGAGATATACTGTTACTATTCAAAACAATATGAACTATAACAAATAATTCTGACATCTAAACTTTTGTCAGGTATAAAACATGTATATGGTAGAGGTTTAACAGCCTCCAGCGTAACTCAAGCTATATAACGTATCTTTATTTAAACTCAACGTCTTGCTGTAATCATTCTTTACTAAGTTTGTGCTTGTTGACCAACAGGAACTGCCTGGTGGGCGAGAACCTGCTGGTAAAGATTGGAGACTTTGGCATGTCCAGAGACGTCTACAGCACTGACTACTACAGGGTAGGTGTATGTGTCGATATCTTTTCTGGCCCTTCTTTTAGCCTCTACCCTTTCCCTGCTGCATGGGTCCCTCTCTGCTCCTCCCCTGCATGGGCATGACTGACGGACTTTGATGGAGTTACTTGCTGTGGAAGTTAGTGCAGTGAAGTTAAACATACATGTAGCTAACTGTGATGTAAATGTATGTAATTAAATTCAAATGGAGGGAGGAAAAGTAGCTGCTGCAGTAATAAGGGCTGTTAGTTTGGATAACTACTGCAGCTTTTCTGCCACTGATGGGTGGTATACACCAGTAGCTGGAAGGTTTCTTTTTGTTTTTTACTATATCATTTTATTCACTATTCTTTTATTAAGCAGGTGTTTATTTGAACTGTAGAAATACGCTGTTCAACAAGACAAGCACCAATATATTTGAATACAGTCCACTAAAGAAAGCAATTTAATAATATTAAAAAGAAAGAAAAGAAAGAAAGAAAAACTCCGAAACTCCCTTAAAGACACCTCATTGATAATATGTGATGGTGTGTAAATAAGTGTGAATATATTCAAAATATTATGTACATCAAATATTATATTTAATAAATAATATTTATAGTATAAGAAATTGGTATTTTATAAACCGCAAACTATCTCTAAGATACAACATAAGAAAGAGTTGTATTTTCACTGATGTGTGTAACCTATTTTCTTAATTCAGACTTTGCCAATGAAATATTGAATATGAACCAGGAGGCTGTTTCAAGACACATTTATTTTGAAAAGCTTAATTTGTGACAGTGAAATTATCACCCCAAAATCTATTTCTACAAACTGCACATACAGTAGTCTGGCTAGTCGAAACATAACATAGCATTTTATTGAGATATGTTGAGCCTGATATGATCTGTAGTATATAGAGTATAATGCAGGCTGCAGGGTTGCATGAGGGATATACTGTATACAGATCTATTCACACTGCAGGAAGTGCAGGTTAGTAATGTAACTCACACCCATCTCATGGGCGGCGTAGAAAGGGCTACTCTGCAAAAAGTTAACGGAGAGGAAATGCAGCTGCAATTATGAAAAAACTATATATCTGCGTGCACATTGTGTGTATTAGTATGTTTGTGTACGTGTGTGTGTCGTAGGGACATTCAGCAGCTCTACTAAGTGTGTCAAGATAACTCAGGGGTACAGACTGCTGAGAAGTGTGAGCTTTTTCCTTCTGAAGAGCAATCTATCACCTTCCCAAAAGGCCGAAATCTAATAAATTGTACTGATTGATTGATAGTGACTGTCCGTTTTTCCTGCCCTTTCTCCCGTCCACTGTGACACACTGACATGAGTGACAGTGACAGAGAACTGGGAGGAGGAGGGAAAGAGAGTATAACCTTAACAATAACATTCAGAAAGATGGGCCATTTAAATCTATAGGCCATTTAATGAATGTAATAATCAGTGAGAGCATTGATTGATGCATTTTACCTTTGATGTAAATGCATGTCTTTATATGTTACCGTAATAATGAAAAAATGCTCAGTGTAGTTAAAGAAATACAAAGAGAAAGAGTTTGTTTGGAGAAGCACTTTAGTGCAGATCAGGCCTTTTCAATTGGGCTCAATCCCTTTGATCATTTATACATTTGAAAGAAAGTACACGCACAAAAAAATCCTCTTATAATACATTGTTTTAAAAATGTATTCCCGTTTATTCACGCTACCACTCACGCAAATTGCCGCAGACATACAATGCTAACGTCAGCATGCACTACTGTAGCTGCAGCTGCAAGAATCCTGTTAAAACCAATATCATCATTTTATTAGTCGACTAATTAGCCCGTTCATTCGTTATGTCTGTTAAACCTCGGGTGGCTCATGTATTTTAGAAAAACATTTAGTTAGATTTGATGAAATAGGGTTTAAAGAGCAATGCTCTGACAGAAAAAGAAAAATAATCCGGTATCTGTGGCTGTCGTGGACTTTATTAGGTCCGTCCAACTATTTCATTCGGCCTTTATAAAATGATTGGACGGCCGACCTGCCTGTCTACCTGCGTGTCACCAGAGTCTTCCTCAAGACGCTAGCTTGACAGCTGTGAGTACTAACAATAGCCATGTTCATACTGATACTTTTGGAGATGTGACATTGGAGGCATAAAGGATTTCTATCTTCACAGGTCGGACACAGGAAATGTAAATGTCCGGCCCTGGTCCTTCCAGAAAAGTCCTTGAATAAGCCTGGTCTAGATTATAGCTTGCATTCAGATTCAGCTCTCTTTAAATATGTTTTCTTGTATTTAAATTATAGTTCAATAGAAATGATAATGTATATTCATGACAGTGGATTCCTGTTTCTCATTATTAAAAAGGCACTTTGCCTATATTATATATTCCTATTTGCTAACTATATTTTGCTTAGTTTTCCCACATGTAGAAAACCTTTCACGACCTCAGAGCTAAGCCACAATGTTGAAAAGGCAAAGAGAAATGCGAGATCCACGGGGCCACTTTCAGTCTGTTCTGAGCACATGGACATTTTACTTTTCGTTGGTCTTTCTCCGAACACGGTCGAGATTACATTTGGAACTAGTTCTGCATGGCATCAAATTAAAGATGTAAAAAAAAAAAAAAGATTAAGGTCTCTCCTCTTTGGCTTTCTTTTGTACTTTCTCTGTGTGACGACACACAGAAACCCCCTCCTCATCCTCCTTCCTTTCACCCCTCCTCAATAAAGCTAAGCGCCAAGGCTGTAGTCATGGCAACGGGCGAAGGCAGCGGTGGCGAGCCTCGCAGTTGTATCCAACGTTTCTCAGGAAGAAAAGTAATCAGAGAACTTCTGTTTAGTATGCCGAGGCAGTACTAGAGAAAGAGAGGGGGAGAAAGAGAGAGATGGAAGTGTGGGAGACGAAGGCAGGAGGGAGGGTGTCAGAGAGATGAAAGGAGCTGGAAAAGAGAGAGAGATGGAGGGAAAAGGGTGGGAGGCCAGGCAGGGAAGAAAACAAGACACAAATAAATACAGAAAAAGGAGAAAAGGCAGTAATAGAGCTATAAAGCAACACACATGCTTAGGAGGGAGAGGAGAAGTCTGCAGGAGAGGCAGCCTGTGTACGGCGCACAGGATAGTCAATAACGACACAATGCTGCAGCGTTAGACATCCACAGAGCAGGATGTTAGAGACAGAAAAACAGCAAGAAATGTCAAAAAAGGACAGAAAAGGTAGACAGACAGGGAGAAAACAGCAAAGCAGGAGAGAGGTACAGCGTGGCGGGAGGTAAAACACAGTGATCCATTCATGTTTCAACATCCAGCAGAGACAGAGAGGCGTGTGTGTGTGTGTGTGTGTGTGTGTGTGTGTGTGTGTGTGTAGATGTAGAGACCCAGTCATGCTCTTGCGTCAGACAGGAGCAAAGATGAGTCATAGAGGAATTGGAGGCGCCCCCCCAGTGCTATGTGTGTGTGTGTGTGTGTGTGTGTGTGTGTGTGTGTGTGTGTGTGTAGGGAAATAGAAGCAGAGGCGTAGGACTAAAAGCGGCTGTGGTGACGTCATTGAATCCCCTGTTACACAATGAACCTGACAAGCGCTTCAGAAGACAGAAAGGATGCCTCGATTCCAACCTTGAGCCTTTCCATGCAGCCTTTTTTCAGTGTGTGTGTGTGTGTGTGTGTGTGTGTGTGTGTTAGTGGGTTTGGGGAGGGATTTATTCCTTACCTCCCCTAAACTGATTTCATGCCCAAATATGTACGATGAAAGAAAATGAAACGTCTGCTCGGGTTTTAACGTTCGAGCCTGACATGACACAGACCGTAGAAACACACTGGCAACAAAGACGAGCTGCACGATCTCTGCAGAGTAATTTGGATGGTGTGTGTTTTTTGTTTTTTTTTGTTGGGTCCCGACCAACATAGAAAAGCAAAATCTTAATGGAGCACCTTGAGTCTTGAGTGGAGCAGCATCTGTGCACGAGCGAGACCAAACACTGCTGTGTGTAAGATACACATCAAGACAATATATCATGTGGAGAATCATTGCTCTTTGCACACAACTGTGAAAAATCTATTATTGATATTATTATTATACACAAAACCACATAGCTAAAAGCTCATAAAGAGACACATAAACCTACCAAACCATATTTATTATAAACCTATACAAAAGTGGAAGGAAAAATAATCAAACAAGCCATCTCGTCAGCCAAGGTTATTGGAAATTTGGCCAGAAAAATGACTTAGTTTAAAGCAGCAAGGTCGAGTCAGTTAATAAAACTCAATGAGGTTCCCTCGTCAGTCCTGACTCCTCTTGGGACGGAGTATTGACTGTTGTGCCATTCAAAGCTCATGTGTAATCAAAAAACTCGCCAATAAAACAACTTTACCTGCTCTCACTTGCATCAAACATAATTAATTGAATAAAAGTATGTACCAGTGATACACACATGAGAAAATTGTTAAAAACAAATAGTTTGATTAAAAACAGGGAATTGAGTCCAGCAGCCTCTGTAAGAATTATTTTAGTTTTTAGCTATGACAATTAAAAGGTATAATATGTAACCTTTCCGCATTGAAACGTCAAAAAACGACTAGATTTGTGTTGAGTTGTGTACTTACATTATTCAAAATCCTTGTCCTATCCCTAAACCCAGAGAAATGCTTCATTTTAGGTCTCCTGTAATGGGGTCTTATCCCCTTTTTGTGTGTCATACATTTACTTTTTATGCCGTTTTAAGCCACATTTTTACGAAACACTTTTTAGATCCTGGTCATTTTTGACTATTTCAACCTGATTAAGGATTTTAGTCATCGAGCGTCTTGATTGTAAGTTACCAGAGAATCAGGCTTGCAGCCCCTCTGGGACGTCCATGTCTGTCGAACAGCATCGAAGAAATGTGGAACAGCTTTATCCGCTTTTTTAACGGTTTTAACCACCTGCTCTGTTTGTTTTTGAGAAGAGGAGACGTCCTGAAGAATAAACGCTGAAGGAAACCTTACCGGGAGAAGCTGACTGCAATGTCGACCTAGGCAGTGAAGACAACAACTCCCCCGTTTTATTTGAGAAACCTCTAGTGGCAGATAATTCCATCATTTGTGATTTTTTTAAGTGCTTTGAATGTCCAAAAACCAGACTTGTTGTGAAAACAAATATGAGAACACTTTGACTGTATCTGGGCCAGGCCAGGAGAACAAGCTCTTTTCTCCAGGCAAAACATAATTTGACCACACACACACACACACACACACACACACACACACCAGCATTCTTGGAAAGAGTTTTTGTTTCCATAGCAACACAGAGGGCAATTAAGGTAGGATTCCTGTGTAACAAAGAGTGGGCGGGGTTAGTCACATAAGCCCCTCCTACACCACATCCCATAATGCTTTCTTTTTTAACCGGCCCAGTTGCTATGGATACCACAGCCTCCAGGAGGTCACTACAGAGAGCCCACAGCCCTCCTCTGCTTTATTTATCCTCCTTTTTTGAGGCTTTCCTGGAACACTCAGGCACTGGTCTATAGCTGAATTGATGCATATTTATAAGACAGAGCGGGAGCGAGACAGACAGGCGGGCTTAGAGACGGAGAAGGGAAGGTGAGAACGAGGGAGAGAGAGAGAGCGAGGGCAACAGGAAAGGAGACAAAGACTGACGACGAAGCTACTGACAGCAAAGACGAGGCAGAGAAAGAGCTGATGACAGAGAGATGCACTGTTTATACTTCAGGGAGAACCCGTGAAAGCGTTCTGTCCACTATTTTTCTTTATATTTGATGGCAATGACAAGAAAATGTAATCTGGGGTTTTCCCTTGCTGCTCCTTCATTTGTTTTCTTTCCTCTGTTTTCACTTTCAATTCAGCCTCGTTAGAGTCTTTTTTGAAAAGACTGCCCTTCTCTCTCGTACACACAGATAAGAAACTTAAAGTAACTGCAGTCCTTCGGTTCAAGAGCCAAGTATTAATATTTCAGAGCATCAGAGGAAATGATCAGACATGATGAATAAAACAGAAAGACTAATGTATGTGAGAGGGTTCAGACACATCAGTGAAAAAAAAAACGTCAGAAAACTTTCTGTGGAATAGAATAAAATAGAATAAACAATTGCTGTGTCCAAAACGTATTTAGTGCACTATATTTAATGTCAGTGCATTTTTGTGTTTTGTGTTGTGTGCACTGTACGGCGGCCTAAAAACTCCCACGATAAAAAAAGAAAAGTAGTGTCAGTGCCATTCTGCTATCAATCCCACAATGCAATGCGACACATTTTATAACCGTCGGACAGTTAAACTACTCCTCAGTGTCAGCGATGAAGCAAAAATGATGATGGTTCGTAAATCTCAGTTCCACCGGCTGTTGGTACTTTCAAACAAGAGATTTACAGAATCAGGTTGCACCATTAAAGACAATCAAAGCTCAGACTTTAGTAATGTGTAAATCTGTTGCTAGGAAACATCTGTTGTGCCATCCAACCAAAAGTGATTAAGAAAAGTTTTCGAACTTACACTCAACATTACAAATAGATTCATTACATAGGGACTAGATTAGGGAGCGATCTTGCAAACAGTAAAACATTATATTTGTTTTTTAAAACACAGCCTTATAATTCTGCCGGAGGATATCCAAAGATAAGGAAAATGTGCATGTGCGGTATAACTATTGTGCAATGTGCTGTAGTGTATATAGTGTAACGATAAACCATTTGTTGTATTCTGTATCCTTATTCTCACATCGTAACCCTTGTACCTCGCTGCTCTGGCAACACTGCACTTCATGATGCTCGGCCTATAAAGCACAATGGACTTTGACGGAGAGAGAAAGAGAAATGCAAATAAGAAACAGACAAACCAACAGCATTACAGGGAGAAAGGCGAGAGGCCTGGTGATGGAGAGTAAGAGCTGCAGAGTTGGAGGCAGATATGTTTCCCCAGACGTACCAGTGAACCTCATGGCTATCTATGTGACCGTGCACATTTTATTACTCCATTAAATAACCCACTGACTAACAAAGAAACAGGCCAAGTGTGGGTACCAAGCCATTAATAACAGGCATAAACCTCCAAATAATGGATTGTGCTATCTGTGTGGAGCAATGGAGTGCAGATGGTTCGGCAGATTCATGTTCGGAGGAGAAGAAAGAGGAAGGCAAAATATATGGAGTCAGTACACAGGGTTAGGTTTAATTCACTTTCACTCCAAGCAGGTTAAGTTTAAAAGTTCAAGCACTGGCATATCTAACGTGCATATTTCACAGTTTTCAACCTAGTTTAAACATGGTTCAAGTCCCGGTCTGCGAGAGCCTCGACTGCAATGAACTGTCGTGTTTATGAAAAGTAAAAACAGCAAATTAATACAACAATCAAACAGGCTCCAAAGGCTCCGTTCAGATTAGAGTTTAATGAAATGACCAAATGTCTCTCAGAGTGCCTGTGAAAGCTTATGTGTGGATTTATGCTTTCTGACAATCGCTGGAACTCACTCTGATGTTTGATGCTACAACTTAGGATCTAATCTAAAATCTGATCTAAAAATGTAATTAGTAGATGTCACTCACATGGGATGCACACACTCCATACTGCATTAGTTAGATAAAGTTTCACTGGCTCACACACTTTATAACCTGCATTTGACTATTTAACTAGTGCAGCAACTTATTTCACGTTAAACCAATTAATTAGTGGCTTCCTTCTGAGCTCAAAGGCGTTTAAACTCTTTGTCCGAGGGAATTCAAAGCAGTGCTTTCTCACCAGTATACCCTTCAGTTAAATCAGGAGTGAGGTGTGCTACAGTCATGGAGATGATGCGATCTGCTGTGTCAGAGCATCAAACCTCGCTGACTGCTTCGTTCCAAAGCCTCAGGCCGCAGTTTTGAGGAGTGAAATGTTTGCAGTGCTACTTTAAAATATATTAAAATTCCTAAGTGAACCCTGTGAGAAATGTGAAAAAGCTGCGTGACCATGCATTCGAAATGCATTATGTCGCAGAATAGAGGAGAAAAGAATAGAAGAGAACTGAATGCAGAGCGTACATGTCAGAAAACAGCTTGTTAAATCGTCATTATTACATACGTTCACTGTACACTATACTGACTTTGTACTCTCTCTTTCTGCGTGTGTGTGTGTGTGTGTGTGTGTGTGTGTGTGTTGTGTTCAAAGGTCGGAGGTCACACCATGCTGCCAATCCGTTGGATGCCCCCTGAGAGCATCATGTACAGAAAGTTCACCACAGAGAGTGATGTTTGGAGTCTAGGAGTTGTTCTTTGGGAGATCTTCACATATGGAAAACAGCCTTGGTACCAGCTCTCCAATAATGAGGTACAGTATGAAGTCACTAATCTGTGTAATGTGAAGTCTGAACAAAAAGAAGTCAAAGTACAAAGCCAAATGACTTTATGTAAATGTTACCATGGAGGCACCTTCATCTCAATAAGTGATGGAAAACAAGATGTTGCAGCCCCGGGATATGAGAAAATAGCCCTTCAGTTAAAAACACGACTAAATATTTGATCAGTTTTGTGTGAAAGTTTCTCACACTGTAGTGAATCCTTTGGCCTGAGCCATCTAAGTGTATGAAGCTGAAGCAAATCATTGTTTTCTGAATGAATTGTGAGGTACAACACAGAGCTGGGTGGCGTGGAGCTGCACTCAAACCTTTTCTTTAACTGTTTCGCTGGGCACACCTCGCAAAAGTACAGGTAGCTGCTGTCAGGCATCACTGTCAGGCTGCTGCAGGGAAAGATGTGTCATAAAATACATTTTTAAACCCTGTTTTTCAAAAGGGCTCACAAAATGTCCCATTTTTTTGGTCTGGTGACACTGATACGACCGAATATCCTGTTCTTTTGGTTCAGGATTCAAACCCTGTTTAAACCATTTTTGATATTTTGTTATGTTAGTTTATTCTGTGCACATTCTTCACACATCCATTGCATGTTTGTCCTGTGGAGAGGGATCCCTCCTCTGTTGCTCTCACTGAAGTTTCTTTCATTTTTTTCTCCTTTTAAGGTTTTTTGGGGGGAGGTCTATAGACAGAGGCTGCCGTATGCTCTGCAGATAGTTAAGGCCCCTGAAGCAAATAAGTGGTATTGGGCTATAGGCTATGAATACATTTGACTTGACATCCAGCATACAGTGAAATAGCAATTAAAATTAGGATTTCCCCAAACATTAAACATTAAAATTGAACATTAGGGCTGCAGTTAACCATTATGTTCATTATAAATGACTCTGAAAATTATTGTTTTAATTAATTGTACAAAAATAGTGAGAAATGCCAATTTCCTAATATATCTAGAGTATTTTAATTGAGTGTTGCAGCCATAAAAAACATAGATTCTTGGAAGATGGCAGATTTCACTCGGTGTAAACATAATATACCAGTAAATAGCTGGAACAAGCTGATGGAGGCTGTATGTGATACTGAGGAACAAAAAGGGAAAATATCAAAGGGTTGATTTTCTGTTCATTGACTTTATAACCCGAAATGTCTTTGGAGCATGTAAGTGTAGATGAAGAGGAGCTGTTCTGGAGCAGCACAACAAACAAACCAAGTAAACAAATAAAAAAAGAAGTTAAAACACTGGCTGCTTATTCTGAATGAGTAATAACTCTTACAAATCATCCCTTTTACTGAGCTCAGTGTCTTGACCCAGTTTCCAGAAAACAAAGCTGTGTAAGAGCCCTCAACCCTCCACCTCCACCTCCACCTCCACCTCCACCTCCACCCTAGGATGTCCTCAACTCTGGTTACAGTGTCTAACCATGTCCCTTTTCTCCTGATTCACTCTGGTTACATCCAGAATGACCCTTTAGCCCCTTCCACTGTCTTCTTTTCCAGTTTACATCTATTTAATCTCTCTCCATTCACAGTTCACTCACCTCCTGACCCAAATCTGACGCTCAGATATCCTTTACAAGGGATATGGAGTTTTGTTTCAAAATGAGATATTAATTATTTATGTATCTCACTAACTGATAACAATCAAGGAATGAGGAGGAGTTGGTAGTTGCTTGATTAGCAAAATGATGATTGCAAACTGGATATTTAATAATCCAGTTTGCTGAATGATGATCAATGATCTTGAATGATAATCTTTAAGTATTACTTTTTATTTTTTTATTTATTTTTTGATGGCTGTATCGCAATTTGAAAGACACACATTGTTTTTTGGAGCCTAATAGTAGCCATTCATTTGTATGCACACAGCAGGGTGTATTTAATGTTTGAGGAAATTATAAAAAGCTCAATTATAGCACAGTATAGTTATTTTACAAACCGCTGCCAGAGAATGATATATATATACTCTTTGTACCGGCGAGCTCTCCTCTGTATTGTAGTTTGGGTTTGAAAATATCTCCTCTCCTGGATCCACAAATCCTCATCCTACAGTAGACTTAGAGCTAACATCTGTAGTTGTTTTTAATGAATATATAAGTCTTTGAACGTGTTAAAACACTACATTCTCTCTCACACTGCTATCGAGTAATTGGATTCGATTTGTCTGGTTGACTGCTCCACTGTCGTCTAACTTCATCACTCCAGTAAATAATTTATTCACAGTGACATTTTCACTGTATGCCACTGAAGTGAGGTGAAAACACTTCACCGAGCAGATGCTCCATCATCTCCAACATGCACAAAGTTGCGACTTTCAGCTTGAATTGTTGAGGAGTTTCATTTTTCATTTTTTTTGTAACAGAGGACGATGAGATTAAACTTGAAGTCTCTCTCTCTTTCTTTTCTTCTTCTGCAGGTGATCGAGTGTATAACCCAGGGCAGAGTGCTGCAGCGCCCTCGGACCTGTCTTAAAGAAGTGTACGACCTGATGCTGGGCTGCTGGCAGAGAGAGCCGCACATGAGACTCAACATCAAAGAAATCCACTGTCTGCTCCTCAATCTGGCCAAAGCCTCACCTGTATACCTGGATATACTGGGCTGAACGCAGGAGGACAGAGGAAGTGTGTGTGTGTGTGTGTGTGTTTGGGTGGGGATGGTTACTGCACCTTAGGGTGTACGTGTATTTGAGGTTGCATGCATGAGTGTGTGTGTGTGTGTGTGTGTGTGTGTGTGTGTGTGCGCTAGGGTGGACGCGGTTATACCTGTGAATGAAATGACGTGTGCGATGCTCGTGCAAGTGCGTGTGCGAAATGCACCGCTGTACAGGATGTGACGCTATTATCAAAAACTCTTAAAAAGGCAATCAAAAAATCCCTCAACTCATCCCCAACCGCGTCTTTCCTCCCTGCCAATTTCCTCTCCTTTGTGCATCTTTACTCCCCTCCTTCCTTCCCAGAGAGACATTTGAGCATAAGAGTAATTTAACTTTGGAGGAGAAAAAAAAAGCTTCTTACTTCTTTTCAAATGTTTTAAAGTGACTGGGGCGAAATTGATGAAACCCTGATTAACGGGACTTTAAATTTAGTGAGTCATCCCTCGCTGCTTGTCGGACAACGGGACTCATTGGAACATCTGGAAATTCAACAAAGAGCAGTGTTGGGAGGATTTTCGGAAGCATCGATCCTTTCGCGTGTAAATACGAGACATTTTCAGAGGAAATGGCTCTGTGCGATCTGGAGCCATGAAGACACTGTGTTTTCCCCTCTCACCCTGTCTGTTTGTCTGTCTCTCTGTCTGTCCCTCAGAACTGTACATGAGTATTAATGTCAGCATTCATCCAACATGGCCAGAGGAAATGACTACACAGTTCATGACTAACACACTGGTACACTTACAGTAGATTTACTGAAACAGAAAAATTAGCAGAAAAAGTAAATCAGCTTTTCTGCCTGTCAGATAAAATTAGGAGGTGAGATGACAAAAGAAGAAAAACAAAAAACAATCACTAACAATACAGTGCCTACTGAAGCTGAACTGAACTGCTGTGGTGTTCCACTACACTGTAAATGTGAATACTACAAATGTAAAAAGCTTGATCTATCTGGCACCGATCTATTATATGTCCCCATGCAACAGTCTGATATAAATGATAATAAGGATATATGCACTCATATCTGCATACTGTTTTCTGTTACATATTTACTTTGCTCAGGCCTGGACTGCACGGTCATACAGAACAGGGTAACATGACGACTGCTTTCTTTTTTTTTTTCATTTCCCCCAAAGTGACAGATGCTTCACTTGTGATGTCAAGCGCTCGTGTCGGAGGTCAATTGATTAATTTGTCCACAGCTGTCCGACAATCGTGAGGTCTTGGTGTTGGGGGGGGTGCTGAGGGAGTCTGGGCTCCGAGTGGTCAGATCACAGTCAGAAGTGTGGGCGGCGGCGCTGGAGAAGGTGTGGTTCATTTGGTCAACCCATATTAAATCATCAAGGCTCTCAGCACTCAGACGTCCTTTAAAACCACATCTGTGCTAGAGGGTAGGCACACACACACACACACACACAGTATACCTTATCCCGTCATCCCTTCATCTCCACACACACATACACACACACACAGGGAAAGACACTCAAAACGGGACGAGAAGGAAATTGAATTGTGCATGTTTTATTATTTGAGCGGTGCAGTGCTTCAGCCAGGCCCCGTCCACTGTAATGGTGTAATGTATATTTCATTACAGCCTAATGGGCTCCATTAGCACAGTCTCCTCACAGACATTCAAGACTTATTGTTTTATGGCTGAGAAGGAAGGAAGGATGGAGGGATGGAGAGGAGAGGAGAGGTGAAGGAGAAGAAAACAGAGAGGGAGAGCGAGAGAGAGAGAGAGCGAGGGGGGCCTGGAATGAGGAGCAGTGGAGGGGAGAAATAAGAGAGGTAATAATGCATACTGGGAAAGAAATGGAGAGGAGGGGAGCGAGTTCAGAACGGAAGCAATGGAGTACAAAGGAGAAGATGATGGGAGGGAAAAGCGACGAATGGGTCACGTAGAGCAAGAAGCAGGAGAAAGAGAAGATAGTGGAGAGAAAAAGGAGGGAGAGGAGGTGTGAATGTCCTCAGGGAGAAAGTGAACGTGAACATCCATCATCACTGTGGCCTGCAGATGTTCCGTAAAGCCACAACTTCACGCTCCCATCACATTCCGACGGCTGGCCTCCACCACACGCACACACACAAACACACATTTTACTGGCAATCCACCAACAGCTTACACTGAAAATGAACTCAATAATGCACCGCACATCCCCATTATTGAGAACCACTTCACTCACTTACAGTACAGCTCACACAGACACTTACAGACACTCTGTATATACAACATGCAACCACATGCATGCAAGGAAACACATTTGATGTTTGTTTTTGCATTTTACTGGGGCATATTTTACTCTTTACAGACATATTTAAAAAGTCATGATCACTGCGGTTTCACCCACAGCCACTTACATTAGCTGTAAAACACCAATCTGGAATTATAAGTCTTATTTGTTTATTAACAACAGCACTTGATGGTATTGATGTTTGTGAATTTGAAAATGTTGATTTGATTAATTTATAGTATTATTTATAAATGAAGAAGCATTTTGTACATTTCTTTCTATATCTAAGGTTGCCTTTTGCAACAGCAAACTGAAATTGATAACCGGTTTAGTTGATTATGTTTTAGCTAATGTGTAAGATAATCTTGAGTGTATATGTATTTTTATGTCAGGCTCCCTCTGAACAGCTACTGTCCTTATGTACAGCGAACTCCACAACAGGGATGGAGGTTTCACCGGCCTGCCACTTTTGTAAATGCCATTTGACACATTGCAAAATGATTGTGCGAGCAAGAGTGCGAGGGGAAGGCTAACAAGGTCCTCAAAATCCATCCCTGCTGTAGAGTCGAGTAGAGTTTGCACTGAGCGACACACTCAGCGCGATTCAAAAAAGCACACAATAACTGCACAATAACAGAAGGCAGGGTGTGTGAGGGCCCACGTGAGGAACAAACAAATGCCTCCGAGGTCGAGAGTGGAGCACGTGGAAGCAACGTCTCAGCTGGCTGCACTGTGCGTGTACGCACCTGCTGGCTTTTCTTTTCCTTTTCTTTTTCTTTTTTTCAAACAATGAACTGTGTCAAGTTGGACAGTTATAGGAAGAGGCTGCGAGAGGGACGTTTGTTACGATGCAGACCTGTCAGCACGACGCTGGAGGGTTCTGTGAAACTTTAACTCCGGCTGAAGATCGGCTGTCCTCGCATTGATGCCTCAGATCAAAGATATTGGTCAAACTAAGAAAGAAAAAAAGAAAAAAAAAGGAGGAAAAACAACAACTGGTGTATGAACGGAGGCCTCAGAAAAGGAGGGACTGACAATCACAGACTTCTCTCTTTCTCGCTCTTCTTCAAGTGACCTACTGTTTAATAGACTCAACCAACGTTCCTCTTCTATGCTGCCTATACTGTACGTGATAGTCTTAAACTTTGGTCTCTAGAAGTGCTACTTTTTCTTTTTTTTTTGTAATATGAAATAACAGTGAGAGGAATGAACAAAAATACATGTACAAATGTGAATAAGCTGCTGACAGAAATAAGCGTCGCTAACTGCTGTGTCCGAGACTGTGTCGGTATTTAGATCGTACTGTTTTCTTTTTTTTTTTTTGTCTTAGAAGTGGAGGGCAGAGAAATTGGGCTACGTGGGACTCAAAAATACACAAAATGACATACAGCAGCCTTGGGATGCAGATTGTTTGCTCATTCTCCCGGTGGTGTGTGCCTGCATGTGTGTGTGTGTGCGTGTGCGTGCGTGTGTGTGTGCACGCGGAGAAGACTGATTGATGCCGGAGTGAGTCAGGAGGGATCCGTAGGCCAGGTTCAGACTCTAGCCAAATCCTAGTTCAAATGCAAAGAGATTCAACGGAGGAATCAGAAATTGATTTGTTGTCGCTGTTCACCAATTCATGATAAATGACTTTACCCAGTCGTGTAGGACTGAGGTTGGTATTATGGCAGCTAAGATTTATGGAATCACTCAATTGCTTTATTTATGACTCAAAAATCCGCCTTCTTCTCTACACAGCTCACTAAAGCCTGGGTTTCACAGAAGTATATCAGCAATATTAATGCATACTTCCTTTCGCCTATCGCCTCACTATAACATAAATACCGGGCTGAGTTTGAGCTAAACAGTTATGTGACTCAGCTCACATATCCCTCATACAGATACACATCACAACTTTGAGTGTGTTATGATCCATATCACGTTTAATCCCCTCTCTCTGTCACAACCCTCACATCACAGTCTGAGCTAATAGAGCTGAAATATCGTAAAGGTCATCTTTAAGATTACCTTTGTACTCGGATGCTTCTGGAGCCCCTACGCCCTGAAGAATGTAATACCACGAAAACTGCTTAACTGCTGCAAAAAAAAAGAAAAGAAAAATTCAACTGTGATTTGCTATATGCAATATCTTTGTTTTTCAGTATTTTTGGTTCTGTGCTATTTGTCTCTGTGTTTAGAGGGCTTCTCCTCTGCCAGCGTGGAGAAAGAAAAAGGAGGATTTCGGATGTTTTGTGGATGTTTGGATTGTAAGAGGCTTAAAACAGGACGGACGGCAAAGCACTGTAATGTTTCTGTATGAAAGAGATGTTAAGAAAAGTTATTTCTATACCTAAAAATGCTCCTCAAAATGTAAGCAACAACTGTATTGCAAAGCACGCAAGGTCATTAAAAGCTGAAAATATTCTGATTGATGCAGCTAAAGTCTGTCTTTGCAAGCAGGTTGTTGTTCGGTCCATCAAAAGTTTCGATGTCGCCCATTAGTGCTCTGCTGGTGAACACACACACAGAGAAACACACACCAGAGGGACTTGTACAGTCATACAGTTGCGTGGTGGAAATGATCACAGTGAGTCATGATGGTAATGATGATGATGGTGATGATGATGATGATGATGATGGTGATGATGATATGATTTCTCTCTGAACGTGGACCAGTCTGTCGTGATACAATGTAATTAATAAAAAGTGTTATGTCACATCAAAGCTCCCGATAGTGAATATACTGAAGAGTTGTGTGTGTGCCAGTGTGTGTGTGTGTGTGTGTGTGTGTGTGTGTGTGTGTGTGCGTGTATGTGTTTTTGAGAGGGAGATAGAGACACACACACACACACACAAAAAGGGAAGGAAATTAAAAAATAAAGTGAGTTGCTTTGTAAGAAACAAAAGAAGTAGTCGGGCATGCTCAGAGCGCTGAGAGAGAAACTGAAAAATATGCTAAATTAAATTCAGTGATAGAGCTGGAGTGTTTGAGAGATGCCAAATCTCTCCCATTCTATTAATCCCAGTATAAATCCAGTGTCTTTTAAAAAAAAAAAAACTAAACACTTGCTTGGTTTGCAGATTAGGAGCCGGCTCAGGGCTTTTGCAGCGAATTGTACGAGCAAATTGGACAGGAGAGTACGTCTAAATCCCTGATGCAATTAAGCAACAGCTGAATTAATATGTTCCTTTTACACTGAGCTCTGTCTACAATTTATCTTTTAATAAAAACGTCATTGGAAAGGAAATGAGAAATGCACTAGGCGGCACAAAATTCACCTTAGTGTTATTGTGTGTGTGTGTGTGTGTGTGTGTGTGTGTGTGTGTGTGTGTGTGT
>CALSBV010012216.1:40657-57303 GCA_943590825.1 Bovichtus diacanthus | reverse complement strand
GTGTGTGTGTGTGTGTGTGTGTGTGTGTGTGTGTGTGTGTGTGTGTGCGTTTCAGTGGGTAGATGAGGAGGATGGGAAAGTACCTAGACTCAGCATACTATGTGTGTGTGTGTGTGTGTGTGTGTGTGTGTGTGTTTGTATGTGTATGAGTGGTAAGAAAGTGGTAGTAGTGCTCTCCTTGGTGTACAGTGGAGAATCCCTGTACTCAGCACTTCAACCTCATAAATAACACTTTTAATCAACACACACACACACACACACACACACACACACACACACACACACATACACACACACACACACACACACACACACACTTACACACACACAGTAGTAAGGATCAGAGAGGCTGTAAAAGTTGATGTACTGTAATGTCTTGGTAAGAAAAAGATGTTGCAGAAATTGGGTTACGACGTGTAACCAAAGTGTCCTGAGCTTTAAATCCAGCTAAACATCTTGGTCACAACACCTCCCCTGCTTTCTGCCTGCAGACAGTATTACTACACCCTCAATTAATACATGCTTAACCTCAATAAGTGGGGCTAAAATGCTTCTTCTTCTTTAGGAAAAAAAAGGTACTGTAGGCGAGACCAGAGGACTGAACAAGAGTATATAAGTAATTCCCTTTAGAGATTTTAATTAGTTAAGACTCATTTGTTTTGGCAGCCTGTAAAGGCGGAGGTTTGGGGTCCAGGGGCCTGAGCTTGACAGAGTATACGGCGTGACCCCCAGGTCATTAATGGTCCCCTCCACACATCTTTTCAGGAATATAAAAATGTTCCATTTGAATAAAACGTTCTGCTGATATGAAAAAGTTCAATTAAAAAGTAAAAGAAAGAAATTAATAAAAAAAAGATTTCCAAAATAGACATGTGAAAGTGGCATATCGATTGGTTTCCAAACTAGTTGTGATGTCACAATATCATACTCATATGTCCACGCCTTAAACTCATATTTAAATTAATTTAGTGAGTACAGAGAAACGTTTCCCTACTCAGCAGATTAATGTAAAAACAAACTGGACAAACATCCTCAAACATCCAATGAAATAACAATAAAACAAAACTCAAACCTCACCTCAATTCTTCCACTGCAAGTTATCAACATAATGTACAATATATATATATATATATATATTGTCTAAAACATGTCATTGTTAAATCAGATTCAGTCTCACTCATGGGGCTAACACTAATCCTACCTTAAAAAAAACCCATTAATACCCTGTTCCCCTCATTGCCTCCCTGACATTTCTTAATCGCATCTGTTTGAAAGTCAAGTAAAATTAATTTGTAAAGCACCTAATCATTAAAGTGTCAAAAGACTGCACAAACCTACATGTAAATTATAAATGTGTGTGACATTGAAGTTGATGTGCACCCCCCGAAACCTCATTATCGGGAAGGAAAAAAAAAAAAAAAAAAAAAAAAAAAAAACCCCTTTTTTAAAAGGGAGTTCCCCTCCAGGATTGCCCGGGGGGCCACCACAAAGGAAAAAAAAAAAAAAAAAAAAAAAAAAAAAAGACTTCGCTTTACTGACAGGGATCTCACCTTCAGGATTGCCAGGCGTGCCTACAGCAGGCAAACAAAGAATAAACACTGATAACTAAATGGAACATAAACAATATAGACAGAATAAACACAATAACAATGCTCAGCTGAGCGTCATCAAAGTCAACATAGTCATTATCGTCAACAAGGTCATGACAGGAAGGACAGCTGGTGCAGAGACATTCACGAGCAGCGAGTTGGCTGAGCCAGTCCGACCGGATGCAGTGACATCCGGAGAAATTCATAGACAAGCTTCTTTTGATGAAGCAAATAAGCATTATATCAACCACAAATAACGTCAAGTAGTGATTGAGTTGAACAAGCTAATACAATTGTAAGTATTGTGAGTGATTTAGTATGGACAAGTAAGGTTTGGGTGCCAAAAAGTGCACTTATTAAAATACGACCAGTGGCAGCCAAAGTATTGTCCATAACACACACTGTAGGAGAAATGCTTTTGTCACAGAAATGTAAGAGTTGCTACAACGGACATTGTATTCCAGCAGCAGAAAAGCTCCTGCTAACTGAAAATCGTACCTGAGTCTCTAAAATGAGTGGCAAAACATCCGAAAAGGTGATACATCACCTGACCTGAGCGACTGAAACCCTACAAAACACAATATCTCAGCACCTTTGATCTTTTACAGCCATGGAAATAATGGCCGCCAAGCCAGGGCTTAGTGTCTCTGTAGAGCGTGCTGTACATCAAAGCTTCAGTAATGTGGCCTCTGCCTTAATACCATACTATTAGCAGTAGCCTCATCCCAGAAGATCTAAAAAAGCAGCAGGGAAGAGAAAAGTAGGAAATGTGTCATTATATAACAGAAACATAGGCTGAGAGAGGAAACGCACAAAAGAACAATGGTCCAGCGGACACAAAGTCGGGCGAGCCAGAACTGCCTCCTAGTGACAAGGACCAATTAGAGATCTTTAAGGGAATGACAGGCAGTCATTAGTGGTTAATCCCTCACTGCTGCACCTGCGTGGTGACATCAGCGACGCCGCAGGTAGAAGTGTGTATGTGTATGTGTTCTCCCACCAATGTGTGCGTCCGTCTGAATGCGAGTGATTTATTTCTGTTCCCTGCTGCAAATAGCACTATGACACGTAACGGATGTGTTTTACATGTTCCATCTGAATACTATTTGGTTTAAACCGTATACAACTGAAGACCTTTTTTGACTGTTTTTGTTTTTTTCTTTATATATGCAAATATGTTTAAGGAGAAACATAATGCCACCAACTTACATTTATCATCAACAACACGAAAAACCATTTGTAATGAACGTATCTGCAAAATGTTGTCTGACAACACGTTTTGTGTTCTGTCGACAACATCCACTCACAAACTGAAGCATGGTTAATGGACATGTACTTATTGTGAGAATAATCAATATATAAGCTGTTACAATGAGCCTTATTTAGAAGTGTTAAATGTGATATGAAAGATGTTGTTGAATCAAGTGACTACGCCTAGTCTAGTGGCCAACTACTGTGAAATAAGATGTAATATCTGTAAACTGAAGCGGAAGAGTACAGCGCCTAAAAGGGTGACAGGAGATCTGATTGGAGCAGAGAAGCGCTAAGAGGCGGGGCCACGCCCAAGTGTCAACAAGGGGCCAATAGGACCTGGCCCCCGCCAACCAATGGGAGAAGACTATACCCAAAAGGGGGCGGGTATAAAACATGTTGTAAACAAGAGATCGTGGCCGTTCTGTGGATCTGTGAGACAGAGTCACTACTTAAATGTGCTCTGTGGACAGTGACATGTGTCCACAGCTGAGGACTTTTGTACACATTTAAGAGCAGGTGAAAGACTTTCCTCTTTGATAAAGCTTATAGTTAGGGCTGGCTCAGGTTTGCCCTGGACTAGCCCCTAGTTACGCTGCTATAGGCTTAGACTGTCGGGGGACTCACTCCTCTCCTCTTCCCTATCTTTCTCGTTCTCCTCCTCTCCCTCTCTATTGATATGCATTCATGTCCCTTAAATGCATGTTACTAACTCACCATCCGGGGCATCATCCCCGGAGTTTCTGTGTCCCTTATCTGGCAGGTTGCCACTATTAAAGATTACTTTTGGACCGCGAATCGTGGCTGCACCTGTTGCCCTGGTCCTGCCTGACACCAGGAAGCCTTGACATCCCCCTGGATCCATCTTTTTCATATACCATCGTATCATGTTTTCTGTCACATAGATTGTCCATGTTGTATTTTTAACTATGCTGTTTGTTCTGTACACACGTCACCTATTGCACGTCTGTCCGTCCTGGGAGAGGGATCCCTCCTCAGTTTCTCTCCCTGAGGTTTCTTCCATATTTCCCCCACTAATTGTGGGGTATCTTTTAGGGAGTTTTTCCCTTGTGCGATGTGAGGGTCTAAGGACAGAGGGTGTCGTACTTTGTACAGGCTGTAAAGCCCACTGAGACAAATGTATAATTTGTGATATTGGGCTATATAAATAAACTTGATTTGATTTGATTTGCAATGCTACCATATCATCATGGAATAAATACAGTTAATATGAAGGGAAGTTTTCTGAAATTGATTTCTATGCGTCTCTATTTCAAATTAAAAGAACACAATATTATTATATGTGTTTAAGTTAGGTTGCTATACAGTAGGTAACGGCAAAAAAAGGCATTTAACTTTATTCAATACAAAATCTTTTTGACATCAAAGCACTTTTGAGTCTCATTTTTTATAAAGATGAAGAATCAGTACATGGTTGTATTCCATAATTGGACTCCATGGTACTTTAACGAGTACTGTCCTCGAGATGTACGATACACTGGGATGTAAAGGTTACGGATTTGTCCAGTTAAACGTACTTATTTGAACTAATGACCGAAATTCCTGAACAAATGTGTGATCTATCAGGGGAGAAGAAAACTGGATATTGTTAAGAAAAAAAAGACACAAATGTAAGTGGTGAAGCAGACAGAAATATAAACACCGGGCAAACTACTCAAAACTGGTAACTAATATGATCTTTCTAAGTGAGTTTCTCATCAATAAAGATCCTGGAAATCGTGTTGAAGTAACTTTAGTCATTTATTTCTCAATATGCAATTTCAACAGTTCTGAATTATAATTCATCTTCCCTGCAAATATCAGAAAATCAGATTTGTTCACATTTAATTACAATTTATTTGTCTGAAACCATTTTCAATATGTGAGAAGGCGGTGTTTACTTAATTATTGAGTGCTGTCAAGTACATTAGTATCAGCTGTGAAAAATATTGGAATTCCTGCAAAACAAATTAATAGTATACAAATATAATTTTGAGGAAACAGGTTTAATTTCTGCTCCCCTGCCATTCTGCTGGGACCATAACAGAGAAATGTTCCTTTTCACATGTTTTTCGTTGGGTTGTTTGAATTATTACAAATGCATGAGGTGGAAACGATTAAAAGTAATGGAAAACTTAAAAACTTACACAGAAAGGGTAAGACGCAGACCAAAAATATTTGGGTGGCTGAACAAATACAGATATGATTACAAACAACACCTCTGCAGATCCCTCGAGTGAAGTGCACTGGAAAAGACTTTCTCAATACACAAGCATGCTCTCTCCCAGAGGACACCATCAAAATGGAAAACACAGAAAAACAGGACAACCTTGTGAACGAGAGCCATTCTTCATCTTCTGTCTCCTCCTGCTCCTGCAAGAGTTTCCTGTTCCACCGAACAGGAACAGGCAGTGGCTTTATCAAGATTTATGAGCTAAATCATCATTGGAAATATAAGACACTTGTTGGGGCACAGGGGGAGATGGGGAGAGGGGAAGAGATGGTGCCGGCTGGAGAAGATGAAGAAAAAGGGAGAAAGATGAGACAGAGTGAGAGAAAAACAACAGCGAGAGAGAGAGAGAGAGAGAGAGAGAGAGAGAGCTGAAGGGAGAAAGACAAACAGAGGGAGATATGAGGATTTTGGTAAGAACAGATGTCTAGACTTGATCCAAAAAAAAAATATCCTCAGTGCTATCTTTTATGCTGCTGCGGTTTCCTCTCTAAATGTGCTGACATCCTATTTGAAAGCCGTTATCAAGTAAAACACTAAAAAAAAAACAAGCAGAAGTGCAGTGTAGATAAAGGGCCGACTGGACTGGAGACAAATGGAAAATGAGGTGAATCTCAAAGTCCATCAGCCACAGCTGTTACATTACACAACCCCTTCTGATGATGCACTTATTCTCCTCACATAACACACACACACATATGAAAGACGGAGAGCTGAGACAAAACAAAACACACAAATAACGCTTGTATATGGAACGGAACAGGAGCTATATGTCAAAAGGAGCAGAAAGAGTGAGGTAAAGGCAGACAACACTGTAAAATATTCAATATTCATACAATCTTTAAAGTAATATAGTACTTTAATAGTTTGCTTTTTTTTTCCCTTTGAGTGAGATAAGCAGGCCAATATTAATCGTATGTCTGGGCATTCGGAGTACAGAGCTGAAGCCAGGAGGCATTTAGCTTAGCTTAGCATGAGAACAGCAAAAGAGGATGATGATTTTAGGGGAAGTTACATGTTGGAGCCATTTCTTGACAATGTAGAGGATACAATTGAGGTAAACAGGCAGGAAAGCAAAGTCCAAAATCAGGCAGATACGAGATCCAGGTAACAGGATTACAGGGATCAGAGGCTCGAAAGCAAATTGCAAGAACAACAAAACTTCGACAAAGTGGCAGGGAATGAAGGGAAAAGGGCTGACTGAATATCTGCAGGGCTGATTAGGAAAGTGGGAGCAGGTGTGTAGGTAGGTGGAGCAGTCAGGTGATGGGGAAAGGAGGAAAGTCCGCGGGCATCTGGTGGAGCGATGGAAAACGGCAATGAAGCGGTCTGGGGAACAGGGACAGGGAGGAAGAGAAGGTTCAGTCTCATGATCTTCAATATTAACTGGAGTTTGCTCAATTTTTGTGGGATTGCAGATGTTCAAATGTCTGTATTTATTGCCAGTATTAGACCTAGAGAGGAGGTAAAGGTAGTTAAAGGTAGTTATGCTTTACTATCCTTCTAAAATATGAAACTTTAGGCTGCATAAAGCTGATAGTTGTGTTGATGCTATGTGTGTTTTTTACAGTAAATAAAGAAAAACTTAGCAACTCATATGTGTGTCAAAATACAAAGCAATTATAAACACTAACAGGCACTATAAGCAGTTCAGTTATAAACAAAACTCAAGGTTTTCTTTTTTGTTTTTGTTTTACAATGGAGCAGTTTGTGATGCTGGATGTGACGAAAGGTGCAACAGACATAAGCATATTCCTCATAAATGTTTAACTATTATTTTAATGTCATATGCACAACAAACATACAATTTGTTACTATAATTATATCAAGTCCAGTTAAACGAACCAAAAATCATTTTGTCTAATTTGTCAAGTCCATCCCTGCGTTAGGCAGTGTCATCTGTTTTCTGATCTCCTCATTTCAACCTTGAAATTATCACCCATCTGTTCTTTAGAGATGAATATGCTGAATATTTAACGTACTCATGTGAAAAAAAAAAGAAGCACTTTAATCAAAATTCAAACAGTGACGCGCTTGGTAAATGCCAGCCCTCATTATTTTGCAGCTTGTGCCACCTTTAATGAGCTTAGCGTCTGTCCACTGAACAATACGACACTCTAAAGTGACTGCGGAGCCACGTTTCTCTGCACATTTTTGCCAGGAGTGTCTGCGACTGCATGATTTTCATGTGATTGACAAATGAATAGATGTACGGGACACAAACTAAACTAAATCAGCTTAATTGGCCCTTTCTGAGATTCTAACAATAAGAGCTTGTATACTTCCTGTTGTATACTGAGTTGTCTGGAGGAAACAGAAAACAAACAATGTGAGGAGAGATAGAGGGTCCAAACTGAAAGATTGGCCAAAAAAGCTGGAAATAAATTGTTTGCTAATAGGTTACAATAAATACAAATCAATCAATTGAGAATAATAATCAAAAAGAAAAAAAAAACAAGACATATTTCAAACCAGGTGCAGACAGTGCAACCAAGCATCTGGAGCCAACAACAGAAAAGACTGAGGAGCCTGATGCAGAGAGAGAGAGATAGAGCGAGCGGCAGAAGAGAGCCAGTGAACGAGGGATGGGCTTTTGATGGAGTCTCATCTGGAGTGTTTATGACGAGGCAGCGCCAGCAACGTAATGAGTTGACTGATCAATCTTTCCTCCTTGCCGCGCTGGATCAATAGCACTGTTTTGACATCCTACATTAAGCTCTAACTAATTGCCAGATTGCTAAATGCTTTTAAGAAGGAAGAAAAGAAAACATATCCAGGCCAATCAATAATGCAATCACACCAGTGACTCTCCTGTACTGCCCAGGGAGGAGGGATGTGCTGTTTGTTTGTGGGAGTGTGGTGAGTGTTAGGGGCCAAACTCTTACCTGGTTCATGAATTGTAGGACTTATGGATGGATCTTAATTGCGTATGAGTGTGAGTGGTGTTGGGGCAGCTGGGAGTTGTGGTCAGGGGAGGAGAGCGGTGATGTGTTTGGGGTCGGAACCTCGGCGGCCTCAGTGGGACAGTTTGATGATTAGGCTCACAGCTCCGTGGCTAAACCACCAAGACCTGAAGAAGAATCCCTCACTGACAGGGGAAATGATCCTTAACAGCTTCTTTTATTAATAGCTTTGTATGTGTGAATATTGGACACTCCTAAAAACCCAGTGTACATTACCTGCTTAGCACCAAACAGCAGACACGGTTGGAGACTCGCAGCTGAGAGCCAGATGTTTCTCTCAAGAGTTGGTCTTTTGGGAATTTTTGAGACCAAAAAAAGCGAGTGAATTGATCAGGTAGCCAGTAACACAACTCCAAATGAATGATCATGTTGTCTGTTGACGTCAGACGGGTCGTCGGTGGACAGGCTGGACAGCTTTAAGTATGTCGGCGTCCACATCACCTGACCTGGGCGCTGCCTGATGACTCAGTGGTGAGGAAGGCAGAGACTTCTATTTACACTCTTTTTAATGCATAAATTGAAGGAACTGCAGGATTTACATTTCACAATGGGATATATTTACCAAAGAAAGTCATTAAGAACAAATTATACTTTGTACTTTGGTGATTAGATGTGATGAAAAATTTCGACGGATTGGTTGATTGAAGTGTTAATGAGCCGCTGTTTGCTAACAAACTTGTCATTTTGTCAAATGTCAGTGTTTATGTTCACATCTTGTTGACTCCATGTGGCAGAAAAAAATCAGTGATTGCGGGTTTGAAATTTGAGCTCGACAAATGATTCTTAACCTCGAAAACAACAAGTTTGTATGTCTGCAACTGCAGACACATGAACGTTTTCTAATCCTACAAAGCTCTGGTAAAGCTTTGGTCGTGTTTATGCGTAAGTGCCCTGGGTACCCTCGGGTTTCTAGGGAAAGGTTGTGGGTTGAATATCTACAATTCTATGATAACTGAGCCAAACTTCATCTGCTGATGAAGACCGTGTGATACAGGCGACAGAACATGATCTTGAGAGGAGATTTCTCTATCATCTGCTGATGCCAAGCTCAGAAATAAACTGTCAAATACAATTATTTAACTATTTGACTTCATTTCAAACTTCAAACTTATTTGGAGCATGTGTGTAAACTAACCCTGCGTGCTAACCTTGGACTCTATTGTGACGGTGCAGTTTTCTGAAATTCTAGCAATTAACTTGATGAATACAATGTTATCATTACCAAAAGTATTACTTGAAGATTATTGCCCTAGTTGTAATAAAGCAGAATTGTCTCTTGCTTTCTCTCCTTTTTTTTTTTTTTTTGAATAAGCACATGAGGAGTTGATAACATATTACAGAACAATGGGTGAATAAGCTCGCACAGTTCCTACAAAGCGTCTTTGTGTTTTTATAAGCCTGTGTGTGTGTGATTGTGTGTGTGTGTGTGTGTGTGTGTGTGTGTGTGCGTGTGTGTGTGTGTGTGCGTGTGTATACACTTAAGGGGAAAAACCTTTTTGTCCAGGACTATAATGGTGTCAGGGATGCACCGGTTGACGACATCCGACCACAATCTCCTCTTCTTCTCCACCTGCACAAAACAAGTGGGAGATAAAAACCCTTTTTCATGAATTTTTCAGACAAGCTGTGTTCCTCGGGCTGAGCAGCCTCTCCTGTAAAGTTGGTTCATGCATTTTTAACAAGGAGAAGCACACCGGACAAAATGCCACGGATTTAAAGTGCAGGTGTATGGGTGGCTGACCAGGTGTCTTACTGTTTTCACAATTCACACAGTCCTTCTCCCACAGCCCGACTCAGGGGTCAGAGATACATCAGAATGGAGGCTCAAAGACGAGCACGAAGGAGAAAGCAGAGAGAGGGAGAATGCACGCGCACAACTTCCTTTATGCATAATCAAAACAGCAGAGCATACTGGTTTGGGAAAATCACACTGAAACAAACAGTGTGCGCAAGGATTTCTGTGAACTGCCAGACTTTAAGCCACGTTGATTTGAATTGGATGGTGTTGATTGTAGGAGAAGCTGATTGTGTGCAGATGACATCACGATGACAGTGTGATTAGCCTCTAATTGCTTAGCAACTTAGTTGTTTTATATATTTTGTTTATATCATGAATATCATGAAGCATATCCAAATGTGTGTGCCAAACAGTGGATGCATTCAGAGCTGAAATCAATAATTGATTGAACATTTAGCTGACTGATTGACTTATTCAAAGTCATTTTCCAAAGCAAATACTCCAAACATACTGATTCTAGCTCCTCCAAAATGAGCTGATTTTCTTTGTTTAATAGTAAACTGATTTTTTTTAAAGTTTTGGGCTTTTGGTCAGACAAAGCAAGACATTTGAAAATGTCATCTTGGACTTGTGATGGATTATTCATTATTTTCTGACATAAAACTTTCCCTTTTTACCACAAAACAGTAATGAAGAAAGATCAACGTGTACACACTTCTCCTTCTTATCTCTTTTGCACCTGATTGAAGACTTTTAAAGACTTTTCTCTCAGATTTTTTCATTTGATAGACCGAACAATTAGACCAAACCTTTCGATTAATTCATCAGGAGAATAATTGGCATAAATTGCAGCCCTAGAATTTTTTTGTTTTTTTTTTATTTCTTTGTTTGTTTTTGACATTTTTGAGTCATCAGCTGCTCTCAATCTTTTCACCGTATATTCTTTTGGTTGAGAAGAAATCACAAATTTCCCTCTGGAACAAGGAAGGAAGTTACACATTCAAAAGTAACACAAGGGATCATCACCAGTCGAGGCTAAAGAAAGATGGGAATTTCTCCTTCATTTCCTCCATCAGAACTTTCAGTCAGTGTCCACAGGCTCATTACCATTCAGCCCTTTTTTTTTACCACCCCTCATCTTTTCACTGCCCTCCTGTTTTTCTTCCTTTCCTTTTCCATGACGTCTTCTCCATTTGTTCCCTTTCTCCTCTTCCTCCTCCTCCTCCTCTGGCTCCACCTCTGTCCCGGACTCTTCATCTTCCCCTCTGCTTCAATATCTCTGCTATTAAAACAACTAAATTATTAAACCTATAGTGATAATCAATCAATAACACTCTTTCTTAGAGGGATAGACCGCTTAATAATTGACTAATCCTGAGGGGACCTCTGCCCCCCAGTGAGTATGAGTGTGAGTGTGTGTGAGTGTGAGTGTGTGTGTGTGTGTGCATGTGTGTGTGTGTGTGCGTGTGTGTGTGTGTGAGTGTGAGTGTACATGCTCTTTGATCATTTGCATTTGTGTGCACCTGCATGTGCTTATTTCTTCCCTTTGATTGAAGCGAGTGTTATTGAGGTAGACTGGCTCTGATGAGGGTCATGGAGGACTAATTAAATCTTTAACTCTCATTTCTAGAGACGCAGGAAAAGAGAGCCATCAATGGGTGTAATTAGAATGAGTAAGCCACAGGTGCGAAAGGGTAAACAAACACATTGAATGCTACGTCACACGACTCATACATGGAGATGGTTTGGTGATACTGAATGTTTTGCCTCTCCTTACATATCTCAACCTCTAAAGCGAGATTATTCTCACTTACACTTTTACAGAAACAGGAAACTGACCTACTTACAAAACAATGTACGTGTGTCCCGTGGAGACAAATTTGACAGATAATGTTCCATGAAGGATGGAGTTCCTCTGAATTCCCGATAAGGTTGTAAGATGCAAGTCAAATGAATACATTAGGTGTAATTAAAAGTATTAATTTTACAGTCACTGATTATAAAATATATCACTGATTGTATCGTTTGGTTTCATGTGCCATTTACAGTAATTCAACCACGGTTTAATTGCTTGGCTTTAACTTTGTAGAGATGGAGAACATTTGTCATTTACTAGTGAGCGCTTACACTGCAGCCACTAAGGTGCTTCACTGTAAAGTGTGTCACTCGCCTCTGCTTTTCCCTTCTCTTTTAGCATCTTTTAGCTCATTGTTTTTGATTTACCACCCACAACCTTAATGTTTTGGTTCTCGTTAACCATTTTTTCCAGCTGTGATTTGAACCACTCTAAAGCTAAAGTGAGCAACTATCTGGTGAACATTATGGAGCGTTTAACAGCTGGTGTAGACCATAACAGAGTTTAAAGGAGAGTGAATTACATCCAGAAACACAATTTCAAATGAATGATAAAGTTGCTTCATGACTGTTGTTTGGGTATAGCCATCGGTGCAGTGCAGGGTATACAGAGTAATAAGGAATATACCTACTTATTTTCCAGTCACCATTTACAATACCCACATAGGCGGTCAAGAAAAGGGTTAGTGAAAAGCGCTGCTGCAACTAGTTAAGATCGAAACTGGCTTTAATTAGTGTTCTGTGCTAGGTCAGCCCCACTGACTCCTTAACAGCTGGCTGCTGGTCATCTTGAGGTCATACCTTTACACACTACCATTTCACTAATGACTACCAAGTGGCAATATGGTAATATCCAATCGCATGTAACTGAATGCAAAAACACTCAAACCAGAGATTATCTTTAGTTAAACAGTGGCTGAAATGTCTGGTGGTTGGTGTTCAGGACTATACTTTCCTTCAGGTCCTGCCTCTACACCTGCCGTGTTGGTTTACTTATAATAATAATGCAACAAAATATGGCCTTTGGAATATTTAATTCATGAAATGAATATAAAGAATGAATCAAACTACTAAAAAATGATTTGTTATATTACTATGATTACTCATAAAATGGATTAGGAATGAGGAATAGTTAATTAAAAAGGTTGCAAAATATGCAGCTTTTCTGTCGCTAAAGTTCATTTCCAGAATGATCTTTACTCGCAGAAGTTTGGTGACAATATGCAAATACTACTGGCCCATTTTTCGGTGAACTAAATATGCAAGAGTAGTCTTACATGTCACTGTTTCTAACTCTAGGTGTTTATCCTTTGCTGGACCGGCCGCTTTGAAAAAAAAAAAGGGGGGCATAAATTAAGAGTATACTCACTTCTCTAGGCACTACTACACTACTGGGTATCGCCACATCAATTATGTCAGTGTGGTGATTAACTTGTTTCCGCTGCCCCAAAGTGGCCTGCATAATTACTGAATACATGTTTAAAGTAATTGTTTGCTTTGTTGCAGAGAGAGAGAGATTGTCAGTCAATACAGGGAACAGGGATTAGGACCCAAATGCAGGCAGCGCGGTCAGCTCAGTGATTTGTTTAAGGTATATGTGGGATAACTGGCAGGTACAGATAGGCAGGCAGGTTTAGGCACAATTAAGCAGATAGTTAGGCTTAGGACGAGTCGGGTTTCCGGTTTAGGTTCCAGTGGCTCGAAAAGCAAAGGCATGAAGGAACATGACGACTTTTAGGGTCTAACAAGGAATGAATGGGCTGGCATATGAACTGAGGGTTGGTATTAACATGCATCCAATAAAAAAAAAAAAGTTATAATTTGCAACCAAAATGCAAGCACTCTGGCTTGTAAATGAACTAAGATCCAGCTCTGCTTGTGTTACTCTCAGGGTCATGTATTGTGTTACGTGTTCACGTGTTCAGTGGAGCTTGTTGTATTGTACACACTCTGATGTATTGTGGCTCCTGTGAGTCTTTGCTCTTAACATACCAAAGTGCTTTGAAGCTCTTTCAGTCAGGAATTCACTCCTCATCCCATCTGCCTTCTGCATCGATAACAACTCTCCTGTCAGTTGCTGCAGTCGAGTACCGGCTGCCTGCCTCAATCCTTAAATTGCCTCCTAAATCTTGGAGGAGGTTCACAGAACTGTTTTTTTTCTTTCTCTGATGGGATTGGAAGCTACCTTTTACCTTGACAGTCACTCAGTCAAGCGTCGGGGTCGTGCAGGAGTTCACATATTTTAGCCTTTGGTGGATTAGAGATGTTTTGATTGACAGCTAAGGGGAGAAGACATAGCATGAGCAGAAATTATGTTATGTGTTCCCATTGTTTAAAGAAAAAACACTAGAGGAAACTATAATTTACCACCTTATCTGCAGTCATGTTGAATTTGAAAAAGAGTATGTGTTTAGACTTTGTAAAAACGTTTTTGATTAATTGCTCAGGTCAGGGAGGCTCCGTTCTTCGACAACCTGTCTGTCACCTGTCACACACCTGAATTCCCAACAGTCTCCTCATTGCTGCTGAATGATCGTCTGTTTAAGATTCCTTCACCATCCACTTCTCCTTTCACAATTACCTCCTGCATTAAAGAGGAAGGTACATGCACATACGCATGAAGGATGTTGTAGAAACTGACTTTAAATCATTTGTACTGTTTGCACTTTTACATGAACAGTTGAGAGTGTGTACAGTAAAGGACGGTGGCCCTGAAAGCACATTGCAACAGATTTTTGAAAACACGGATAACAAAACGTGCCAGAAACAGAAACGACACAACCAAATACAGACTTTTACTGAAGTTGAATACACGTCAATGGTTGAAAAATTAGCAAATGATTTGAGTTTATTTCAGTTTCATCATCCTGAATACATGATTCAGTTATTATTGCAGATATCTGCTGTACACCTAATTTAAAGTAAGTGAATGTAGTGAACAGGCTCACACGGCCTCAATCGGACGGTCCCCTAGAAAAGCTCAGGGAAGCGGCTGTGAGCTCCTTTTTAACGGGAGTGGAGCAGTTAACCAGACGTTTGCTAAACCAACTTCTGTTCGCTTGTAAAACCGGAAAATGCAATCGAAAAAACCCTTCCGATAAGGCATAAATCTCACCTTTGTATTGCTTATCGTTGTTTGTTTTTGATTGCCTCTTGTGGCCCTTGGAGGAAACCACCAGCGGGTGGTATCTGCCCTCCGATCTCAGGGGGCAGTAATGAGCCTGTTATTGCCCCAATAAGGCAAGGAGGCTGCCCCACTAGAAGACTTACTTGGACAAGTAACACAAAGGTCAGATGTATGCTTTGTCTGAGGTGTAAACCATATTTTTCAGTCTATTTTCTTTTCTTTTATTATCTTTCTAGACTTCAAGGCAGTTTTGACAAATGTACGTGTGGTTAACCGCACCACCTCCTTTACAGAGCAGCTTTTCTACGGGACTTTCCAACTAACATCAAGCTCAAAGAGTGACTGTCAATGGAGAAAGTAACTCCATGAGTCACACCTATTGCAACAACATTGTTTTCTAGTGTCCCATGGAAACTTTGTTTTGTAACTTAATTCTGTTTTGGTCTGTGCAACTTGAAGCCATTTGTATTTGCTTGTGTTTTTTATATTTACAGTATGTTTTGTGATGCTTCATATGTTTTGTCAAATTGGTGAAGTTGTTTTCTTCATCTGCTGATGTTCTGTGTTTTCTGTAGTTGCAGTGCATTGATCTCCCAAGGCCATTGTAGTAAAAAGAAAAAAAACAGTGGATATAGAGAGAGGTCGCTGCATTCATATCTATAGCAGAAGTACTTTAACTTACATGTTAATAGCGCTCCTGAGACGGTGTGTGTGCCAGCCTGTCTGTGTTTGTATCTCTCTGGATCTATCATCACCACTCACACTCTGTTTCATCACGTTCATTAGTATCGTGTTTACTGTCTTTACTCCGGCATCCCATCAACTTACCATGCTTTATGCTTTATGTTAAGTGTGTCTGTAAGTTTTATGCAAACATGTGCACAATACGTTTAGTGTGCAGTAAGTCACTGTGTTAACCTGAAGGTTGTGGCTGTTAACCTTGCTGGCGTCCATCCATTGACGTCCCCAAGTCGCCTTGGTCTGGGCTCTGACTGGACGCTGACACAGGAATATCAGAGCTTGCTGTCTCTTTGTCGGTCTTTGCTTTCACCATCTCTCTCTCTCTTTGATGGAAAGCTGACACAAGAGTTTAGAGCTGTCCCTTCTTTCATCTCACATTCTCAGCATCTTTTCCTCCTTGTTTTACACCTTGATTTCTCTCTTATTCATAACTATTTGTTTACCCATTCTTGTCGTCTTTTGGTTAAGTTTTCTCTTTCCCTGTGTAGGTTGAATACAGACACGTACAAACACTACAGTTGTATAGCAGTGGGCCAATCTGCAATATGTATCAGCCACTTCAATGCTGGTGAGAAATATATTTACTTGCTGTGTAAATTATTGAAAGCGAGCGTGTGTGTGTGTGTGTGTGTCTGTGTTTGTGTGTGTGTGTGTGTGTGTGTCCATCTAGTATCTCCAGAGTTCTGTCTATGGAGCAATATAAACTTCCTGTTTCCTGTTTTGCTGGCCAATGATAACCTGATACACCCTGGAGAGAGCTGTGTGGGCGTCGAGGGGGGAAGTCGAGAAAAAGAGGCAAAGGCTAAGATAGGAAGGAAGTGGAAAGAGATGGGGGATAGCAAGTTAAAAAAGGAGTCCACAAATACAGATTAAACGATCAAATCAGGCTCCGTTGTGCTGATGAAACAAGCAGGAGCTCTTTGAATTGATATTACACGGAGTGTGTGCTCAGATGTTGTGTCAGTGGGTCACTGTCTCTGCATCCAACCTCCCAGGACACAATGCCGTTATTATTCAATTCGTTTTAATTGCTGTCAAGTCTGCCTCATTTGCATATGCATGCTAAGAGGGCATCTTATTGGAGGAGAGGTGGGAATGGAAATGGTTTGAAAAGCACCCATAGAGAGAGAGAGAGAGAGAGAGAGAGAGAGAG
>CALSBV010012216.1:12585-35657 GCA_943590825.1 Bovichtus diacanthus | reverse complement strand
AGAGAGAGAGAGAGATAGAGAGAAACGGAGAGAGAGAGAGAGGGAGGGTTGTATAAAGAAATGCTAAAAGGAGGAATGAATGAACAAACAAGTGAATAACAGACGGGATGTGAGTAAGTGCTTCTAGAAAAATCAGTCTCTCTGGTTACCACGGCAACGAGAGGTGCAAGTTGGCTCTGCTCCCTACGTAACCAATTATGTCTGTGTGTGTGTGTGTGTGTGTGTGTGTGTGTGGGTGTGTATCTACTATCTAGGGCTATTCATATGCAAAAGAGAAAAAGTGGGTCCATGTGAGCGTCTGTGAAAATGTTTGCAGGGCATTTGATTTTTAACACGATGTGTTTGCATCTGTCATCTGTGTAAAGCTGTCTTTTATATCACCAGCTGCATTTTCTGCCCTCCACACACACACACACACACACAGACACACACACACACAAGCAAACAAAACCCACCATGTTCGCACTGTTGTGTTTGAAGGCAGTTTACAAAAAGCTGCACATAAGGGTTTGTAGTTTGAGCACAATCAGAGGGGCTCCACCTTGTGAGAGACGTATCTATGAAACAGCAGAAATGGTTTGGTTAAAAATCTAAGGGACACCGCAGATTTTACACATGACGTTCATTTTACAGAGAGCCTGTTAACTAATTGGGCACTTAGGAAGCAAGGAGGGTGTAAAGAAAAACCCTATTGAGTTGCATTATGGGAATTGTAGGATCTAGTCTTTTTTTTTTTGACTCATCAGGAGACCAAAAGTCAAGATATCTTCATGTCTGCTGCTTCGATTTTGATCATTTATAAAAACTTTATGGAAGTGCAAAACTAAATTGTTGGAGTACCCTCTTTAATATATATTAAGAATAAGAGAGATATGTGTCTTTGCATTGGTTTCCACTTGATTTTACCTCCTCATCTTACTATAAGTGTGACAGTTGCCTCCTAATGTTTTTATTAACATCTCTTGTGAAAGTGATTTTTGATCTCTATGTGACTTTTACCTGGTTACATAAAGGGGGGGGGGGGGGGTAGTGTGGTGTGTATCAGGCTGAAACACTGCGTACATGTTTGAATGTCGTACTTTTAGGGTTAGTGGCACCTTTTTAACCATTCAACCATCTTCAAAAGCTTCTTCATGAGGTGCAACAGCTTATACTGCTGCTTAACTCTTTATTGAGGACTTCTCATGCTGAATTACAATGAGATCACACACACACACACACACACACACACACACACACACACACACAGTTCTTCCAGTCTGTGCTGCTGTGACATGCAGCCTATACACACAAGTCTTTGTCAGGCCGTTCTTTGTGGACTTGTACCTTTTCATGGGAGCCATTCTGTCCCTCAGTGGGACCACCAGTGAGTTAGAGAAACGGCCAAGTCGGACACTGGCACTAATTGGCTACGCTACTGGAGGCCCGCAGAGCCACACTTAGACTACAGAAATGAGCTCGTCAGTGTGAGGATGGAGGCTGGGCACGGTGCCTGCGGTAATGCGTGAGACAGAGGGAGAGAGATTTGTAATTAGGGGTCTCTGATGAACATGAGAAACCTACAGAAGCAGTTTAAAATCCTCCACCCTGCAACACACACACTGTCCGTCCTCTGACCAGAGCGGTTAATTGGTTGGTTGGTGTTGGTGTTTGTGGTGGTGGTGGTGGTGGATATGAGGGGGAAGGGGGGGGGGAGGGTCTTTTGTCTGATGCACTTCAGCTGCTCTGATTGACAGCAGGGACAGGAAGTGAGGGCGTGGGGCTTAGAGAGGAAAACAGCTTTTCTCTCCCTGCTGCCTTCCTCAGATTAACATTCTCCTCCACCTCTCCAAATTCCTCTCGTCCTCCTCTCTGCTTTTTCCTTCCGCTCGTGCTTTCACTCTCTCTCTTCTCCTCTCTCTGCCATGTCTTACTTCCCTCCTCCTCTGCATCCTTCTGTCCATTTATATCTATTCAGCATCATACAATACTTCTTTTAAAGGCATGTTTTAGTTACCCCCTTCTCGCCTTGTTCATTTCCTCAGAAGCGAAAGATTAGGTTACTCGGGGGCACTTAACCAGCGGAGGTACATTGCTAAACAAATGCTTATACAACTGTGCCACTGACGTGAAATGATTGAGTGTCTACTTATGCTCTATTAGCCCTGGAATAAATCAACTCAAACCCAGGCAGAGCTTTGTTGACTGATAACTGTGTGTTTCAGGGGTTAAATGTCAGGTTCATGTCACACTTTTGATAGAAGCTACAGGACAGTTTTACAACTCCTGATGGCTTCTGTGAAAAAATATGTATTTTTTTGATAGCCATCAAGAATGAACTGAAAGCTGCAGGAGGTTGATTGAGGACAAAAACATGACATCATCAGCTTTTTTTCGAAGCCTCTTCTTTAGAAATTTAACTGCTGCATTTGCCAGGAAACAAAAACATTATCTCTTTATCACCAGTAAAAAAAAAAAATACATCTGCATAACGAGGAATCATTTCCCTTTCTGTCCTCAAACAATACTCACGTGTAAATATGTACATACAAGCTCTATGGTTTAACCCCCAAACCCACAAAAACAAAAGTCAAGACAATTTGAAAGGAAATGGCGCTCAACCAAACTGGAAGAATCTCGTTTAGTCTGGCTAGATAATCTTAAACTATAAGAAGGCTCTCCATAATGCCAGAGCAGCTTATTACTCATCATTAATAGAAAATAAGAACAACTTCTTCTTCTTTTCAGCTCTGCAGCCCGGCTGACAGTGAGCCACAGCTCTTCAATTCCTACATCACTCAGTAGTGACGACTTCATGAGCTTCTTTAACCATAAAATTATAATTAGAGACAAAATTAATCACTTCCTGCCGTCAACCGGTAATGACTTACCTTCAACCACCGGAACCTGAAAAACAGCTGTAACACCTGAAATACATCGAGACTGCTTCTCTCCCAGCGACCTTAACCAGCTAACTTCAACAACTACGTCGTCTAAGCCATCAAACTGTCTCTTAGACCCTTAATTAAGACTGAAGTTATTAAATATGATCGACCTGTCTCTATGATAGAGCTGTACCACAATCCTTTAAAGTAGCCGTAATAATAAAACCTCTTCCAGTCTTGATCCAGAGGTTTTAGACAACTATAGGCCGATATCTAAGATAGCAAAACAGATGTGTGATCTTTTACATAACAATTCTTTATTTGAGGTTCTTCAATCTGGATTTAGAATGAGTTGATAAAATCCAGTGAATATCTTCCATAGTTAATATTTTTGTATGAAATGTCTAAAGCCTCAAATGAGCTTTGGTTAAACCCAGAAATTACCCAGAATAAGGACTGTTTGTCCCCCATCATTTACACTAGAATGGCTTTAGGAAGGCGTCTTTTTTTATTAAAGATCTCTTATATAGATTGTAATGAATGTGACAAACACTAATCCCTTCTTAAACATGCAAACCTCATAAATTCAATACATTTAGCCATCACATTGCTTATACTGTATCTAAACATAACCGTATTCCCTGTACGCCTAAACTGAAAGTATTTAAATGATCATTTACATTCGTCTTTTGTCCACCAGGTAACTGTAGAGAAATGGTAACGCTAACAGCATTACATGGGAGTTCAGTTTAAACTGATTATCTAAACCAACGTAAGAGGGTGAAACTAAAGGTGAAAGCAAAACTATGAAAATAAGACCCAGATTGTAAGAAAAACAGTTTTCCCTGTTTATGTTTTGGTTTGGTCTGCCAATCACAGTGCTTCTCCCCATAACTCAGTTAGGATCCATTACAGTTACTCTACTTAGTTTGAGAGAAAGGTCCTCATGAGGACAAATGTTGGGAGAATTTAAGAAAAATTAAACACAGCAGACAGCTTACCACATTCACATTTTATTTCCCATGTCTTCCCATTTTCTGCGTTACAATGAACTTAAAGAGTCGCTATCACTGCTCGTTTACCTCAAAACAAAAACAAAAGTAGCCCGACATAAAATGCTACGGACAAACAGAAATATAACAGCGCACACAATTCTAAGGGACATTTTTTCAGATCATGTATCCTTTACACACACACATACGCCCAGAACAATGACCTCTCTCGGCTTGTAGGTTGTTCATGAGTAAAATCTGTAAGGAAGGAAAGCCAAGAGAAAGACAGAAAATGAGGGAATGAAAGAGGTTAAAGGGACGGAGAGAGAGAAAGTGATTGGGAGGAGTAAAGGAGAGAGAGGGGATAATCAAATTGAAAGAAGAAACGCACTGTAAGAGCATTAGCTGAACTGAATAATGGAATAACTTAAAACTCCTACACACACACACTTCAACTCATACAATCAAAATGCCTCATATACATACACACATACAGGTTTGCATCCCAGAAAACAATACTTAATAAATTACAAAATAAAAACAAGAAAAAATAGCCATGCTGTACAAATTCAACTGAAACGTACCTTATCTCCATGAACAAATAAAGAAATAATCAAACAAACTACTTTTTTACTCTCAATACAAAGCACCATCTGTTTTTATGCATGGGTCTCTTTTCAGCAAATCCACAAAATGTACATACAGATTTGAGGAAAGGATAAAAAGGAAACTAAATTCCAGTATAACTTTTAAAACATCACAGCAATGTTACCTCCAGCTTTGGGCAGGGACTGAGAACTTCAAACTAGTGAGGTGACTGAAGTTGAGGTTAGCAAACTGTGACATGTTGTAAAGTATTTCTTTCTTTTTGTTTTGCGTCTATAGTGTTTATCCAAAGTGCAAAAGTGTTTTTCTGCTCTCTGCAGCTCATGCGTCTTGTTCGCTACTGCTTTGCCTAACATTATAATACTGTCTATTATTAAAAACAATGAAAACACCAACAGTGCATGTGGATATTTTACATTCCAGCTTCATGTTTTTAATGCTGTACGTGACCGAGGAACTCAAACCAGACCTGTCTTAGTTAGTTTGTGGTGTTTTATATCTGCATTCCCTTTATAGTACAAGGTTTGTCTCGATGAAGACGTGAACATTCTACATTTGAGTGATATAAATAGCTTCAGTTTTGGATAAAGCAAGGCAAACAGCACATGGGCGATGGGACCAAGTGCACTGCGGCCGGAGAAGGAGGGTTTTAAAGAGAAGAGGTGAAGCAACAACTGAAGTGTAGTTACATATCAGTAGAGTTTTCTACACGAGACACTCGGGGTGACGGAGGTTAACCTGTAGCTAAGCTATGACAGAGCCGTGTGGTCATCCCTGCATTCTATTTAGACCACACTACCTTGGCTTGTCAACAAAAAAAAAAAAGGAAGGGAAGAAGGAGGCAAGTGAGGAAGGACACAGGAGTGTCACCAAAAGGAGTAAAAAGTTAAAGTGCAGGGTGAGACTAAAGAAAAGAAGGAAAAAGGGAAATCAGAAGGCAGGCTGGTTGGTTCTCTAAGCTGGTCATTTGGGGAGATCCAGTTTCCCCCCCATCACCAGGAGTGTTTTAACCAAACACAGGGTGCTGTGTGAGAGGGGGTTAAAAAACAGTACCTACAGAAGCCACTGGCTCTAGGACACTACCACAGCCTTGTCAGGTAGCTTGAGCGTAAGACCGGCTGTGAGAAATGAGTGACTGGACAAGGGTTCAAGTTAAGGATCGGCGGTGCCTGCTGTTTGCTGCTCTGGCTAGCTATAAGTGAATCTCAGAGGCTATATGGTGTCTGAGGTCAGGGGTTACAGTTCATGAAGGTTATAGTATGACGGTGAAAGGTGAGAACATTCATCGAGCAACAGAGTTGGCTCCAGTGGGCCAACAAAATCCATCTGGGAAAGGAGCACCTCAATGTAGCCTAAGTACCACCATTAGGTGTCTATATAACAGGGTCAGGTGTAAATCTAAGCTATTTATTCACCAGTCGAAATGAGAAGTGTGGGTTCGGACTACTATGAAATATTTAATTTTAGATCAGCTAACAATCCAAGCACTGGCTGGTTATACGCTCACATTGCCAGCTCTAGAGGAGACGACCCTTCAGCGTTAGTCCCTGTGATTGGTCTCAGAGTCTGACAGTTGATCGAGGTGATCGGGATTCTCTTGGACTTCGGTGGCGTGCTCGTTTTCGGGCTCGCCGTCCTCATCGTTGCTCTCTGCGCTGTAGTCTATCGCCTCCAGAAAGGACGGCTCGTCCTCCTCCATCACGTAGGTGGTGGGGCTGCTGCTGGATAACAAAATAAAAGTGTCATTAACTTTTTCTTCTGTAAGTTAATGATGTGAATAAGCTCCTCACAGACATCATTTCAGGGCTTTAGAAAAGCACCATTGATGCCTATGGATGTTTTTAGATAAATATATAATAAATGAAACATATTTATATAGCACTTCTTAAAAACAAAGCCTAATCTTCACTTACATTATATAGTACTGTACAGCATATAACTGTCATGTCATTGTCCTTCACTCTGAGCTGAACTCAACTAAGAGCTCTTTGAGTTCACAATCTGAAAAGGTTTCATGGTCCTTGCAAATGTACTTTTGAGAAGCCCATTTCTTGAAAGCACAAATCAAACACAGCACGGGGCACTCATACAAAATGTGGGATTAGTTTCCAGTTTATTTGGATAAATATTATCAAGGTTCAATGTGTAATTCCGAGCCACCTGCTCCAAAGAAACATGGGCAGTATTTCACCTCTAAACACGGTCCACACAATCTCTAATGTTCATATTTGTGTTGTAGTAGTTTGGCATATTTATTGTATTCTAATTCATTCTTTATATTGTGTATTGCATTTACTCCTGTCAGTCAGTCAGCAGGGCAAGAATACGCAAAATATGACCAAACTATTGAAACTCTGAGAGCCGGTCAGAAAACTCTGCTGTCTTCTAATCTTCACGTGAGGCTGATCCCTCTGTGTTTACTGAGCACTGATGTTAACTGTGGGCTGTAACGTGGTGGTAGTTTGTTTATTGGACTAAATCCAAAGTGGCAGAAACTAGAAAACGACCGTATATTTGTCTCGTCTTCCCGGTGGCGCCGCAGTCACACGGAGCCCCAGTCAGCGGCCGAAGAGACTTGAGCTCAGCCGGCGGTCACAGCGAGAGAAGCAGTAAATTCCTAATTTTGATAAGAAGGATGTTTGGCATTTTAGCTTGATAAATGACTTGAACACTTAATTGATTCATTTTCTGTCAACTTGACTAATTGAGTATTTTAGTTTCTAAAAAAAAAAACTGAAGGACACAGAAACTGAATGTACTACAATATTATACATATTAAAAATCTAGAATCTTAACAAAATAGAAGCTGGACACAAAGTGTTCTCTGACTAGTGTGGCTGTTTTTTTTCCTCCTGTGGGTCTTAATGGTTAAATGGTTGCTGGTTCTTTGAGGTTTTAGTGGCTTTAGTGGGTTTTTAATGGTGTTAATGGCCTGAAATGTGATCCCAAGGAGACAGTCGATCAGGGGGGCTCAGACAATGATCTCCCACCAAGCTCACAGTGTGAGTGCAGGAGAGAGACAGAGACATTGTGACTCAGTAAATGTACAGTAAATATATGTGTGTGTGTGTGTGTGTGTGTGTGTGTAATAATGTGGATGGACAGAATATTGTCCAAACAGATAATGAGAGTTATGAGTCAACCATTACAGGCCATTATAGAAAAACCAAACCCAATTTCTCTTTTCTTTAGGTTACATTTTCTGCATCCATCGCTACATACAGTCCATCTTAAATGTACAGATCTGTGTATGTACTGTATAATTAAAGATAAAAAACAATTACCTTAATTCACATGTGGATAAACCTCCACATCTCCAAACACATACGTTCATCTCCTTCTGTCTTCCTGACACTCACACAGAAACACACCTACACCCATATCCACCCATTTACTCACTCAGAGACACCCAGTTATTTGCAGACGCCTCCCAAAAGGCCACAATATCATTGTTGTGCTGACCCATTAAATGGTAAGTGGTACCATACCAAGCCCTACGCATTAAACCATAAACCCAGGATGAGAGCAACCAATCCCAAGGGATATTCACACAAACAAACACACACACACACACACACACACTCGCACACATGCACACAAAAACACTTTTGGAGTCCCTTAATGATCAGACACATAAATGATGAATGAATATATCAATATTAGAGTAGAGTAGGTTAGTAGGAGAGAGACTGGGAGACACAGAGAGATGGAGAGATGTGAGCATTAAGTGGTTTTGAGTTTAAAGCCATTATTTCAAACCAACTGCTTTAACAAATCTGTGGAGGAGAGAATGCTGACATTGAAAAAGAAAAAAGAAATTAAGATAACCTTGGTGGTCACGGCTTGGGTTTGGCCAAGTTTAATAATTTATCTGTGTGGTGTTGAACTGAAGTACAATTTAATCTGTGTGGACCTCACATTTCCGAACAGGGAAGAGTTGATTTGACGTACATTTAAGATCAGTGGTCATTTGTTAGGATGTTCGAGAATAACGCCAGCTCATCGTTTTGAAGCCATTTCTTAAAATATGGACCCAAGAAACTTTTTTCTGAAACATTTTTTAATGGGTCTGTGTTCAGATTTTGATCAATATTTTAGAGCTAAAACATAATTTTCCTAATTTATCTTTAACTCTTATGTTCTGGTCCATCTCAAACCAATGATTTTTTATCAACCTGATATTTCTTGATTTTTACTGATTTTAGCAAGCGCACTGTTTAAAGGGGAGGGCTATGACTTCAATACTTTTCTATTTATTAAGTTTTAATAAAGGCAGAAAAAACATATATTTGAAGTAGGGCTGAGAGTTAAGTTTCACTTCAGTATTGAATTATTTATGTACTATTTTATCAATAAATAGTTTAGCTGTATAGACTACAAATGTAGAAAATAGTGGAAAAATGTCCATGAGTTCCCAGAGCGCAATATGACAATGAACGGATTAAAACCCAAAAATATTTTATTTGCAATCATATACAAACTGAAAAAAAATCCTCACACTGAAGAAGCTGAAACCACAGAATAATTGGCATTTTTCCAGGATAACTACCAACATTTATTACATCTTTGAGGGCATAAAAACAAGATTACTTTTTGTTTGAGTTGTCCATACTATGCCATTGGCAACACAGAGAAGAGAGGAGGCCAGTTTTAAACTCAAGGACCATAATAAAGATGAACTACTGAATCACTTCCAATACTCTTCTCTCAATAATGTTGAGGTAAAAACAATGTGAAAATATTATACATTGTGTTTGACTAGTGACATTAGCGTTTGTCTTACAGTTGAAGAACAAATGCAATGCTGCTGTCCCCTGAACACACTGGCACTTAAGTGGATGAGGACATGCTCTGACACTGATCACTTTAATATATTTCTTTCCTACTTTGTGCCAACATATTCCAGCTACGAGCGACCGTGCAAGAAGGCAGCGTTCTCGTTTGCATGTTTCATGTGCATTTAATCCGCCCGGAACCATCCTGTTCACCGCGGCCTTGGAAGACCTCACTGTGTAGGTGTAAACGGTGGAAATGGTATAAAAGATCGTGTGGCTGATGTACGCACTCTTACAGAAATAATGACATTACTGACAATTATTCATACCCATTCCACTCTCACTCCAGAGTTTTCATTATGTTCATCACACATGATCATTGACAGAATTTCAATGATGCTCACAGCAACCCTGCATAATGCGAGCCTTCATGTGTGTCTTGAGTAGTGCTTCAGCGGAGGACCGGAGTGACAGTCACACCGCTGAGTATCAGTGCCAAGAGGGGGAACGTGTCTGGCAGTAAGGAGGGGGATTTGTGCAGATAAAAAGGAAAACAGTCTGTAACCACTTTACTGTTTTCCAGGTAGAATTTTTTTTGGCAACAGAAGTTACTTCTCATCTCAGATGTCTTGGAAAGTTAACAATGCTGAGAAATAAAAAGTTCAGAAATTTGAAATAACTGGTTCATGATATCGGTAGTGTTATCTTGCCTTCTTGTTTCCATGAGACCACAGACTATATTCCTCAACTGTGTATAGTGTGTGTGTGTGTGTGTGTGTGTGTGTGTGTGTGTGTGTGTGCGTGTGTGTGTGTGTGTGTTTCTAACTTTAAAAGTAGCGCCGTCGCAATATACCGACAATAACCATGATTTAAAAAAAATGTTTTAAATATTGATATCATGTTAATAAAACACATATGATAACATTAATCAATGTCAATAATCCAGTGGATATTAAATATATGCTTTTGTAGTCATGGTTACAGATTCTCTCTCCACCAGCCTTCACTTGTAATTTAAGTCTAATTCATTTGCCAAAAAGGAGGAAAATTGCACAATAAATGAAGTTAAAGATTAATTTGACTGATAGCATTATTGTTTCTTTGCAAATTTTCTATAGAGTTAGCGATAATATCGTTATCGTGAATTCTTTTGGCCACGATTACCATGTAGGGAAAATCTGACATTTTGACAGCACTACTTTAAAGGAACGCTTTCCATCTCTGAATAGCCTCACAGCATCTGTGTGCACCTGCATGGAGTGTGTGTGACTTTACTAACCTGACCACTTTAGACTGTGTCCCAATGATATCGCTCTCTAGATCCAGCAGGTGTTGGTGATTGCGGAGCACCGTCAGCCTCTTCAGCCTCAGCAGGGCCACGCAGAACTGAGCTCCCATCTCCTCCAGCTCTCTGGTGCCGATCTGAAGACCCTGAAGAGAACACGCACGTGCACATCAAAGACATATAGTGACTAGATAAATACCTATATGTTCACCAGGAGGCATTGGAACACAGGAAATTCCCAATCCTACAAACTTGCAGGCACAGTTCATGCACACTTGCAACATACAGCTAGATTAAAAAATATATATATTTCAAAGGTCCAACAGAAATCTACTTTAAAATGGCGGCTGTGGTTTTTTTATATCTGCTCTGGAGCCTGGGGATGGAGCCGTTGTCCATCTTCAAACGCCCCAATTCTCAATGCTGGAAAGCACTTGCTGAGGAAACTTTTCATGTTGAAACATGATGATATATTTCATTTCCAGGAAGCACACATTCAAACGCATATACACTCACACCTGCAACCCTAACAAAGTCTTCTCAGTGCTGCACAATCATTCAAGTAAATGAATACTCACTCAGGGACACACACACACAGGGCTCAACCCCGACTCAACCAAAAAAACTTTCATGTTCCCATTTCCCCAGAGCAGAGCTAGGAACATCTAAACTTGGCCTGGCCACAGAGATATGCAGCCCCAATTCAGAAGACATTAGTTCCTGCACATCTGGACAAAAACTTCCACACAAACCAGTGGGGGGGGGGGCTAATCAGTGCCAAAATGGCATCCCTAGACTGCCTCTGAATATTTAAGTTGTTGAAATTGGCAGAATTCAGTAGGAAGGAAATCAGCTATGTGGAAAGACAGTGAGAATGAATAAATAGAGGTAAAGAGGTCAAAGAAAGGCGGAAAAAAGACAAGAGGCGAAGCAAAGAGAAAGTGGAAACAAGGACTGCAGCTCCACCTGCTGGACATTTGAATATTAATAGGGGAACCTCCCTCTCACTTACAGGGGGTGAACACAACAAAACGCATGTACGATGCAATAAAACCGGACACATTAGCCGAGCATTTAATTCTCCGCTTTTTTGTCAAGCTTTTGTCAGAAAGGAAAATCGTTAATTTGCCTTTTCCCCCCCCACACTGTGGCTCATCAATTAGCATACTCGCAAATAATAAAAACTTCTATAATAAATATATATAAACTGTACATATAGCTGCACAAAGGGAGTATTTAACTGCAGGGTTCTTGTCTTTCTTTTGTCCATACAGTATGAACAAAATGAAATGCACGCTTGCCTTATATTTGCCCTGGTCACAACCACAGAGCGTGCTCTCCATGGTGTAGCTGCGTTGCACTCCTATCTCTCTCCACACAACAACGCGGGCGGTTGACTCTTTGGAGCGCTCCACAACAAAACTACAGCTCGCCATGCTGAAGGCCGGGGCGATCTGGGACAGGATCTTAGGAAGTGCCTGAAAAACAGAAACAGTGTGAGTGTATTTATGTAGGTATGTGTGCGTTAGTGCATCGGGGGCAGATGATGAAAATGTATGGATTGATTGTGTATTGTATGTATGGACAAATAACTGTGTCCAGCAAAGACTGGCTTATGTACAGAGCAGTTGCTTGACAAAGCAGCAGTATTGACAGCTGGTAGCCTGAAGCGACACGTCCACTGGCATCCAATGACGTCCTTATTAGCATTCTGCAGAGTAAAACTTTTTTTTTTTTTGCATTCCCAAATGAAGAGACAAACAACAAAGTGATCTTGACCTGACCAGCTGACTGGTGAATGGAAAGAAAAAGTTCTACAGCACTGCAGAGCAACATTCAAGGTGCATTACTAAAATAACTGAAGTAAACCAAAGTTGAACCCGTTTGTCAGATGAGAGCTGGTGTTGAAACACATGTTAATGACTAGATATATAGTAGACTAAATTTAACAGATTAAGGAATTCCATAGCAACGACATAAAGGTAGGGATAAAAGCATGCATCTCAAAACTGAAAGCTGCAAAAAGATATGTTACGGTTAGGATAATTACAAATAGAGAGAAAGTGAAATGCAATAACTGTCAGTATTAAAGTGTAAAAAATTAAAAAATGGTGCTACAATCTGTAGTCGAGGACACAGGGACTGCATTTCAATGCATACACTTCACAGGACAGACATGTGCTGATTTAAATATAAACTGCTTAACTACTTAATAAATAATCTCTTTGTACTAAATTCAATGCAATTATTATTCAGTGATGTGAGAACAGTAATCTGAAACAGAGAGGAAGACTGAGGAAGTGGTACTTTAAAAATAAGTACATAAAAAAAATGTGTGTTACATGCGCAGCACATTTGTGTGCGTGTGCATGTGTGTGTGTTTGTGTGTGTGTGTGTGTGTGTACCCTGTATCCAAGGTCCTCCTGTAAGTCACTGGACGTAGCACTGATATTGGACTGCCAGACTGTCTCCTTCACACTGCAGCCGTACATGAAAACATTCTTCTTCCTGGAATGACCGTGATAATCGCAAAACACCTGTGCATTGATCGCGCGCACACATACGAACAAGCGCACATGCACACACACACACACACACAGAAAATAGAGGGAGGAAAAAATTAAGATCAAGATACATATTGCAATGAACCAAAATTGGCTTAATCTCCTCTTCCTCTGTTTTTACAAGCTTTTTACAAATGAACAGACAAGTTACAATAGCGTACATTTACTGTATTATCGTCACATGAACTGTGATACTGTGTTATAATTGCTGTAAATGTCAGTTGTAGGGCAGTGTTGCTGCTCATATCTCTGAAAAGACATTTTCTCAGCTCTGTTTTCAGAGGAAGGACAGCGACATCGCCTTGCTTTGTGTTATAAAGTCATCACCATTTGTACAGTAAACAAATCTCCCATAAAGAAATATCCCATTATATCTAACCTGCTGACACTCAATGCTGTACAGAGGCCAATTAAGGCTGTTGTTTCATGGTAACTGCATAAATGTCTTAATGTGGTGACTTATTAATCTGAAACTTAGTGGACATGCAGCCAAACAGAGTGCAGCAGAACAGCAGAAATGGCACCTACATTAATAAGATGTTAGGAGAAGTTCTTTATACTTCCCAAATGAAAGATGATGCAGCAAAGCACAAAATACCCCCAAAGTGAATTAAGTCCAGTTAGTTAGAGGTCATACCAGTGGTGCCCTTTGTATGTGTGCAAGGTACTGCAGCAGGCTCTTAGTGTGGTAGATGGTGGGGTGGAGCTCAGGATTGGGATTCTGCCACTGGCGATTCAAATCCTCTCCACTCAGAGAACAACGATGACTACAGCAGAAAGGAGACGGCAGAAGAGGGGAAGGATACAGAGTGGAGGAGAGAAGAGCAACAGCTGGAGAACCCTTCAGGACAAGATTTTGTGTGTGTTTGTATAAATAAAGCTGTGACCAATGCGCAGGCCCAGGTTCGGCAGACGTATGTGTGTATACTTGAAAGCTGTGAATGCGTGTTCATTTCCTTCTCTTTTTACTCACTTTCCATTCACAACTCCATCAGGGTTGAGCATGGGGACTATCTTGAAGATGTAGGCCTCTCTCAGGCTGGCTGCCAGTGGGCTGGTGCCCATCAGGAACTCCAGCGTGCCCTTCATTACCCAGCTGGCGTTGGTCTCTCCAGGATGCACTCTGGCTGACAGGAAGATCAATGGACGATTCCCTGAAGAGTGAGAAAGAGGGAGAGCACAGCACAAACAGGTATGAGAAAAAATAAACAGATTCTTCAATTTAAAGTTTTCACAGCTGAGAAACAGCATCAATAAACTACAGTGGACAGAGCACTGGCATGCCCCGATACCCCAGGGCTGTTCTAATGTAGTTATATAGTAATGTAGTAAAAAGGTTCTTACAAGGATTAGGTTTTTATTAATTAACTAATAGAAAGAAACGTTTCTGTCACTTATTAGCAAATTTCTTAGAGGACATTTTGGAGAACTATCCATGACTAGAATAGTTTAGTCAGTAAGGTTTGATTAAACTGACAACACAACAGCCATTAAATGTTTAGATACTATGGCCTATTGCCAATAGTTTCAAGCTGCCAGCTGTTACCAGGCCATATGACAAACATACATACACCCATGTCAGTTTACATACCGATGTGATCATGATTTTGTTGTCAAAAACAATTCAGGATAAATCAATGATTTGCGGGGCATTTTTTTGTCTTTTGTCTTAACATCCAGGACTTTATTTCACCAGGATAATCCATTCACTATCAATACTCTGGGAGTTCTGAGTACAAACAATACAAATATATCATACAGTAGTAACAGTCTGCCGATCAAGTATTCAAGTGTCCAGATTCCAGTTTATGAAAATCCTGCAGCTGAGATTATTCTGCTCAGGTTTGAGAGAGACGGTGAGTAAATAAAAAAGACGCATGTACGCAGACCTACAGTGATTTACTTACTAAATTGACAGATGTGGTCATTGGAGTTGGACTCTGGCATGGCAGTGATGGTGAGAAGGGGACAGCTGTTTCCCCCCAGAGTTTCACACAAGACGTCCTGTCTCAGGTAGATCTGAGGGGTCCTCAAAGCCTCCAGTTTGGACAGATGCATCTGAGGACACAATGACAGAATGACAGTTTTTACATTTTGCTAAAATGATTATCTACAACTTCCATTTACGCCCCCATCCCTCCAGGGTTCTTAACATTTTACTGTTGTTTTATTGTTCTGATTAAGTGATTCAAATTGGGCTTCTTCTCTTGGTTTTTTTTTATTATAAGCATTTCTTAATAGTCAGGCAGACAAAATGCAATTATAAAAACATAACTATTTACATAATGAGTGTACAGTAGTTTGAGAGCTCAGTAGTTATCTGAGCTCATATTTGAAGGACATATAAGTGATGCAACAAGGGAAACAAAACAGTGGAGCCTATCAAGAGGCGAGACGCGTGCATCTGGGGTTACACTGGGGATTTAGGAGGTTTAGCAGTAATAATTAATGAACAAGCGTACGATTAAATTTGACATTTTTGTACGGAGCAAAACCATTTATACTAGACAATATGACCAAGAGGAGGATGCAAATGTTAGTGTACGCTCTCTAGATTACAGCAAACAGGGGTATTAATACTACCTTTAGAGTGGAGTATGTATACGGGTAATGATAGGCAAAGTAGCAGACATCATCCTTATGGCTGAAGCTTGTGCTGAAGGTCATCGTATAATAGGACTTTCCTTTCTGACCACCAGCTGCAATGGAACTCCTCGCAAAGTGATTCCTGTAGAGGAGGAGGAACATATCACGAGCTTCTACCTAGTTTATAATGTTGGAGTATTATCTCTGCACATTGCACATATTCTTCACTGGTCAATCTTTTGCACATCCCTGCACAAACTGTACAGCTTTTTCATAAAAAAAAAAAAGATATATTGTACATAGTAATTTAAGCATCTTTATTGTACATCCTTCTATTCTATATTTATGTGGCAGCACTTGCTTTTATTTTTATTTTCTCTTACTATGTTTATTGCTACGCACCAAAACATGTTATTAACACCTCAATGACAATGTCTAAAAACCATAACTAAACCCAAAAGCCCTAAAACTGAACATTATAGGCATCATTAAAATAATTTATGGCAGTAAAATTGTATTTCATAAAAGTGTATGTAACATTATGCATGCACTACTTTCTAAATATGTGGTGCAATTTGTAAAGAAAGGGTGTTTCACCCTTTTCCTTCTAAAGGATGCTTTCGAAAATGTTGCAGGACTAAGTACATTAATAACTCATAATAACTGTGTCAGTGTAGCAAGCTATAAAGTAGCCAAGAGTGCTTTATAGCTACTGTATATAAAATGTATAAATATACAAGGTAATTAATAAACCACAGCCCAGTAGCTGCATTATGGGGAATTGGTATGCTGCATGAAAACTGTGCTCTTACCCCGTGTAACTGTAACGATTATTAAAAAGGTCATTTTTCCCTTTCCCCTCTCCCAGTGCACCTACTTGTAGTAACAGATGTCTGTTCCTGTTCTGACCCAGCGAGGCTTGCCGCTGATCGCCTCCTGCACAGAGTACATCAGCACCTGCATGCCTGCACACACACACGAGAAGAAAGACACAAAAGTTAATAACGTGTGCAGTCTGGTGCTCAACCTCATATAGACTAACTGTAGGTCAAAGGGCCTTTAGGTTTAATCCAGTCTAATTTAATGTAAGATTTTAAAAGATATACTGATCTTGTGTCGGTCAGATGGAGCATGACAAACTGAAACAGTGTTTCACATGGTGTTGTGCATCTCACCGTAGTTGAACTGGCTGTTTGACTTCTCAGAGTTGATGATGTTGAAGCGGTATGTGGCTCCAACACGCATGCCGCTCACCTCAAAGTAGAACCACTGGTGGTAGTGATTACTGTTGATGTCGGAATTCAGCACAAGGTCGTACTCGTATCTGGAGAAACACCACAACACAAATTGTAAATGTGGAGCCAACCACCATCAACCATCAACAATACTGACGTAACAGTACAGTTTTGTTTTTAATAAAAATTGAGATAAGAATGAATCTAGTAAATGTTTTCCATGGCTTTACATGTCATTAATGTGATAAAAGGGACTTTACCTAACACTGTACATCGAATTGCTCCTTCTCATGCGACCGATGTAACAATAAATACTTACTTCCTAACTTGAACTGCCTTCCTGAGGTTGCCGGACTCAAACTGAGAGTTGAACTTCAGTGATTCCCCATCATCTTCAATCACAGGACAACTGAAACACAACCAAATGTGGATCATAGTTTGAGCTAATCTGCTGTGTGAATGTCACTGCTTTCTACATTATCAGAAAAAGGACAAACTGTAGCTTTCGTCATAATTGTGGGTCCATTTAACCTGTAAATGATGTACTGCTTTATGTTATCAGACTCAGTAAGAGGAACTCACCTAGGAATGTCCAGGTCGTAAACTACTTTATCCACGATATCATTGGGATGAATCAACCTCTCAATGTCCTGGAAGATTTTAGACCTGCAGGATTAGACCCATAAACACATTTATCATTAACACAATGGATGGACAAATATGTTTTCTATTAAAAAACACTTGTTATTAATGAGGATGAATGCAATAATTTGTAAGAAATGCCTTTAGCCACTACCATGACTTTGCAGACACAGCAAAGTGAAAACACTCCCCTTTAACGTTTTGCAAATTGTGGATGGAAATTTGACTCACAACTTAAAAAGCATAACTAGAACATCACTATTACTAAGGCTCCAAAAGGTTTGTCTGGAGCCCCACAGGTCAGCACAAGGACATGCTCACATCTGTAGTATAAGCCAAAGATTTGAAAACATTCAAAATATTCTGTATGCTAAATATTTGCTAAATCTGGTGACTATTTCTGACGTGGAAAACACAATTGTACACTGTAGTAAAAAAATATGTTTCTATAAATACACACACACGTTAGTTTTTATAATCTGTATTCCCTCTTCAGTTTATATGCTCAATGAAACCACACTTTTCAGAAAGATGTCTCACCTCTGCACACCATAAACTCTCTCCTGAAGGGGTTCCCTAAATGTTGGGGCTACATGGCCGAAGTAGTCTGGGTAAGCCACTTCAGCGTACTGGGGCACGGAGTGAGTTCCCTTCACCATCTCCACGTAAAGGTCGGGGTCGTGCAGCGGGAGGAGCAGCGCCGTGTCTGGTACCTCCAGAACTGCTCCTTCCCCTCCCTCATCCTCGGCCCCCTCTGAGCCGCAATCTGAACCCCAGTTACTGCCTCCTCCTCCCACACGACGAGTAGCGATACCACCCAAAAGCAGAGGAGACTGTATGTGTCTTGTGGCATTGACTGGGGATCCTTCTTGTTTGATTCCCCTTTCTCCTTCTTCTCCTGAGTTCAGAGCCCCCTCCTCTTCTAGGGAGACGCACTCCAACACATGTGCTAGGTCCTGTTCTATCATCTGCCCTTGAGACAGAGGCCTGGCGAGGGAGGGCAATGTACGTGTGTCGGGGGAAGGAATGTGAGCCTCCTCTTTTTTGTTTTGGTCCTTGGTGAGGTGGATGGTGTCCAGTTCTAGAGGTGTTAGTGGAGGAGGGGGAGCAGGAGTGGGAGCGGAAGGAGGCGGCAGGGTGTGTTGTCCTTTGGTAGGGTTGCAGTCCCCCAGAGAGCTTGATATGGGGCCGTGCTTTGGGGACAGGGCTTGAGCTGTGGGCACGATGATTGGCCGAGTGGATCGAGTTGAGGCTGATGATGAGGAGAAAGATGATGATGAGGATGTGGTAGAGGCACTCTTTGAGGATTCAAAGTTATAACCCTGTAGGAATAAGATTTTTTTTTGTAATTACCAATGGTGTACAGGTGTGCAAAATAGGTTTTAACATCTCAGACATTTATTATAAGTGCAAGGCATTAAAATCAATATACAAAATGTCTAAGAGCAACACACACTGCAAGTAACTACCCAAAATGAGAAAAAGTAGTGGAAATTATGATAAAAAACTATTATTAAAAGTAAAAATAACAACATCAATAACATTAAATATAATAAAATAAAGAAAATAAATAGAAAATAATAATGGTAAATGGACTGTATTTATAGGGCACTTTTCTAGTCTTAGCGACCACTTAAGCGGCTTATTACATTACATTATTACATTATAAAGTGCTTTACAACACAAGCCAGCAATAATCATAGAATTAAAAAAGGAAAAAAAACACAAAAAGAAAGAAAAACTAAATAAGAGATAAGATAGATTGATGTCTCATACTAATTCATTCTGACACACAAGAGTGCTGGCATTGAGCCAATAAGATACAACATTTAACAGACTTACTTATTAATAGGCCAATTCTGTTATAATTCATGTTGGTTTAAATGGAGGTTTTGGTCATTTCACCATGAAATCTTGTAATCAGGGGCACAAATGACTGACCTGGAAGTCTTCAGATAGCTCCAAGAAGAACCTCTCATAGACCCTCAACTCCTCGAACGGACGGCCGGGGTTCTTTTTGGGATGTAGCTTGTTTAGGTCCGTCTCTATGTCATCATTCTAATTTAAAAAAAGGAAGCAAACACACACATCTCAATGTAAAACTTCAGAGCGTGTCTGGCTGTATTTGGGCTATTGCGCAAGTGTGTTGATATTTGAGGAATATGAGATGGAGAAAACATTGGGGTTAAAACTACAGCTAATAAGAAAATAACAAAAGGGACACAAAAATGTGACACTTATTTTGTGTAGCCGTTTCATTTTAGGGGGATTTTATAGTGTTGGACATTCACTGCATGGTTCGTCACCCTCTGTACGGGCAGAACAACGTTTTGATTGAATCAGTAGTTAGAAATGCATTCAGATACGGTCGGCATGTTCGACAGTGACATGAGAGTTAGGCACTGTCTGGTGAGTTATGACTGCCCTCTGCTGGAAATGTTGAGCTGTGTCAGCGAAAACTCACAAATCTGTAGAAATTCAGTATTACATCATTAAAAAGTCCCCAAATATCAATCACGGTATGATAATGTAATTATTCATGATTTTTAAATAAATGGCCTATTTATGAATTCTCATTATTCAGCCAATTAGGGCCCATTGAAGTACACATTACAACCTTAGGGGAAGTTCAATCATGATGCAAAAATGTTAAAAATGTAAAAGACTTAGGCCTAAACTCTGCACTGTCTCTACACTACTGAGTAGAAAATATATTTAACATTTTGAACACTAAGTGCAACAGGTAATGCTGCCATGTGAAATATTGTATGTGCGTGAGAGTGCTGAACTGTACCGCAGTGTGCTGATCCTTCTCGTCCTCTTCATTCTCTGTATCGTTCTCTGTGTCCGCGTCTGTCTCCTCGTTATCGTCACTTTCATCCACCACATCGTCCACTGGGTACACACGCACACGCACGCACACGCACACACACAGGTTAGTCGACAGTCCTTAAAACAAACATTTTCCTTTTTTCTGCCCCAGCTGGGAGTTTATTATTTTGTGTGTACGGCTGGCAGATAACCAGACAGGAAAACTGATTTTGGTCACTAAGTTTAATTGCTATGACAGAGAAAATGTTAACGGAAAGATGTGAGCAGCCATGGTTCAGAGATGAGTGAGACATTTAGAGGACAGAAGAAATTTTGAAAATATTTCTTCAAATACATTGAGCTGGTGATCTCATTGACAAGTCTATGTAATAGCAGCAGCTTGTTATGTTACACTGTTCTCCATGGTTGAGTTACTGACATCACTGACATGTTTTTGGAATATAGAGGAGTAAACACAACTTTGATCAGGCTGAGGCAATTACTGGGTTTCTGTTGCTAATTAGAGCTGTCAAAAATTGTGGTGTATATCATTATTTTTTTATGGATTTTCTGTTTGAATTTTGCACTCTTCAGGAAATTAACTTTAATGTGTGGACATGTACATCATCAAGAGGATTCAATTAAGCACAGCGCTACATGAAAAGTATTTTTTGTGATCGGACATCTTTTATTTAAGATCAGATTAAGACATGAGGCTCAAATATTTCATCAGACAGCCTGTGGACGCAACAAGGAAGCAAATTAGTTGAGTACAGTGCAAGTAAATAAGTCTACTAGTGAGCAAGCAAGCTCTAAGCGAATGTGCACGAAGCTTCTTCGTTACATGTTTATAACTAACACATCCTGTGTTAGTTTAGTGAAGTTATGACGTGAGGTGAATGAGAAAGCAGCAGCGGGTGAGTCTATGATTTCTGAGGATGGAGTTGTTTCTTACGTACGTCTTACCCTTCTTTAAGGGCCTGTCGCAGAGCTGAAGAATCTTTCTTCCTGTAAGGCACATTGTGTGCAGCAGTGTTGCCATTAACCATTTATGCGGTCCAGGGATGTGAGAATAATTTGTGTTTGTGTCTGTGTATTATGCAGGACTGAATCTAGGAGAGATGACAGCGATAAAAAAGGTCTATGTGACTGTCTGTACTGCATAATCATCGTAGAAGGCGTGTGGATACACTATGCTGGGGCACTCTCTAGTGAAGTGTGTGTGTTTGTGTGAGTGTGTCCTCACCCCCAGGTGGCTGGCTGTACAGCTGCGCTACAGGCCCCACAGCAGGTACATGTGGCAGCTGGTAGTGGAAGGCCGATTTGATGGTGGGCAGAGGCAGACGGTTCTTTGGAAAACACTTCCTCATGATGAGACTCGAAGTGTTGACAAGTGGATCCAGAGTCCGCACCGGGAGACACTCCTTGAAATAAAACCACACAGAAAGTAGAGAGTAGGCGAGAAGGAGTGTAAGCATGCGGGTGTGTGCAGTCGCATGCTGTAATTATTTGCCATGCGTATGTCACATTCTCACTCACAGTGGATGAGTTGTAGAGGATCCTCATGCCGTCAGCGTCTATAAATGCTTTCCTGCCGAGCTTGATGTTGGTGATGTTCCTGAGGCAGACCAGCAGACCTTTGCGAATCAGCATGTGGCGATGCCGTGTGTCATTGCGATGCCAGTCCTGGTACAGAGCCAGCAAGACAGGCACGTGTCCACCATCCACTGCACGGCGCGCATTTGTTTCTGCAAGGGGAAGTGCAAAAGGGAGACGAGAGAGCAGTGATAATTTGTACTTTACGACTGTGGGATGGGATGAAGAGGAGCATGGGAGAAGTAAAAAAAGGGGTACGTTGGGGGGTTAGGTAACTTGAGATCCATGTGGAATGATCACTAACAGTGTTTGCTTCAGTGGGGAACAGGGAGTCAGTCAAGGACAGGCAAAGGGTTAATGATGATGGAGGTGAGAGAGGCAGAACACCGCTTGGATTACAGCACTAATTAAGGGTCACTACAGTAATGAAAAGTCAAAAGGCAATGCTACAAAGCAAATTACTCACTGGATTTGAGCAGAGCTCCCAGTGCGTCCAGAGCTACCCTGTTGATTTAGAAACAAGGCAAATGGGTTACATGGTCTGCTGAACACATTTAAATGTCAGATTAAAAGTCTTTTTAAATCTCTGTCTGAAGGAAGAAAAGGAGATGCAGCCTGTGGATGGCACTAGTTTGTTATAACACAGCATTAATGCTCATTAACACAACTGACGGCTTACTTAAGCAGGCTGGTGTTCTTCTTGCTGTACGGCGCCACAATCTTGAACATGAGCTCCACCACTCCGTTCTTGCCCAAAGAAATAGCATTCACCGCTTTACCAAAACAAAAACATACATTCATAAATATCAGGCAAAAGTAGGAATCTGCTTGAACCTCAAGAGAGAATGGAAACAAGAAGAGCAACGACTTACAGTTGGTGGAGTAAACCCTGAGAACCTGCAGGCAGGGCAGCAGCAGTTTGGTATTCTGTAGGTTCTGTTTCGTTAAGTTGACCGTGACGTTCAGCGCTCCGCTCAAACGCGCCTTCACTCCAAACTTTCTGTCTGAACGCACATGATCATGCAGAGAATACATCACTACAGTTTCAGTGTTGTTTCCTTTAAAACACTAAATGACAAAGCAGTCTTAAGAGCACCCTGTAGAGTTTTTATAACA
>CALSBV010012216.1:0-12575 GCA_943590825.1 Bovichtus diacanthus | reverse complement strand
ACACACACACACACACACACACACACACACACACACACACACACACAAAGAGGAAAAGAAAAGAGGAAGGAAATGCTCTCAACATATTTATTATCACTCCACATATGTATTGGAGCTTGACAATTTGGACATATAACATAGTCAAACGTTAGTTGCTACCCTGATATTTATATTGGTGTACTGTGTGTTTGTTTTTGTTAAACTGTGACATGAAGCCCACCTTTTGGGCCGACCTTGGCAAGCAGTGAGTGAAGCTGCAGCATGAGTTCTTCACTGGGAGGCAGCTCTTTACTGGCAGTGATCAGAATCTGGAATAGTATTCCTGTTCCTCCTTTAGACACAAATACTCCCACCCTGCGGCCTCTACCTGAAGACAGAACACAAACAGCGTTACATGTGATAAAACATAATCCATGGTGGGAATATGCAGTTGAAATCCTGGAGAGCACAAACTTTAAAACATTTTTCATCACAGCTAAAATGACTACCACTTTACCATTTATTAGAGGGGCACAATGAATTGTTTATGCTTTTTAAAATATGTTTGCTACTTCTCACAGTTATGAAAAGGACAGTTAAATTGCCCTCTAAATTAGGATCCAACAAGGACGTAAATGTTGTTATCAGCTCTAAAAATCAGGGCATGAAATGCTCATAAATTATGTGGGAAAAAAAGAGAAAACTCTACTCACCCACAGTCAGCAGCTCACTAAGAATGTACAAAATGTTAAGAGTGGTCTGGACATCCCTGGTGTTCTGTTGAGAGCCACACACAGTACACTTGTTAAACAACATACAGATGTATATAGTGAATGATTACAATTACCTCTTCATACATTATTTTACTTGATTTTTATTTTATTTTATCTTATCTCAAATGCCTCGACGTGACATCTGCAGCAGGGTTTCCCACAGCTGGTTATACAAAGCCATGGATGCATTTCTTACGTCTCTGCGTGCAATGTTTTAAACAGTGAGCTTATTCTGTTAAAACTCACATTGTTGTTGTCTACTAGGTTTAAGAAGGATGTCTCAAAGAGAGGGAAATACATCTTCTTAAAGAAGTACTTCTCTGGGAAATAGCTTCTTATTCACATTCTTACCGAGAGATAGATGAGAAGATTGATACCACTCTCATGTCTGTGAGGTAAATATGAAGCTACCACCAGCAGCCGGTTAGCTTAGCTTAGCACAAAGAATGCTACGTCTTTGATAGTCACATTTATAGGAAACCACTCTATCCATCTGTGCAAACAGAAGTCAAAACTACAGAGTAAGCTTGGTGGTGCCGTGTACTGAGCTGCGGTCTCCAGTTGTGTTGATGAGTGAGCTGACCTCCAGTGAAGCCAGGATGACCTCCATGCCACTGGAGCCTCTGGACATCACCTCTTTTCCACTCTTCTCTGCAAAACACAACAAAATAAAAAGGATCGGAAATGTGAAGACCAACAGTACTGCATGTGTGCACAACCACCGAGGGGCTTCTCACACAAGCAGCGTGAAGGCTGTACATTGGCCTGTAAATGTTGGGTTGGCCATTAAAGACAAGTCACAATGTCACAGGGGATCTTGGAACGTGTGAAGACCACTGTCCTGGGTTACTGCTTGTGGCAGTGGAGTGTGGTTACGGCGCCGTCTGCTGGGGAGAGTCGGGAGTGGCTCTGCTGGGGATCAGACATCTGGAACCAGGTAATCAGCGACACAATACAAGCGCGCTGTTAACCTGGTTCTTGAGCCAGAAGCTGACTCCGGCTGGAAGAGATCCTGAAGGGAGCAGCGAGAAGCTCAACAGGCCGGACTGTGTCTCTTTTCTTTGTTTGCCTGAAAAGGCTGAAAAACGACTAATAAACTGTCTTTGGTTGAACCCCTATCTCCGTCATTTTACCTGGGTGAGGACAGGAGATTTCCACACTGCTGCATTACACAATAAATAGATACTATATACTCTAAGACTAGGTCTTTAAATCACAATTTGAAGACATATTTTTGTCAAATATTAGCTTCTGCACACATGAGCTTTACCTTTATCCTCTTAGAAACTATCCCACTCAACAACATGTGAAAATAAAGGGTTTGCTGAAACTCCTACTTCTCCTGTCTTTCTCCACCTCCTCAAATCATGCCCTACACCTGTCCTGTAATTTAGGAGCTGACAGATTCGAGTCCTCTTTGACGAGCTCTCAGTGAGTGATCCTGTCCTGTGGTGAAACAAATGCAAACTCTCCAAACACAAACAGTACTGATACTATGGAACAGCATTTCTCCTCAAAGCCACCAGACTCCATTGACAAGCAACAGCAATTTTACCTCGCTGACCATCGTCAAACATTCAATTCATTCAAACCAGTCAGAGACACAAATAAAATTCATCAAAACTGTCTTTTTTCCACTGTTCCAACTAGCACCAACTCTGGTTTGGTCCAAATAAACCCTGGTGATGAGTTTAGACACGTGAGGGGTTCATGTCTCTGGCACTACACGCAACAGGTGAATATGGCAATGATGTCAAGCAGGCAGCTTTCATGATTGATAATAAACTAGACAGACAGACAGACAGACAGACAGACAGAGACACACACACCTGGTGGGTCTGGGGAGGCCGCAGATGGACAATATCTCCTGGTGTAGCGGTATTCCATTTCATAACAAAAGGTCTTCCCCAAAGCTTTGGGTGAAAAGATGTCCTGTTTTCCAAAATCCCAAGTGCACCGCCTCTGGAGTCCTAAAAGTTGTGCAGGTCTACTGTGAATCTAAACGTCTAAGTTTGATATGAAAAGTAAAAGACCCTTTGAGACATATTTCGTATTTCTCAATCCCTCTAAAGCTAGAAGTAAACTGCTCCACAGTCAATCCTCCAACTGTGACAACCTATGGTGCCAACACGCTGAGCTTAGGGGGGAGGACACTATGAATTTAGTAATCAGAACCTCCCCTTGCACACTACCAGAAACTAAACCACCAACTGCTCTTATAGGAAACTGACAACTGTATAGGATACCCCTCCTCACGCTTCTCCTACTCAGCACTGGAGGAGCTGCCATACTTGCCCATAAAAACAGACACTGAATTTCTGACAGCAAATGAGAGAGAAAACAGAGAACTGCCTCTAAGACTAAAATAATTATCTAATAAACCAAACCAGAACACCTATTATCTGTTGAGCAATTTAAAAAAATATATACAGCATATATTTTGTAATGGATCTTTTCAGAAGATTTATGAGTTTATGGCTACCCCACACAACTCTTGGCTTCACCTTCTCTCTTTTTATTTCTCTTGGTATCTCTTGACTGCCTCCTGAGCTCCAAAAATTCTGAACATGAGACAAGAGTACAGCAAAGCCGGTCTCGGGGTATATAGTTACTGTGAACAGGGTCACAGACCCCCTCCTTCCACCTAACCAACGTCACGCTTATACGCATTTTAAGTAGAGGCTGCAGGCAGGGTGGGACAGACAGCCTAACAGTAGATGAGAGAGGAACAGCTAATATCATGATCAACAGGGTCGCAGGCAGAAGCCTTTCTACTGGGCCCGTCAGCCATGATGGATTAACTACAAGTTTACTTTAAAGTGGGAGGACGCGATGAATTTTGGGACGAGTAAAGACAAAACAGGGAAGAAGTACAAAGCAAGTTACTAGGTGATGATTCAGCAGAATTATTCACCTTCACACAAAGGCCACACTCAAGTGATTACAAAGTGTCCTCACTCAAAAACAGAACAATGAAAATGCCACTAACTGAAGACGGCGTGAAGACGGCGAGCTCTAGGTCAAAGTTACTTTAGGAGCTACTAACAAAAATACAGAGTTTGTAGGTTAGCATTCGCATTGGGAAACAAACAGTTCAAATCTCTAGTATTGGGGTAAACTTTTCTATATATTTTCTTAAGTAATATCTGCAAGTACTAACTATTATAATTATATATTAATTTGTCAAACAATGTCAGATTTCTTTCAATTAACTGATTATTTGTTTGCTTTATATAATATCCCAAAGTAGTAAAAATGCACAGCCCAAGATGAACAACAGTCCAAAATACAAAAGGTATTAAATGTACAATGATGTAAAACTGAGGAGAAAAGCAAATCCTCACATCTGAAGATTGTAACAGAGAAAGTTTGTCATTTTTGCTTGATAAATAACACATAGTAAACAAGTATCAAAACTATTTTTTGTCAGTTTTACATTAATCAACTAATTGTTTAAAGCACTGGAGCAATGATGCTTGTACCAGAGATTTCTATTCATCTCCTCTTCTTGGAGTGGCAGAGTCACCCTGCTAACAGAGACAAACTCATGTTTCAGTCTGTTCTACACAGCGACACGGCACAATGCCCTCTTCTTCTGCTGTCAGATCTTCTCCTCTGCTCTTCTTTCAAAGAAGTAATCAGAGAGCCAGATCGGAAGACACTGCATCAATCCATCCACACTGTGACTACAAGTGCACTAACCCATCTCTATTTACACACCAACTGCACTGAACACATTCTTAATGAATTCATCAACTCCACCTGACTAGTTGAAGTTTTGCATCAAGACATTTTAAAAAGGAACCAATTTCCACATCAAAGTCTGTTTACAGGTGTTGGGGAGCACTACTGTATGTGACTTAATATATATATATATATATATATATATATAAAGCCATGTGTGGCTCCACAGGGAGCTGTTCAAAATCTGATAAATTGCCTCCAGTGAGTCAGTCAGCGTTAGCCAGTACTAGCATAAAACACCCAAACCTCTGAGTGAACTGCTGCGGTTTCATTGTGGGTAATGTAGGCACCAGGTTCTGACAGGGAAGAAGAATGTGTGGAATAAATGAGACGGCCTGTCTGCCCGGTGTGCCCAGTGCGCCCCATGCATATAAGCAAGAGCAGCAGCGAGTCCTTTGGGGCAGATCCTCTCACCTCACACACTTCTGCGTTGTGGCTTTTGGTTCCTTGTTTTGAAAAGCACAACATCCATGCAGCACATTTTCACTCATCCACGTCAGACACCTTCCTCCCATCCATTTGCTGGACACATTTCAATTATTTTGTGGTAAATAAATTACTTTCTTAGTTAATATGCCCATGGCTAGACAATATGTCGATACTATATCTATATCGTGATAAGGGACTCGATGTCGTTTTAGATTTTGGATATCGTAATATTGAAGTAGTTTGTCTTTGCTTGGTTTTAATGGCTGGATTACAGTAAATTGTCATTTCCTAAATTTACCAGACTTTTCTAGCTGTTCTATTATTTGCCTATATAGACATTACTGATTATTATTTATCAAAAATATAATTTTGTAATAAAGCACTAATGGTCAACCCTACAATATCGTCGTTGAGATACTTAATCAAAAATAGCGTGATTTTCTCCATATTGCCCAGCCTAGTTAGTGTGGCGGGGAGATGATACTGTATGTCTAACCTTTTATTCTATTGAATTGAATATTGCATATGTAATAATAAACACAATGGTTTGTGCCATTACACTTGATTTATTGTTTTGTAAATTACAGTTACAAAAAAAAATTAATGACATATTACAATGCAGGTATGAGGCACTGCCAGGAATGTAATTGAAAGTTTATGCTGTACTTCATTACAGCGGCAAGTACCAATAGGTGGCAGCACTGCTCATGTTATCACATATAGCTCGAGATAACGCCACTATACACATATCACATGTCTCTAAACAAACACAGATATACATGGAAAATGCTAGATTTAGTAATTTTTATTGTTTCAATTTGAGTACAGTAGATAGATAGTGTGTGTGTGTGTTTGCTCTCACCCTGTGTCTGTATGAGATGAAATATCTTTGCAGTGACCTGTCTTGCTGTTTCGACGTCCCTCACCATGGTCTCTCCATTCATCCTCTCCAGTTGGCCCAGGAGCATCAGTACCCTGGAGTTACTGGGAACGCTGGAAACATGCATGCACACAAACACAAGAATGCATGTAACAGGTAAACGTAATTAATAAATCCATTCCTGTATAGGCATTAGGAGAAAGAATGAATAAAGAAAATAAATTATATATATATATATATATATATAAAAAGCATATTCAAGTACATATTCAAGTCCATCTGGAAAGAGCAGAGGTCAGTATAAGAATCACAGCATAATGTGTCATGTGGCTGCATTTAAAAACAAAGTGGATGCTTTAACACAGCATGTGCTAAAAGAAAAATCTGCCATGATGTCCTGCTCCATGTTGAGGATTATAAGGATTAGAATGATGGATCAGTTTCAGTTTATCTAGCGCGGGGTGAAACGGGAGAAAAAAGATAAAGCAGCCCCTCATATGGGCAAATGCCCTTATATGCACACAGTGAGTCAAATATGTCTTAGCCAAAATAATAACCAACAAAAAAAGCCTTTTCCGTTATATAGTTAAATGCCTAAAACACACACACACACACACAAATTGGCAAGCCATGTTTAAATAACAACTTTAAGATTTATTTTTAATTTGATTTCAATAAAGTTGACTGTTGAGGCGGTCTCCCAGCGCGCCACTATTTCTGGGATAGTTACCCATCACCCATTTATAATCTTAGCTCAGTGGCACTCAGCTGGAAACACAAGGTTAGCGGTCAACTGTTGGTACAGCAACGGCAAACATGGGAGAGGGAATCAAAACTCTGTGATTGTACCCTGTGGAGCGGAGTTTCTCATATGTCCTTATAAAGACAGAGAGAGACTGTGTGTGTGTGTGTGTGTGTGTGTGTATGTATGTACAGAAAAAAAGTGATCTGGTCAAAGGAAAACATACCGAAGTAAAGTCTAAATAACACACTGCATGAGTAAGTCACAAAAATGAATACAGATAAAGCTAGAAAATGAACAAATTATAAATATTCAACTTGATCAGGACAAATACACTGAAAGGTACATTCAAAGGTAATTTCCGCTGCATTAATGAGGAGTGTTGTTATTTTCAGTCATGATGACAAACACACCTGGAAGGTTCAAGCAAGGCCAACTAATTATCTGCTGTGCTACACAAGGAAACTTTCTTTTAGAGTCAGACTGTGCAACAGGAAGATAAAAAGAAAGAAGAAAGAAAATAGTACAATAGCAGGATCATATCAGAGAGAGTAAAGGTAAGCACTCAGTGAGAGAGAGAGATAGAGAGAAAGGGAGAATGCCTGAACAGATGGTTGTGACAGCAGCTTCAGACAGAAACACAACCATACTACAGATCACAGCCTGCATGCGTGTTTGTGTGTGCAAATTAATTAGTTTGTCTTCAAATAGCAAAGCAACTCACCCTTTCTCTGTGGCCATTTTGGGTTTGTTCATTTTTACTACTTCAACATTTCATGTCGTCTGCAAAAGAAAAAAAATAAGACCTCACTGGCAAAAAAGGACGAGCATAAACATGCTGTACAATTTTTAAAATTAGCATAATAAACCCTGTGTGCCTAAAGAGATCCCCTCTGTTGTAACTTCAGGCTGTAGTCGGCCTTGCAACTATGCAAAAGCCCATAGCTATGAATGTGTTGATCTGTCCTCATGCGTTAACCCTGTAATAAACTAGTGACCTGTCCAGGATGTGCTGGTATAACCTACAGCTGCAGAAGGATGGCTCATATTGATAATACTAGGGCAGACTTTTACTATCAGATACACAGAACCTCCTGACTGGTTCACACAAAACAAAAAGGGGCTGCCCTACATGCTGCAGATCTCAAATGTCTGGAGACAAAAGACCCGTAGTCGACAAGGTAATTTGAACACAAGGTTTGAAAAAAAAAGCAATACTAGCCTTCAGCTGCATTACATCAAATGACAAAACAGAAAAAACACAGCATTATTCAGCAAAAAAAAGTCGAGAAAGTGACTACAGCAACAGTGAAGTGAATTGCATTTTCACAGGTCTCCAAAGAGTCCTAGATTAGATCAGGTCAGACAGTGAATACAGAAGCATTTATGGGCTGAGATAAGATGGGTCATAAACAATGCTGCTGTACAATTTAAAGATATCATTCGACATCACTGGTGTTAGATACAAAGTCATATTAAAAATGTTTTACCAATACAAAAAACCCTGTAACTCCTCATTCAGGTTTTTCCAAAGCTTGCAGGGTCAGACTTTAATAGCCCACTACAGGAACCACCAGATGAACACCCCTGAGGATCTTAAGGGCTGAGGGGGAGCAGCTAGATCAGACCACAGGGATAATCTAGCTGGTGTTATGACGGTAGATTATCATGTTGTATAAACCAATTGTAAAACTGACATGTTGTGGAGGCCAGTTTACATAGGCCAGATGGTGGATCCGGCCACAATAACACTATAGGGTTGCCTCTTTTTACAAGTCAGGATCCAAAATCCATTTAGACAACATGATAACTTACCGTCATAACAGCAGCCCACAGGGACATGAGGGCAAAGATGCACTAACCGTCTCTGGTGTGGGTCAGTCCCTGTCATTAGGCTACTGTTAGCAAGGTAAACAGCTAGGCAAGGCTGTACAAGATGCTAAGTTAGATAGCCTAGCTGAGGCTGGTGTCCGCTGCACCTGCTGGACTAGTCACTCATTAACGGCTGCCTGTCTGCGCCAGCAGGCTAGCTAACGGAGGAATATGCTAACAATAAAGCGCACACAGGAAATATTAGCTAAAGCAATAGGCCTCCATAATAGTAACAAGAACGAGGATTTTACGAACCTGTATGGAAAGGAACTGCTGTCCCATTCAGGGCGAACCAATTCCAAGATAGGGGCGGGGGGGGGGGCGCTGCTGTGTGTCCAAGTGTTGCCTGAAACGCCCTGATGATGTTGTGATGAGACCAGCCAGCCCCAACCAGCAACGGCACTGGTCCCAACTGTCAGAGGGGTTGTAGGTGAACACCGCGAGAGTACGTTTCCCTGGCTTGTTTAAGCCAAAACTCCCGAATGAGACAAGTGCATCATAAACTTCACCAAAATAAAACATTAATATGGTTTTATACCTACACTGGCCATGTTTCAAGCTGTAAACCGTTCATAGTGGGCTTGATCAACAGTATGACATATTAGGACTACATTTCCCAGGTTGACAGCGGTCTATGACGTCAAATGTATGCGCTGATTTTTACAGTCGTTGAAGAGATCTCTATTAGCTACATGGTTAATACTAAGGTACGTGCTCATTTACAACACAAATGTAGCTTTCTAATAACGGTATTCTTGTTTAGTATACCTGATCAAGTTGAATAACGTGTTAAACTGACAAAATCCAAGCGTTGTTCATAGGAAACATTAGCTTGTTAGCACACGGCATTGCAAGATACTTTGACGTCGGTGATAGCTAGCTAACATGTCTTATGCATGTTACGATACCTTGCATGAGTAACCTAAAATGCATTTTTTTACTCATTACAATGGTATTGGTAATGGTGACAAATAAGCTCACAGACTTGTACTCGTGTATATTTGTTGACATGTAGCTAGCTATTTATTAATCATATTAATATTAATGAATGAGTTGGTATGTTATTTTACTCTTAATAAGATGCCCCCCAATGCCAGACTGAAGGAAATGCACCAATATGTTCTTTGACCTGTAACTATTCAACCTACATGTGGTGAGGTGAGGTCAAATCGATTTCAGTGTGTTCACAGTACACAGTATAACCTTAGCTCAGTTAGCCTTCTATTTGATAGAGGTGCTATACATGTTATTATGTAAATATACTTCTCTAAATCAGTCATACGGTTATTGGGTGTTTTTTCTTAAACTCCCTCTTAGCCATCACAGTACTTACTGACATGTTCTTGGTTTAAATGGCTGATACTATTCAATTCACTCAGGCGTGCAATTTACACCTTTTTAGGCTCCAATTTAAGATCCTCAAGTCAGTTCTCATATCATGATGTTAATCCTCTTCTGTTGCCCGAGATCATAATATACTGTCCAGCTTTCCAGGAGCAGAAGTATGAACGTTAATGTGTAAAGGTTTCTAAGTGCATACAGCAACATGTAGGACATGCATAGCCATTTAAGTTTGTTCTCACATTTATTTATGTAACATATGACAAAGTATTGCCTGTTGGATTTAATATGTTATGATATAGAATATCCAGTTATGACCCTGGACCACACTGGTTTATTTCGACATCCAGACATGCTCAGTGTAAATACAGAGATATAGTCTAAACTTGTGACCTGACTGTGCCGATTGCACTGCATGTTTAAAGCTGGATCAGCCTGCCGAGTGTTTGCCAACTCACCTTTTGAAATGTCCATTGGAGAAGGGGAATGAATGCAGTAAATTATTGTGTGAATGTAAATGTGTATTTTTCATATTATGGTTAATAAACATGTAGAGCAACAATGCTATAGGACCAGAGGCTCTTCATTGGCTTTTCACTTCACTGTGACCCGTGATTTGAGTCAATCAATAATGCTGGGTTTTCATACTGTGGACAGTTCTACTTTAAAAAAAAAACAAGTCATGGCTCTCATCTATTTAGCTGTGCCTGTTGTGGAGTTATTGTTCATGCTGGCTCACTGGCATGGCTTACTGTCACATCCAAGTTGATGAGAGCCATCATTAATGTAATTAGTTAAACCTGTTACGGCAAAATGTCTGATAAGAGAAAATCGTGTGAATGAACCTGAAACAATGTCATGTTAACATGTTCTGTTTTGCAGTCAGACACACTATTTTTACATTTTCCCTTAGTTAAAAAAACCATCTTGTAATAGCTGACATTTTGTGATATTTTGAACACTTTGTCCTATTTCTATTTATTTCTCTTAAGTAGGCACCATGGTGATGAAGTCAGCAGTTGAGGATGATGATGCCGGCTGGGGTCTGGGCATCCCAGAAAAGATGAAGAACAATGCCAACTGGGTTGATATAACGCATGAATTCAAGGGCGCATGCAAAGGTACAGGCGCTGCGAGTGATTGTGTGTGTGGGTCGTATTTGTGTGCAGTTGTGAAAGATACTGACGTGTTCCTCCTTTTCTCTTTCCTTGTCTCATCCTTTATTTATGCAGAGTTGAACCTTGGAGAGTTGCTTCATGACAAACTGTGAGTAGGACAAAATGTTTTTGCACCCCCACTTTAAAGAGTCTATTCGCTTAAATAAAAAAATAAAAAACACTTTCAACATACCGTTAAGTGATGCGAGTTATCCTGATTACACTCCAAAAAAACGCAACTGATTTCCAAAAGAGTTTTCATGTCCCAAAGTCTAAATATTGTTTCAGATACTCCACAGCATTGACGAGATGGAGTAATAACAACGAAACGTGGAATTCTTATAATTTTTGATTTAACCATACTGGTATCTGCATCAACTATTGGATCAGTAGGATTTGTTTGTAAACGCATGTTCAACACAGACACTTAACAATCTGCTATGGTGGCAGGTTTGGCCTATTTGAGGCCATGTCAGCCATAGAGATGATGGATCCTAAGATGGACGCAGGAATGATTGGAAACCAGGTCAACAGGAAAGTGCTCAACTTTGAACAAGCTATCAAGGTACAGTACCCCTCACTGCAGAACATCGAAAACAGTGCATTGTCAGGAATTAAAACCAAAAGCCTAATTTTCTTAATCTAAAATTACAACTCTGCATTGTAGTTTTAAATGTATATATTTTTAATTAACAGTATAATTAACCACCTTGTTCTTAATCATTTGTATTACTCTGTTGTGTTCGTTCTAGGAAGGTGCCATTAAAGTGAAAGACCTTAGTCTTCCTGAACTCATCGGGATCATTGACACATGTTTCTGCTGTTTGGTGAGTTTCACTTTCTTAAACTGTAAGCGTTGTGGGTTTTGTGTGTATTATGAATGTAGAGGTTTGTATTTTACTGACCCTTGAGCGGAAAACTTTTAATCTTTTGAGTAGCTCCCCTCCACAGGGAAACAAAGAGAGTGGGTAAAGAGTGTTTTATTCAAGAGCACTGGTCAAGTAATTCCCACTGGTCAAAGATTTTCTAAAATGTTGTTGAATTTGGACAGATGTCGTGCAGACAGAAAACATCAGTGGATTTTATATATTATCTTGGGAAAATCACAGAGAATTTAAGATGTTTGTCACTTTACATGAACATACAAAAAGGGCAATATAAATAATAAATGGCAAGCAAATTGGTCATTTATAACAAACTATTTTCTTTTTTTCTGAACTGACAAAAACTGTACTGATTTAAAAATAAATAAATAAAAATAAAAGAAAGTCATGAAGGTTTTTTGACATTATAGTCATTATAGCCCATTGCATTTTGGATCAGCACTACTGCGGGTAACCCCATACTCGTATATGCATGTTTGTGTGTATTCATAGATCACATGGCTGGAGGGCCATTCCCTCGCACAGACTGTGTTCACCTGTCTGTACGTCCATAACCCCGACCTGATTGAGGAGCCAGCCCTCAAAGCCTTTGCCCTGGGTATCCTGAAGGTGTGTGACATCGCCCGAGAGAAAGTCAACAAGGCTGCTGTGTTCGAGGAGGTAAGCAACTTTCTACAGTCTGTCAGTGTGTGTGGCAACATTTGAGTTATCAAATCAAAACATTTATTTATATAGCCCAATATATATATTATATAATATATATATATATATATA
>CALSBV010012215.1:6011944-6023340 GCA_943590825.1 Bovichtus diacanthus | reverse complement strand
TATATATATATATATATATATATATATGAGTAACTGTGTTTCTCCTCAGATGACGACAATCCTCCCGTGTCCTTCGTCAAGTTTTCTCCCAACGGAAAATACATCCTCGCTGCTACACTGGACAAGTCAGTATCTGCCCTGAATATTATTTATATATATATTATATATATTATATATAAATATATATATATATATATATATATTATATAATATATATTTATATATAATATATATTTATATATAATATATATTTATATATAATATATATTTATATATAATATATATTTATATATAATACATATTATATATATTATATAATATATATATATATATATAGCTGGCTTCATGTTAGTAAAGCTAACTCTAAGCTAGCTTCATGTTAGTAATGCTAACTCTAAGCTAGCTTCACGTTAGTAAAGCTAACTCTAAGCTAGTTTAGAGTTTGCTTTACTAACTCTAAGCTTCATGTTAGCCTTATTACATTAAGCTATGTTATTTTAAGGTTGCTAACCTTTAGCCTGGGTCATGCTAACACCTTCCTACCAGTTAGCTGTTAGCATGTGTTTCAGTGTTCCTCACACAGCTAACGGTCTTCTCTGGTTTACAGCACATTGAAGCTGTGGGACTACAGCAAAGGAAAGGTACTGTTGCTAATGTTCCCATTTACATCCACAATCTCTTTTACAGCAGAGTCCTGTTCAAAGCAGCTACAGAACCATCTTTAACAAACAACAAATGTTTCCATCTGGTTTAAAGTCTTCCCCTCCCTGAACACAGAGCAGGGAATGACACATGTCATTTAGAGGCATCACGCCTCTAAATGGCATCACGCTGCGTTCAAGACAACTCAGAACTTAAATGTCTGACCTGGAAAAAGTACAACTGAATGTGTGTGGCAGCACATTGTAAATACTATATTTATATAGTATTATTGTTATATTTGCCTGTATTTAATAAAAGTAATACATACTATCTTGTAGTAAAACTTGTTCTGCGTGGAAATTGATGTCAAAATGAGCCAATGTCATCAGGCAGCTGTATTTATATTTATGACTTTAATTGGCACTGCTGAGAGTGGAACTGTGTAGCAGCATTCAGCCACGTGTTGCACAAAACCAGAACCGGAGTCATGATGCAGCAAGCAGTAAAACCCATTCTCTTCAGTGTACTAACCTCGCGTCTCTCCCACGCTTTTCAGTGTTTGAAGACGTACAACGGCCATAAGAACGAGAAATATTGTATCTTCGCCAACTTCTCCGTCACAGGAGGCAAGGTGAGACGTTCTGTTCGTTCCTCCATGTGCGTGTCTGTGGAGGCTGGAGTTTAACCTTCGACCTGTGTTTCAGTGGATCGTGTCGGGCTCGGAGGACAGTATGGTTTACATCTGGAACCTTCAGACCAAAGAGATCGTTCAGAAACTGCAAGGACACACAGGTATGACCTTTGACCTCAAATACTCCGGGTCTGAAACCTGCAGCCCCGCTAACCTCCAGCAGGGGGCGACTCCTCTCATTCTGTAGAAGTCTATGAGAAAATGTTGTTCTACTTCCTCTGGATTTATTAGCTCCGTAAATATCACCTAATGAGTTTATGTCTCAGTCTGTAGTTTAAGTCTTCTACACAGCAGGATGTTTATTTAGTAACTGTCTCATTAGAGTGAAACAGACAATAAAGCAACGAATGCGTGAGACCAGTCTTTCTCAAAGAGTGGTCCGTGGACCACTGGTGGTTCGTGAGCAACCCCTAGTGGTCCGTGAGTATATTGGTAAAATGTCACATTTTAAATTAATATTATATATTAAGTTTAAAAGTGTTTCTCAAACTGTTTAAAAATGACTAGTATAGAGTATATTTACGTGGGTTAGTTTTACGATCTTACATCATAAATGATCTGCGCGGTCAATTTGAGTGTTTTCCAATTTTTTGAATGTCAAAAAAACTTAATTTTCTTGAAGACATTTTCAATGTGAAAAAACACAAATTTTTTTCCTTGAAAAAAACTTGGATGTGAAAAACCTTAATTTTCATAAGTAAGTTGCGGCTCTGTTTGCTCAGACATAAACTCAGTAATAAATGTAGTCTACATTTCATATGATGTGTAAAATCTATCAGCGTTTACCGTTTAGATCACATATGAATGAAATACTTGTAGAATCCGTAGTTGTATTTGTATTGTTGATTTAATGCAGAGAAGGTCACATAAAGCTCAATATGAGCCTGTAATGTGTAATATACTGTTGGAGTGGTAAGCAGGCCTATTGTTTTTGGATATTTGGGGAGTTAGGTGGTCCGTGAGGGCTTTTTATTTGTTAAGTGGTGCTTGGTCTGAAAAGCTTTGAGAACCCTGCTTTAGGGGAAGTTAGTAAATTTTTAAATAATTATTCAACTATAGCAAGTTTTGTCTTTAAGCTTCTTTGGTGTTATCTATCTAATAATAACCCATAATAATAATAAAATTATGTAAAATTAACATTTAAATAAGCTCCCGCACAGAGTCTAACTGCTCATAGTTTTAAGTACATTTTTTTCCGTCGTAAATAAAAACATTTAGCAAGTTTGCAACTTCCTCTCTACAAAGTGTTTCCTGCTCACTTCAAGTCAAAAAGCTCACTTGTAAGATGCGTTAATAACAGGAAGTAGTAGAAGAAGAAGTTATAGTTCTAACTGAAGTGTTTGTGTCTCTGCAGACGTGGTGATCTCCACCGCCTGCCATCCGACAGAAAACATCATCGCTTCAGCCGCGCTGGAAAACGACAAAACCATCAAACTGTGGAGGAGTGACTGTTAGACTGTAGGACCCGGGTCCAGAACCACAACCAGAACCACAACCTGATGAGACCCACAGGAGTCCAGTCGGACCCGGTCCCACCGTGTCACGGCTTCACTCCAGAAACCAATATCGACTCAAGTCACGCCAACTGAAATCACTGATTTTTGAGTGAAGTTTGGTTGGAACCAACGTCCAGCTGGAAAATTATGAAATTACAAAACAGGAGTTTGTTTACACAACTTTAAAAGAGCCATTAAAGGACGAGTTCACTGTTTCCAGAAATCCTTTAAATCCTTTATTAGTCCCACAGGGGAAATTTACAATTTCTTCGACAGCGTATCAGGGCCATTGTAGCTAAAATAAATATTTTTTTTACAGAGCCGAGTGATATAGAATTTATAAAAACACGTTGATATTCTCTGAGATTAAAAGTCATGAATGTACGCTTACAAAGTGAAGCGAGGTCGTTCAAAACAACTCAATGTTTATCAGGTTTCTTTTGTAAATTTGTGACTTTAATTTCCGGAAATATCTGCGTGTTTTTTTTCTCGCAAACGACTAGAATCTCTGAGAATATCAAAGTTTTTTTCTCATTTATTTACGACTTTAATTTTTGAAATTCAGTCGTCGTTTTTCCTCTGAATAAAAGTAAAACTACAGAAAGTTTGTGTTTTTAAGGTTTACATTTCTTTCTGTGTTTTTTGTTATTGGATGTTATTATGATAACTATTCAGATACAACGCTTTAGAAATAAATATTTTTAAAAGCCGGAGGAGAAAAAATTCCACGTGTGAATTAATTTCTTTAATATTAAAGTTAATTTGTAAAGATATCGATCTTCCAGTGAGTCAGTGAATGCACCACGCGCCCGTGTCTCTATTTAAATTTTCCTTTAGCCACAGAAACGGTTCGACTGGAAGTTCATGTCGGGGCCGTTGTAGGCAAAGATTCTTTCCTTACATTTGTGAATTTTTTCACATCAATTTTCCACTTTCATCTCATCGTTTGAGTTTTTTTGCTTCTAATTTTAAGACTTTAATCTCAGAGAAATTAATTTTTTTCTTGTGAATTTGTCCCTTTAATCCAGCTACATGGTTATTACAATTGGAAGAATAAAACAGATTTTAGACTCTTTTGAATCATCACATTTGTTTTAAGTGACAGTTTTTGGGTTGAAGCTGGGACACGCCCACTGTGGCTGTGCTGCGTTCATTGACTCTGTGCTGTGGGAACAAACGGCTTCATCAGAAACTTCAGCTGCTGGAGAAAAAAAATGATAAATCGTGTGAAGGATTTCGTTCTGCTTTTCTTCAGTTATTTGTAAATAAAGATTTTTGACTGAGCTGGCTTTTTTGTGCAACAAGTCAAACAGAAACTAATTATTTCACGCTGTTTTGTTTTTATTTGTTGGTGAAAACAAAAAAATCGCAAAGCAGCAATAACTCAAAATCAAAAAGGCCACGAGGAGCGAATCTTAGAGTCCGCTGTGCTTTATTTGAACAACAATTTATTTTTAGCCAGTGAAGGAAGAACAATGGCCTGTGCACCTGAAGCTGCCTTCAAAACAAAAGCATTAACAAATACTAAATAAACTAAATATGCTGACATCTACACACAGACATCTACACATTGATATCTACACACTGTGTGACTTCAATGATTCCAGATGTTATTGATCACAGACGAGAACTCTGACGTCAGAGACATAAGAATTTCCTGCTCGAGTTAAACAATGTCAACATACGTGAATACACAAATGTTGCGTACTTCGGGTAATTCAGAATTCGCTTCTATTGTGTTTGTGTGGACTTTGTATGTAAATGCGGCACAAAACATTAGCTTAGCATTCAGTGTGAGCGAGACATTAAAAGATGTCCGTCGGAGGGTCTGCCAGGTTCCAGTCCGGACAGAAGAACCGGTCCAGGCTCAGACCAGCGGAGTCCAGCGCAGCGTGCCGATGGAGATGAGCGTCTGGCAGGTGGACGAGTCCAGCCAAACGGACTCCACTAGGCTGAAGTGTAGGAAGCCGAGAGCGAACCCACAACCAACGTCCGACAGGTGATGTTTACCCAGCAGCACCCGGGACACACCCACCAGCAGCGCCCACAGGTAGAGCAGGATCCTGAGGGGAACCTGGAGGACAGGAAGACGGGATCACTACACCAGCAGGGGAGTAATCAGGATCCAAACTAAGGTAACTCGCATCACTGAGGACACTTTCCCCTGTGATGAAGCTTATAGTTGGGGCTGGCTCAGGCTTCCTCAGACCAGCCCTCAGACTGCGGGGGGCCTCAGCCCTCAGACTGCGGGGGCCTCACACTTCTCATTATTATCACGATGTTTTACAACATTTAACCATCCAGCTCTGAGGACGTAAACTCCCGGAGGAGATAAGTAGTGATGAAGCCACTGACCGCCAGCACCAGGTGTGTCAGCAGGAACTTTGACACCATGACGGCTCGGCTGGCGTGGGCTGCTGGGAAAGAATACGTATCCATGGCGATGTAGTCCAAAAACCCCGGAGGGAAATCCCACGGTCCTCGGCGTTTCACCAACTTCTGCACGCCAGCGACCGTCATCAGATCCAGGATCAGAGCTGCAGGAGAGAGAGAGACAGGAGAGACAGGCGGGTATCAGGGAGACAGACAGATATCAGAGGGAGAGAGACAGGTAGAAAGCGAGACAGGTAGCAGGGAGACTGACCTGTAACAGACAGACAGGTATCAGACAGACAGACAGGTTCTCACCCAGCAGCAGGTTGACGAGGACTTCCTGTCCAGCCAGTGTGTTGCTCCTCCAGATGCAGAGCAGCGTGCCACAGATCCAGGGCAGCACGTGTCCGCTGAGCGCCAGCAGCGTCACCATGGAGCGCAGCGGCGCCCCGGAGCCCTGAGTCCCCACGCACACGCCCAGACGCTTGGACAGGCTGATGTCGATGGCCAGCAGCGAGTTGATGGCGATGCCCCGAAACGACGGATTCAGCTGCATGCAGTCCTGCTCCGGCCAGCGGGACTCCTCCTTCACCCCCCCGTCCGGGCTCCCCTCTGAGGAGTCCCCCCCCCTGAGGACACCAATATATAACTCTCACCATCAACGGATTCACAGGGCAGGAGACAGAAGGCGTGGGAAGGGGAAGAAACGGAAACAGGAAGAGGAGGAGGAGGAGGAGGAAGAAGAGCAGGAAGAGGAAGGTAATCTTCCTGAAGATGTGTAACAGATTATTTCAGGGTCGATGCTGAAATCTTTGGACACATTTCTGTTGCTTTTGTCACAAATACTTTCACACAGAACGAACACGTGATGCTGCGTTCAGGACCGACCTGAGAATCGTAAAGCAAGCTTCCGTCTCGTGTTTCAAGTTTGAGTGCAACATCGTTTCTGTTTATGCGCATCTTTGCATTGACTTTATATGTATTTCACTGCGAGTAGTATCACAGGAAGTAGTATCACATGGGAAGTAGTATCACAGGAAGATGTATCACACGGGAAGAAGTATCACACGGGAAGTAGTATCACAGGAAGTAATATCACACGGGAAGTAGTATCACAGGAAGAAGTATCACACAGGAAGAAGTATCACACAGGAAGTAGTATCACACAGGAAGTGGTATTACAGGAAGTGGTATCACAGGAAGTAGTATCACAGGAAGTAGTTTCACACAGGAAGTAGTATCACAGGAAGTAGTATCACACAGGAAGTAGTATCACACAGAACAAGTGTTGCAGCTGTATGAGGAGTTTTGAATATTTGGTTTGTTCGCCCCGGGTTAGGGGGCGGATCCTCTTACCTCCCCCCCCCGTCCTCCTGCTGACACTGCTGTCTGCTCGCTCTCTTCGGACCACCGCCCCCCCGCCCCTCCCCCGGCTCCCTGCGGTGGGGCTGGTTCAGGGACATGAACTCGGGCCGGTTCAGGACGTTGGTCCGGTCTCTGGCCCGGGACCGGGCCTGGCTGCCGGGCATGTCGGCGGTGCTGGTGGTGAGACGGCGTGCAGCTGCAGGACGGATCAGGACTGAGACTCTAAGGGACGCTGCTATTAATACATCAGCTGGTCTTCTTCTTCTGCTGTCAGCTGTTCAGAGGCTGGAAAAACACTGAACACACACACATACACATACACACACACACACACACATGCACGTACACACACACATACACGCACACACACACTGTTTTATTAAAGGAGCCTTCCACCAGTCAAACATGTCAAAGGTCAGGTTCACGATGTGTTCAGGTTCACGATGTGTTCAGGTTCACGATGAGTTCAGGCTCACGATCTGTTCAGGGTCACGATGTGTTCAGGTTCCCAATGTGTTCAGGTTCCCGATTGGAACGTTTTCATGCATTTTGAACTCTTTTTTTGTAAACGTTTCGTCTGCATCGTAATGTTTGCAGCTTATCTTGTTTTTATTCTGATACTCTACATGCCACTACAACCCCCAATGTTATATTTATATTATAGATGAACTGTATTATATGTATATTTATGTCATATTATTTATGTTACTTACACTTATACGCTCGTGTTGGACGTCTTCCCCGTATACATTTATGAGGCTATTCTTGGTGCTCGTCCTCCTTATTTAAGGAAAACGTGTTTTCTTCTAACTATCCCAAAAGTCCGAACTGAACTGGAGAAAAGAGCGTTTAGTTACGCTGCTGTACGTCTCTGTAAACTCTCAACAGACTGAACCTCTCTGAACGAGGCTGCAGCAGAACTGTCAACGCTTTCATTGGTAATATTATATTATTATAATATTATATATTGTCTGTAACTGTAACTGAGATTAAAAAGAGATTTTTAATCTCAATGAGACCTATCCTGGAAAATAAAATAATAATAAATAAAATATTTATATAATATAATATAATATATTTTATTATAATATGTTATATTATAATATATTATTATTTATTTTATATTTTTGATTGAGTCTCTTGAGCTCTTCATATTAAATATCATCTGCTCACATTCTGCCGGCTAAACTGGACCAGACTGGATCTGATCCAGGCTAAATACAGAACACACACACACACACACACACACACAGACCCCTCCCTCTTCAAAATATTTTGACACCAAAAATATGCAGATTAAAATGTTGTTGTATTATTATTATTATAAATGACTTGATGAATAAATGAATATGATTAATAAATATCATATATATATTATATATATATAATATATATATTATATATATAAATATATATATAAAATATATATTTTTCTTAATATAAATATATATGTATTTTATATAAATATATTTTATATATATTTTTAATATATTTATATATATTTTATATATATATACTGTATATTCAGCACCAGCCACCCAGCAAGAGAGCAGAATAAGTTAAAGGTCACGTTACTTCACAAACACTTCACAACTGTCAGAATGATGTCATCACGTTCGGTGGTTCTAGGAACTGTAGTTCACTCGTGTTAATATACGATGCCGTCATGTTTTGGTTTTATTATACATTTTATTCTGTAGTTTGTTTATTCACACGTCTGTCTGTCTGTCTGTCTGTCTGTCTGTTTACAGAAGAATCGCGACTACTACTAAGAAAAACGGTCGAAAGAAGAATTCTGAGTATTTTACTTCTGTCAGAACATGAAGACTGATAAAACGTCACCTCACGTCGCCCAATCAGCGCACGGGAAGGTTATCGAGGTGTCCAACGGGAGCCACGCTCAGTGAGACAGAACGGAGAGGGCGGGGCTCTTGCTGACACCCCGCGGCCTGATTGGCTTAGGGCCGATCTGCCGGGGGACAGGGAGCGTCCTGATTGGATGACGACATTAGTTTGTACGGCGGACTTTTTCTTAATCTCGTTATCTTTTACAAATTACAACTAATGTGGATTTTGATACTTTAAACCTTTGTGTTTTTAACATTCTGCTCTCAAGCTTCACTTCAAACATTGCGATGAAACGTGAGGACTTTCAATATTGATATATTTAATATATATATATATTAAATATATCCAAATTGACGATTAAGAAGAATATCAACACGATGATTTCTACACAATATTCTATATCAGCAATGGAGAAAATATCAAGTTTAAGTTTTGAGAGCAGAAATGTAAAAGTTGTAGTTTTAAAGAGATAAAGAGTTGTGAGATAAAACGTGAAGTTCGTTTAAAATGCTAATCTTCTCTGTATCGCTCCAATTTTATTATATGAGTTAGCGAACTAACTCCAGATAACCCGGATCAAGATCTGTACGTACAGGGAGCCGCCCTGTACCCCCCCACACTGAGAAGGGGATCTATGATCTATGGGGTGGGGGGTTAGGGTTAGGGTTAGGGAATAAAAAGCTTAACGCCCCCCCCCTTCCTGCCTCTATACCTGCTTTATGTAGATATAATAATAATAATAGTAATAATAATAATAATAATGATAATGGTAACAATAATAATAATAGTACTAATAATAATAATAGTAATAATGACACTGAAACGGCACCTTATCGTAACTGAATTATTACGTATTCTTCGTCTGTTTGGTGCTTCTGAGCATTGAACATGTCTATCTGAATATCTGCCATAAATGTTATGATGTATTGTGTTGTGGGGTGGGACACTCTGTCCAGGACACTCTGTCCGCACTGAACAGCTCCATCAGTGACAGGCTGCTTCACCCGCGGTGTCACACGGAGACTTCCTGCAGCAGTCAGACTATACAATCACCACGGCCCGTGGTCGACCACCACACACTCAATGCGGCTGTAACACCACTGTTCCTCCGCTCATGTGCAATACACCCCGTACTATTTATTACTATTCTTACTGTTTTTACTTACTTACCTTACTGTGCAATACAATCATGTGCAATACGAATGTGCAATATATCTCTTTTTAGTATGTATTATTGTTACCACTGGCTGCTAGAGTATTACTCTCACTGTTCACTTTCTGTATTACTTACCACTTACTTACTTACTTGTTGTTGTGTTTTTTTGTACTTATATCTTGTACTTATACATTCGTACTTAACCTTTATCTGCACTGTCCCTTTGCTGCTGTCACTGCTGCAGTGTGCGGGGCGGCCTGCGGGAGCGCAGCGGAGCAGCAGAAGAAGAACAGCTGGAACCGTGACACACCACAGAACATAGAAGAAGAAGAGCAGCTGGAGCCGTGAACACACCGCAGAACACAGAAGAAGAAGAGCAGCTGGAGCCGTGAACACACCGCAGAACATAGAAGAAGAAGAGCAGCTGCTTGTTGTTGATCTCACCGTGTTTCTCCCGTTACAGCGCGTGCAGTCTGAATGGCGACCCGCTGCTCGGTGGACGTGTACCTGGACCTTCTGTCGCAGCCCTGCCGGGCGGTGCACATTCTCCTCGGCTGCACCGACATCCCGCACACTGTCCGCCCCGTGGCTCTGCGGAAAGGTGAGCAGCTCCCCGGGCCGACTACCGTGAACCTACCGGTAACTAGTAAACCACCGGCCAGTGCTGCGATCAGTCAGAATCAGTTTCCTACTTTCAGACGCCATGACCTCTGCCCTGGAAAACTTTGACCCACATCAGAGTTCTTAAAAAACTCCATTCAAAATATGACAGTTTTTAGCTTTTCCTATGATATCTACAACCATATGTAATTGTATCATAAATGAGAGATGTGGTAAGGGTCAATGTGTTCTTATGATACATTCGGCGTGTAAATAAACACACAACCAGCGTCCTAAGATGTGTGTGTGTGTGTGTGTGTGTGTGTGTGTGTGTGTGTGTGTGTGTGTGTGTGTGTGTGTGTGTGTGTGTGTGTGTTGTGTTGTGTTGTGTTGTGTTGTGTTGTGTTGTGTGTGTGTGTGCGCGCGTGTATATGTATATATATATATATATATATATATATATATATATATATATATATATATATACACGGATAAATCAAGCTTTTATTTCACCATCCAGCACAGTGTTAAAGTTGAAGAAAGTTAACTGAAGATTGAAATTGAAGCTGGAAATGTGGCAGAAACATTTTAATGTGATGTGACTTAATGATGTCGAACATTTCGTTTTTGTCTTAAAAGTCTATGTTAGTCGGGGAACGTTAAACTGCGTAATTTATGAATGAAGTTGGAGCTCCGTCGGCCATGACCTCTGTCCTGGACAACTTTGACCCACATCAGAGCTCTTATCGCGGTTAACCAAACCCAATACAAAATCTGTCCGTTTTTAGATTTCCTTGTGAGATTTACAAATGTATGTAATGTAACTATACATTAGAGATATGTTATAAGTCTATATGTTCTTCTGATACATTCGGTGTATGAATAAACACAGAAGTGGCATCCTGTTTCAGATAAATCCCACGTTTTCAGTTTTTCTGAATGTTAAACTGCGTGATTTGTGAATGGAGTTTGGTTTGTGTACTCTTCACTGACCTGGTGTGTGCAGGAGATAACAGGACTCCAGACTTCACAAAGTTAAACCCAATGCAGAAAGTTCCAGTGATGGTGGACAACGGCTTCATCCTCACAGAGAGGTACACACACACACACCACACACACACACGTACGTCTTATTCTTCTCTTATTTTATTTTGGTAGTTCAGTGCATAATTTGTGTGTGTGTGTGTGTGTGCGTGTGCGTGTGCGTGTGTGTCTGTGTCTGTGT
>CALSBV010012215.1:5920164-5931038 GCA_943590825.1 Bovichtus diacanthus | reverse complement strand
ATATACACATATATATATATACACATATATATATATATACACATATATACATACATATATACATACATATATATATATATATATATATATATACACATACATATATATAAATATACATATAAATATATATATATATATATACACATACATATATATAAATATACATATATATAAATATACATATATACATATAAATATATATATATATACACATACATATATATAAATATACATATATACATACATATAAATATATATATACATACATATATATACACACATATATATATATATATATATATATATATAAATATAAATATATATAAATATAAATATATATATATATATATATATATATATAAATATATATATATATAAATATATACACAATATACACAGGTGTTACCTGCTGACTGTCTCCATGGTAATGATGCTGACGTCAGAGTGCTGGTGTGGCGCCGGCGCCTCGGTTTCTATGGAAACACAAAACAGGAAACAACTGACTTGAAAGTGAAGAGGTGGGGGTTAATTTAACTTTACATTTTTATTTTAAAGGCATCAGGGACAAGCAACAGGTGAGTTACCTTCAGGCGAGTTACCTTCAGGTGTGAGCAGGTCATCCAGCTGAGAGAGCAGCTGTTCCGTCAGAGAGGCCAGTGATGTCACAAACTCCTCACCTCGGACTCTCATACACACCTGGACACACAAAAGTAGAAAAAACAGCCGTGTCACTGCCTCCCTGCTGCAGGTCTGACAGGTTCTGATGTTAACGGGTGTCACTGCCTCCCTGCTGCAGGTCTGACAGGTTCTGATGTTAACAGATGTCACTGCCTCCCTGCTGCAGGTTCTGATCTTAACACCGGTGTAACAATGACTCCTCCCCCTCCTACCTGTAGTTCCAGGTGTGCGCAGCAGACGGCGCTGTGCAGCTGCTGCTGTCTGAGCTCCTCTCTGCTGTTCAGAGTCTGAAGCTCATCATCTCTGAGAGATACTCGCAACTGACGGACGTTCACACGCTGAGGACAGACAGGTGAGGACAGAAACACTTCCTGAAACATATTTCTGACTTTACGAAGGTCACAGTTGTGATATTTCTGAATCTGGATGTTAATAATGTCGATACCTTCTCCTCCTCGCTGGCTGCCAGTGTCTCCTCCAGCTTCAGTCTGACCCCGCCCACCTTCTCTCTAAGCCCCAGCCCCTGTAGTCGCTCATGGTTACTGATCAAAACTGCAGGTAACGAATGCAGCAGCTCCGCCAACACAGACAGCTGGGCCACCAACTCTGAGAGACAGATTAAGACAGACAGGTAGATTGAGACAGACAGGTAGATAAAGAGTTCTTGAAAATACTTTCTGGTGCTGCTTGGACACGTTTTCAGTGAACCCAGGGTCATCGGGTGTTTTGGGTCTCTAATAAGCCACCAGGAGACCTTTTTCAGCAGTTTCCAGAATTTTCCTGGTGGCTCTTCTGCACTGCAGTCCTTTTACTGCAAGGACTTTGAGAGTCCGCTGTAGTAACTTTAACATTAAAGCAGAACTCTTCCCCTCTTCAGGCCCGGAGACCTTGCCCATGATGTGTGCCGTACCAGCCCCGGAAGGAGCGGAGGAGGGTGTTGCCCTCACCATTAGGTCGGACATGAATGGTGTTGGGGGGACAGATCTAGACAAGGGGCCTCTTAATCCGCTGACATGGAAATCATGTTCTCTGACCCCGCAGGGAGAGAGGGCGCAGCGAGCACTAAGTCCAGCAGAGGGGTGCTGTAACCTTCACCCCGGGCCTTTACAAGCGCACCGCCACGGAGAAAATGCACCTAGCGAGGGCCAACCAGGATCCTCCCACACCGAGCAGCTGTCCCTGACCAGCTGAGCGAGGCGAAAGCGCACCGCTGTAAAGGAAAGGGGTGCGTTGGATTTATAACACAAGACAAAGCCAAAGCGTCATTGTGAAACAGAATGTGGCACAACAATTGGCTCATCTTGATTATTTTCTTTTCATAATCGTTAGAAATCATAATTGAAAATAAAATTTCAATAATAATCTAGTAATCCGTGTAACTCATCTGAGCGACGACCTCCACCAGACCACCTTTGAGAATCGCAATAGAAGCTTTGGACAATGCTAATCGAGTCCGGGACAGACGTTGACTGCTTCTTTAACCTCCTGCAGGGTGGACTCAGCGGTTGCGGAGGTGTCACCAGTGCCTCACACAGGCCGAGGTCTGGCTCTCTCGAGGCGTCACTGAAGGTGGTACTGAGATGGTGGTTGATTTCCTCTACAGCACGATGAGGTGGTGCAGTAGTCTGTGGAGAGGCCGAGTGTGATGAGCCTCCTCCTTGATGTCTGTGGCAGTTCTCTCCTCCTGCTTGGCCGACTTAAATTGACGCTTCTTGGCTTTTGAATTCTTGTCTCAGCTGGCTGATGTTGAGCTCCTGCTGGTTTTGGCCTCGCTGGAATAGTGGGTCCACGCTTCTCCTTGAAGCCACTCTGTTATGCTCGTTATGATCCTGCAGATAGTGGAGTTTCTGGTCAGCATCGCCCTTCGATGTTGCCTCCAGGATCTCGTCTACATCCTCTTCCAGCTGGAGCCATTCCGTCCTGTTAGCGGCAGACCACTTCACCCAACGCTGACTTGTGACTCTGGACCTTCTGTAATCAGCACTACAGGTTCTCCTCCTACGTGTTGCTTCACTTGTTTTCTCCATGGCCATCTTTGTCTGGTGGATCAGGTAGACCTGGTTTATGGCAATGAGGGTTCTCTTAAGAGTGTGTGTGTGTGTGTGTGTGTGTGTGTGTGTCTACCCTCTCTGTTCGTTCTCAGAAACTTCCTGCTCTGTTCCTGGTATCCCAGCAGCCTCTGCTGCATGCTTTCAGCCCATTGGTCCAAACTGTCAGGAACCAGAAAGAACCTGCTGAGACGCTCGCTCTGGTAGAAGTCCTGGCAGGCAGACAGGCAGACAGACAGACAGGCACAGTTTTATTAAAGTTTAATTTATTCCACATTACTGTGAACATGCTGCACACAGGTTTAAACTCAGTACTTTTCACTGACTCAATTAAGTGAGTACTGATGAGGGGGAGGCAGGTCGGGAGGGTTTATTTTGTGTAGTATGTAAAATGTTCTTCAGAAATAACAATTGAAAATGACCTTGTTGTTATCACAGAGAGAGTAAAGTACCGAAAAGGTACTGTTCAAAGTGAACTGTGGTTATGTCCGTTCGTCCGAACTTCAAACGTGAGCGGCACTTTACCAGAGTTCCACAAACAAATCTGTTACCTCAGCAACCAGCAGGAGCACGTCATTGGCTGCCCACAACACAGAGGTCAGTGTAGAGCTGAAGGAGCTGAAACACAAACACACGGGTGGTACACACAGGTGGTACACACGGGTGGTACACACGGGTGGTGCACACGGGTGATTAGAGGGACTCACTGTGGGTTCTGTTCTGGTTCTGGTCCAAAAACCTGGAACCTTCTTTCAGTCCTGATGGACCTGCAGCCCCTCCTCACACTGACACACACACACACACACACACACACACAGGTTAAAAACAGAGGGTGTGTTTGTGCTGAAGTTGTGTTTCAGCAAAATGACAATAAAGAGGAACAATATGTGTGTGTGTACCTCGGTGCACTGACAGACTCAGAACATTTCTGTTGAAAACGTTGGACCGGACTCTGACCTGCAGAAATCAGGAGAAGTGGACAGGAGGCGAGAGATGGAGGAAGACGTACAACTCACTCTTGTACTGAGGCCGAGTTCTAATGCTGACCCCCCCCTCCCTCCTCTCTCCACCTTTTCTGTATATGTCGTGTACATTTAATAAGGGCAGAAAGGCCAAAAAATTATCTTTCATTTTCGCAGCCAACACAAAGTGTCTGTGACCTCCAGCAGGGGGCGACTCCTCTGACTGTATAGAAATCTATGAGAAAATGTTCCGACTTCTCTCTTGATTTATTAGCTCAGTAAACATTTTCCTGGTGAGTTTATGTCTCAGTCTGTAGTTTCAAGTCTTCTTCATCACAGCTTGATGTTCGTTTAGTAACTTGTGTCCCGTTTACAGTAAAGAGAAGATAAAGCAGCGTGTGCTTCAGGGCACTATCTCACACCTTTAACTCTTTCACAGTTTGTGTTTTCACTTCATGAAAGTTTGTAAAGTTGTAACATTTTGTTGCATATAAATGTCCTCCTCTGTGTCACTGCTGGTTCCAAAAAAACAAGATGGTGACGGCCAAAACGCCAAACTCGAGGCTTCAAAGCTGTGTTCCACAAACCAATGGGTGAAGTCTAGGCAGCTATGACAACTTCTTATATACAGGCTGAGGAGGGTGGGTGGGGGGTCATAATGTGTGAAGGAGTTGTGTTGAAGGTGTTCGATGGCAACGCTTTGAGGCATCTGAGTGTCAGTACTGATACTATAGTAATACTTTTTCAATACCTTACTTTGTGAAACAAATCTTTTCTTTTTTTAATTCAAGAAAATAAGTCAGAGTTGTCAAATGTTAAATGTCTGAACGCAAGAAGTCGTAAAGAACTTTGTTAGAATAAAAATTGAGGAAATTATCTAAATCTGATCAAAGAATTCCACAGGATTATGAATCTGACAAGATATTTAAACTTTGTGTACCTGACAGTTTACATTCAGTCAGAAACTAAAAGATGTTTACCAGCAGCTGCTCTTCCTCTCTCTTCTCTTTCTGCTGCTTCTGCTCCAACATCCTGGATCATACAAAACCTGATGTGTTCAGATTGAAAACACATTTATTTTCTTCATCATCAGGTAGCACAAGCAGAACTGGCACTAATTGTATTCCCTGCAGTATGACTTAGTGGGTTAGCTGGAGTATGTACCTATTCAGGGACTTGATGACACCCACAACAGGGTCATCTAGAAGGTCCACACCTGTCCGGCTGGTGTGCAGTAAACCAGGAGGTGGGGCTGACAGGACCTGCTTCCTGGATTTAGGACAAGCTGAGAGGCTTTCCTGCAAGGTGGGGCCCTAAACACGAACAACACACATGGTAATCCACATGAAGATAAAGTAGAACATAAACAGAAAAAGATCCAGGATGTCAGCAGGTGATCCAGATAGACAAAGGGCACTGCAAATAGAAAAGGAAGTCAAGTCCCATTTATTTATAAAGCACATTTAAAAACAACCCACGATGACCGAAGTGCTGTACAGACCAGAGCAGACAAACACACATCACATATAACATCAGTGCACACATAAACAACACAGAGGCAAAGCCACAATCAGCCCCATCAGGAGTCTGGATTTAAAAGTCAATAGAGGGGACCGTTTAGACCGCTGTACGCGCTCTGGACCAGTTTCAGGCGGGACAGGATGACAGACTAATCCCAGTATACAGGGAGGTGCAGTAGTGCAGGCGCGAGGATATAAAGGCGAGGATGACTTTCTCAAGATCATTGAATGAAAAAAAACTTCTTTTTGAGGTAGTGTTTTTTCAAGACCACTGCATGCTTGAATTAGGTTGGAAAGGTACTAGCCAGGAGGTAGTCCAGGTAGTCAAGAGGTAGTCCAGGTAGACAGGAGGAATTCAGGTAGACAAGATTAATTAATTTGTATTCAGTTTTAGAAGAGCAAGCACGGCAGCAGATATTTTGGCTTGTGCGTTAATGTCGGGTTGCAATTTGCCATTAAAAGTAAGAAGAAGCGGTCAAATGTTGTAATCGTCATTTCCGTTAAATGGACAATAGCCGTGTTTGATTTAAGAAAACACTTCACTGTCGAAATGTACACAAGTATACAGAGTACACAGTGTACTACTACTACAAGTGTACTAACGGAAGTATCCAAATTGAGACGCAGGTAGGTGAGAGGCAACCTACCAATGAAAAGTCCAGGTACTGACTGCGCTTCCTGAGTTCTTCATTGACTGATGACAGGAAGGAGAAAAACTGATCTGGAGATACCTATAGGCAGACAGACAGGCAGACAGACAGGCAGACAGAGCGTTGGACAGAAGGAACAGAGACAGAATAGAAAAATTAAAGTTTGTGTGTGTACCTGTGTGTGTACAACTGTGTGTGTACACCTGTGTGTATATCTGTGTACACTTGTGTGTGTACCTGTGTGTTCTCCATCATCCTCCTCAGCCCCTTCAACCTGCTGCTGATGGCCAAATGCTGCTGGTTACTGCTGGCTGCCTGCGTGATTCAAACATGTTCATGAAAGAGTTACAGACAGACAGATGGACAAACAGAATCAGAAAACCTTTATTCGTCCCACAGCGGGGACATGTACAGTGCTACAGCAGCAAAAGGAACAGTGCAGATAAAAGGGCAAATAAAATAAGTACAAATTAGAATAAAAAAAAGAAACAACAACCGTGGTAAATAAGTGGCAGGTTCACAATAGTCAGTGAACATGTGAGAGTAATACTGTAGCAGCCAGTAGTAACAATAATACACAGTAAAAAAAGACGTATTGCACATACATATTGCACAATAATAGATAGTAACAGATAGGTCAGACAGATAGTCAGACAGTCAGACACCTCAGTCTTGATGTGAACTTGTGTGCTGCTGAGGATTTTGTGGATCTTCTCCATGAACTCCACCTCGGCTTTCAGGAAGGAGAGTTTCTCCTCTAAACGACCAGACACCTCCTTCAGCTGTCGGAGGAAAACAAACTTTGGTTTCTTAGATTTGTTGCTTCCTCTGATTCAAAGCAGTAACAACAGTGAATGAAGCAGTTTGAGGTTAAACAGCAGAGTTTCTCCTGCTCGCCGTTCGGCTGCCGCTAACGTTTGCTCAGCTTGTTTCTCTGAGAACTTAAGATCCAGACGTCCGAGGACTAAAATCCTTCATCCGCTTCAAATATAGAGTTAAAAAGCACCAAGATGTAAAAATGCGTCTTAAAACTCTATAAAAAGCTTCTGGCTTGACGCTCGAAGGGTATAATTGGTTCTTCACAGATATGTTTGATTGTTATAAACTGAGATCTGTATGAAGAGACGGAGGTCACACCTGCTGTAAACTCTTGGACTCAAACCCCTCCAGCTCAGAGGAGATGGACTCCTTCGTCACACTGATCTGCCTGCTTTGCTCCTTCAGCCTCCTCTGAAACAGCTTCACCTCCTGCGGAGCAAAATCCCCCCCTTCGCTGAACAACCTGCGGGGGGGAGACAGTCCTTTAGTGTGTGGGGGGGGGGGGGGGGGGGGGGGGGGGGGTTCCTGTGTCTCAGACACTCGTCCAGGGGTCCAACTGTTACCTGAAGGAGTGCAGCAGGTGTGTAGTTCTGGCTCTCACTTCCTGCAGGCGAGACAGAACTGTCTGTCTGAAGGAGGTCTGACAGCGCTGGGTGTCTTTGATATGTTGATCCAGACAGTCCTGCAGGGTGGAGCTAACAGCCTGCAGCCTGCAGACAGACAGACAGGCAGATAGACAGGTCAGACAGACAGCAGACACACAGACAGACATACAGACAGACACACAGACAGACACACAGATAGACAGACAGCTTCATGTCATAATTTCTTCACTACTGTTCTCACACACGAAACTGTGTAAACATGTGAAAACTTCTTTTTAAACTTTTTTTGAAATATTTTAATATTTTTTGAAATTTTTTCCGGTTTCTGTTCCAGTTTTTCTTGTGCAAATTGAAAATGCACACAAAGACAGGTGGAGCCGTAACAAGCTGCACACAGATGTTACCGCCGGCTGCTGTCGGCTGACACGTCGTCCTCCAGGCCGGACAGGCGGACAATGAACTCCTGGTTCTTCCTGCTGACGGAGGTCTGCAGCTGCTGCAGCTCCACCCTGCAGGAGGCCAACACCTCCAACACCTCCGCACAATGAGCATCCACCTGCTGCCTGTGGAGCTGCAGCTCAGCTAACACACACACACACACACACACAGAGACACACACACAGAGAGACACACATTAAAACCACAATCCTTTATCTCAAAAATGTTTATGACATGTGTGTGTGTTTGTGTGTGTGTTACCCAGGCGGGGCTGGTAGATGTGGGTCTGGATGTGTCGGGGGTGCAGCTGCTGCAGTTGGAGCTCCTGCTCCGAACGCAGTGCCTCCTTCTTGTCTGTCACCATGGCAATGGCCAAGCAGAGGACGTCATGGAAACGCTGCTCCAGGTGGTCCAAGAACAGCGTCCGCGTCCTGGACACACACACAAAAATAAGCGAGTTTGGGGCAAACTTTTTCAATGTGTGATCAAAAGAAGAGTTATTCTGGGGGGGGGACAAGTTCACCTGGTCAGTGTGTGTGTGAGCAGCTCCACAGGAAACAGGCTCAGGTGAGTTTCCTGCTGCAGGTCAGCCGGCAGCTCGGGGGCAGGGCATCTGAAGGCGGGGCCACTATAGGCCACACCCCCAGGTGATGTAAACGTGACATTACTGCTGATGTCATAGAGATCCAGCAGAGAGGATTCCGCCTACACACACACACACACACACACACACACACACACACACACACACACACACACACACACACACACAGTTTTGTAGAGGGCTTTTATTTTGAAGGCGCTTTGTCATCCAAAATCTTTACCTCCATCAGCCAATCCGAAGGAGGCTGTGCGGGCTCTGTGATTGGTTGGTTCTCCTCTGGTTTCTGTGTTACAGCTTCACTGGTTTCTACACAAACCAACAAACAAACCAGTTCAGACTGACGAGTAAACACGAGAAGACTTTATTATACGTCCTAATCGCACACTGACCCGGGGCGGGGGGAGCGCTGGGTGATGGGAGGAGGTTCTGCAGTTCTTCTGGACTCTGAGAAGGAAGATCCATTTATTTATAATCATCTCTTCTCTGTTCATTCTGTAAACTGATGTTTTATTGACGTGTTAGCCTGCTAGCTTTAGAACCTGAGTCCGGTGCGATGTTTGAATAAAGGTCCCAGAGCTGTCTGAGCTGCTCTGTTACAGTGTATATGTCTCGGGCTATTATTGTGAAAGGCAAGAAGGAAGGAGTGATAACGTTTTCCGTCTTGGACCGTGTATGTCTATAAGCACGGAGGCTCCTCACTGCCTTTGTTGGTGAAGCGAAATCTCAGAACTTTTCCCAGAAGAACACGGCGAGGCTTCTTTATCGTGGAAACTTCACGTTTTGTATGAAAGTCTTCACGATAAAACCAGCGTGAATGGCACTACACTAACGTGTGAGAAGGCAAACAGCCAATCAGAGGTCAGTATTCATGGTGACGAGCGGTGGGCGGCGAGGTGTTTTTACTCGATGGGGGGACAAGAAGTCTGCACTACAGCATTACACGGTTGCGTCGTTGCTATGGTTACCTGCAGGCGTGGGTGTGTGTCTGCAGGTGTGGTTGCTGTGGTTACCGGTCTGTGGGCGTGGCTGAGGTGGAAGAAGGAGCTGATGCTGCGGCTGTAGGAGAGGAGCTCCTCCTGGAAGAGAGCGGGGAGACGGTCCAACACGTCCCCCTGATCAGAGACACACTGTCTGCAGCTGCACGCACGCCCGCCCACCCACCCACCCACACACACACACACACACACACACACACACACACACACACACACACACACACACACACACACACACACACAGTTAAACTCCACTCCTTCACATTTAAAACCTTGTTTTACTGTCAGTAAACGTTTCTTCTCCTAAAATACAGTCTATTGATATTTGATGTAGTGACTCTACATTAGCATGTGTCCTGCAATACCTGTGTTTGACGTCCTGCAGGTATTGGACACTTTTGTCCAGAGACGTCTTCAGAGCGTCCTCACTGCTCTCTTGACGGAGTCTCCCCAGCAGGTTGTCCAGATGCACTTTCTTGCTCTGATGACACAAAGCAAAGCATGATGGGAGAGCCTCCTACCTGCGGAGCTGTCCACTCTCAGACTCTCACCTGTGTGTGTTGCTGCTGTGAGCGTCTCAGCTCCTCCAGCTGTTGTTGTAGTTCTTCTTCTCTGCTCTCTAACCTGCGGCTGTGTGTCTCCCAGAGCAACGCTGCTCCTCGCATCACAACAAACACACACCTGCTGAGACTGAGAGCACGACGGGTACCGGAGTCACAGCACAGCTGCAGACAGACAGACAGGTTACAGACAGACAGGTAACAGACAGACAGGTTAGAGACAGACAGGTAACAAACAGGTGGACATTAAGTCTCAGTGAGGGTCAAACTGACATCTAAAGCAACCAATCGCTCTTCGTCCTGACTCTGGCTTCGTCCAATCAGAGTGAGGAGCTGAGAGCTGACAACATCGTTCACTTCCTCCTCTGACAGATGCAGAGCAGAAAGCGCCTCCTGCAGGACATATTAAAAACAATTATAATGATACATTATAATTATAATAATCAATTGTAATGATCAATAACACTAATCAATAATAATCATAATTTAATATAACTTAGTATAATATTATATAATATACATTAATATAATATAAAAGAATATAATATATTATACATTTCTATATTATAATATAATATACATTTCTATAATATAATATACATTTCTATAATATAATATATTATAATATAAATGAATATAATATATTATAAATGTATATATTATAAAATAATATACATTTCTATAATATAATATATTATAATATAAATGAATATATTATAAATGTATATATTATAATATAATATAAATGAATATAGTATATTAGAATATAATATAATATATTAGAATATAATATAAATTAATATAATATATTAGAATATAATATAAATTAATATAATGTCTGTGTTTCACCTCACAGCGCTCCACCTCAGCCAGTTGATCCTGCCACTTCTGTTCATAATAACAACGGAGCTGATGGAGGAAGTCAGCATGAAGACCGTCTGAAAAAAAACACACACACACACACACACACACACACACACACACACACACACACA
>CALSBV010012215.1:5877561-5906493 GCA_943590825.1 Bovichtus diacanthus | reverse complement strand
CACACACACACGTGTGTGTGTGTGTGTGTGTGTGTGTGTGTGTGTGTGTGTGTGTGTGTGTGTGTCCGTCCACTTCTTATATCTTGTGTGATATCTGGCATTTCATTAAATAGTTATGATATGCTCCTTTTTTGTCCACCTTGATATAATGGACTTTTTTTCACGTCATACATTTTCTAGCACAATTGATCACTATCAGATAGTCCATATGAAGCCCTTAATCTTAACAGTATTACATATAGCTTCAGTTGGACAGTTTTTATAATGGCAGTAGCCAGGCTTTCGGCTGAGGATGCACCTATCAATTGGCACCTTGTAGTCTTTGCAATGTTATTGAATTGCCATTATAATTTCTGACCGTGTACAGCGTTTGAGTGTCTGCATAAAAAAACACAGTTAAAAAGACTTTCTGACTCAGATTTAATCAATTTTAAATCATGCAAAAATGTCACCATATTGCTTGACTGTGCAAATGGAATTCTTTTTAATCCAAATTCGTTCTAATCCAGATTATTGGCAATCTTCCCACAGTTTTTGCTCCACAATCCACACAGAGTCGATGAATTGTGATCATCTGTAAAATCTAATGGAATCTAATTAAACAGCCTTGCATAAATGTATCTGCGGTGAAGATTAAGATGTTGGGAGAGAGGTGCTTCAACTGTGCCAGTTTTTAACAGCAAAGCTACACCTCATAACAGGAAATGTCAGTCGGTCTGTTAACAGGACAGACGCACAGTGTGATGGCTGAGGAAGATTGCAGTGTAGTTGATCTTTGTATATTTCTGGTTGTGTTGTCTGCTCGGTGTCCTCGGCTCCAGAACATGAAGGCCACCCTGTTTTGCATGTTATTTCCCTTTCTTTTTTAAATTTTTTTAAATAAAACAGGCAATGCAAATTTTTCCTTTTTGACCAGTTATACTGGAACATGAATCCCGTCGTGTGGTACAGTGTTACTGTGTTTGGATACAGACCAGCATCCAGTTTTACCTGGATTTACACAAACAGCAGTTTTAGTACAGAGTGCAACTGTGTTAAAAATGACTGCAGCTCTCATAGCTGTGGAGGTAAGTACTTTCTTTTTTTCTATGGATTCATCAGGGTTTCTTTACATTTTGAAAAGGGGCAGAAATGGATTCCAGATGTGTTTTGCATCTTATACATAATAATAAAAATTGTGTAAGAAGTGGAATTTGTTTAGTTTATTTGCACAATTTCTAAAATGCACAAACAAATAATATACAGTGTATACAGCAAAATGTCTAAAATATCAGTGTATACTACAGCAGTAACATTTAAATTCAATGGAACTAAGAGGTCCAGATCAAATCAGGAAAAAGAGAACGCGTTGTCTATATACTTTTGGCTGTATATCATCCTAATTCTAATATTTTAGTTTCCACTGGGTCTGTAAGATGTAATCCTGTTGGTTTGCAGTGTATTCATGTTGTGTTGTCATCCATAGATTGAGTTTTGATTTGGTGACCGAGGCTGTACCAGGAGGATCTTCCTCAGTTTCTTAATCATCCTCCATGTGACTGATTTCTCCTGTCACTGCTGACTGCTAAAGGCTCAACACCCTCTGCCCGTTCATCTCCTCAGAGCTTCCTGCTCCTTCTTTCACGACATCACTCCTCCGTCTCATCATGAATCCCTACAGAAACACAAGTTCAGCTCCCGGCCCTTATGATGGTTCCCATCATGCATCTCTGTCGGCCACATTGCCGTCTCCTCCACTCATCCAGACCGGTTTCAGCTCTGTGACAGTTTATCAGGCCTCATCAGACCAAGATGGAGGTCAAAACCTTGTCCCATCACTGTACTCGGACCACTCCACCTCGCCGCTTCCTATCTCTGATACAGGCTTCCTCTTCAGATCCAGGCCTCAGTCCAGCCGAGTTTCAGTCCCGTCTCCAGCTCAAACACCTTCTCCAGTATCCACTCCCACATCAAACCCTTGCCCTGCCTGTCCCGCCTCCTGCCAGGTCTCCGTCATCATCCCCTCCCCAGACCTCCGCCCGTCTCAGTGCTCCGAGGACACCTGCCCGGACCTGGAGTGCTCCATCTGCTTCAGCCAGTTCAACAACGTCTTCCGCTGTCCCAAAATGCTTCAGTGCAAACACACGTTTTGCCTGGAGTGCCTGGCGCGCATCAACGTCAAGTCAGCCGAGCCCAACAGCATCCAGTGCCCGCTGTGCCGCGGCCTCACCCCGCTGCCCGCCCTTGGCCTGCCCAGGCTGGCCACTAACTCAGACATGCTGTCTTACCTGCCGACCGCCATGCAGAGAGTCTACAGCATCCGCTTTGTGCGCAACAAAGGGAAGCTGCAGGTCAAAAGGTATCAGGAATCCCAATTCTTAGCTTTTAAAAGAAATACAATGTAGCAACATGCTTCTCATGTTTCTGTTTTTACGCATATTAAAATCTTCATATTAATGAGCATAATGAGTCTTGGGGTTCCTAGTTTCGTTTACGTTATTTTGAAACTTCATTTCAAATTGAATGAATTGTCTTTTCTGGCAGTGGTTCTTTTCTGTCACGCGGCCAGCCAAAACTAGTAAGATGTTATTGTGTTGCAATATTATAAATAAATGACACGTACACCAAACTGCCTGTGAACCTGAAGTGAATCTTCATTTTTGACAGACGTGTTTGTTTGATTTTATAGTATTACCTGGCAAAATGTTGTCGTCTTATGCACTGCCTGTCCAAAAAAAGTCACCACCTGGATTTAACTCGGCAAATCGGTAAGAGCCTTCCATTGGATAATTACTGCAGTGATATGTTTTTAGCTGGCAACAAGTTATTTAACCTTAGCTGATGCGGTGAGTAGCTTCTCATTTCATGAACAACCATGTCGGAAGACCTATCCTGTGGTCGTGGAAAGGATGTTAAGATCACTTAAACGTTTGGTGAAATCAACAGAACTCACGGCTATGTTTAGTGAAAGTAAGAGCATTTCCACACGCACAATGCAGCGGGAACTCAAGGGATTGGGACTAAACGGCTGTGTAGCCATAAGAAAACCACTGATCAGTGAAACTAATCGGAACAAAAGACTTCAATGTGGAAGGGAGCATAAAGATTGGACTCTGGAGCAATGGAAGAAGGTCACGTGGTCTGATGACTCCAGATTTACCCCGTTCTAAAGTGATGGGCGCATCAGGGTCAGAAGCGAGGCGGATGAAGTGATTCACCCATCATGCCTAGTGCCTACCGTACAAGCCTGTGGGGGCAGTGTTATGATCTGGGGCTGCTGCAGTTGGGCAGGTCTAGGTTCAGCAATGTTATGTTCCCAAAGAATGAGGTCGGCTGACTACCCGAATGTACTGAATGACCAGGTCTTTCCATCAATGGAGTTTTTCTTCCCTGATTGCACGGGCATATGCCAAGATGACAATGCCAGGATTCATCATGCTCACATGTGAATGAGTGATTCAGGGAGCATGATGACTTTTTTTTTTTTTTTTTTTTTTTTTTTTGGACGGGCAGTGTGTTTTACTGTCTAAATAAACTCTGATAACCTAAATATTAACAACAATGCCAGCTCCAGAGACCTCCGTTTTGTTCCACATGAATTCATTCAGTTCTGTTGGTCAATTTTACCCCCTGGGTCAGGCCTTTCCCGCTCAAACCAATTGCAAGATTTACCACAGTGAAGGGCTGATATCGGCACCATAAAAGTTATGATATGCACCTTTTTACAGCGTCTATGGACGAGCGTAAACACACCTGATAAGGAAGTGAGCAGCCTCAAGAGAGATCCTGTTTTTAGAAGCTAGAAAAGTGATTGAGTCAATTACACACACACCTGCCTGAAAGATTTTGTTTTTTGGTGGGGGAATTAAAACAGACCGAATCTTTTTCCGTTTGCAGAATATTTCTCAGAGACATGGAACGTTGTTGAACGATAAAACAGTCTTTGAAATAAAATGCCTCATTCTAATACATTAAACATAAAATTAACAGCTTCATTCGATCAATAACGTTCTGTGTTTCTCATTAAGGGCATGTGAAGGTCACCGGCGGTGGGGTCAGAGGTCACTGGCATCTCTAAGGTTGGCGAACCGCTCTCTGGACGTGGGGCAACCCAGCCCGCCGGTCGGGGGCGACGCAGCTGGCGTGGGCGGAGCTCTGTTCCGACTGACGGGCCGGCCGGCGTGCCGAGCCTTCCTCCTGACGTCCGTGGTGATGATGATGGTGCTGCTGACCAGCATCATCATCTTCCTCCTCGCCTATAAGTCCAATGGTGAGTGACGTCGCATCACATCCCGTCATCTTTCCGCTTTGATTTCTGTGCTGGGGGGAAAAAAACAAAATGTCATTGAACAGTAAAATTCCACAATCTGAAGGGAATTGAATGTCTGTTAATGAGCAACATCTGTCTCATTGCTGTGGTTTAAAGAGAACTGAACCAGATGTGCAATTTAAAAACCCATCGTTTCAGGCTGTTGGGCAACAAGCAGCTCTGAACTCTCTGATGGCATCTGAAGAGAGGACGAGCTGCTCTTACGTCAACACTCAAACCTGAGCTGACGTTGGAGACAATGGAGTTCAATCTGCTTTTTAAAACATTTTTTATAAAAGTACTTGTGCCAAAAGCACAGATAATACTTCCTACTCCATAACTCAACAGCTGAGGTGAAAATGTATCCAGGAAACTGAGAAGCCGTGATTTTGAATCTGTTTTGCAGTACTACTTGAGCCAAAAGCTTGAATGATTAACTAGCTGGACATAAGAATGTTCTGCCTGAAGTCACAACATGGCAGGAAAACACTAAACTGAGAAGCAGTGGACTTTACTCTTCCTCAAAGCGTTGCCAAAAGCTTCAAATTGTCTCCTTGAGTTTTGGGGAAAGCGCTCACACAATCGGCACTTTTAATTGTTTTGAATTTCATGTTGCATGTAATACAAGATGGCCGATGTGAACGTCCTATGATGAGGATGAGTGTTCGGTTTTAAGACTATAAAACATCCGTTTGATTTGCAGGTTTATTATATTACAAGGTCAAAGTCTCTGGTGGCTCCCATCCAGCTAGAACCGGACCATGAATGTAGTTTTACTTTGGAACATAAGACTCCATGAAAACTGTTACTGACCTAAAATAATAAACAATAATAATAACTTGTCACCAGGTGGCGCCGCCTTCTTCATATTCTTAGTTTATGCGTCTTCTGGCAGCTTTTAGCACTTAAAGAGAACCCAGCGGCTGAATGTAACTGTATTTATTCTGTCTTTAACTCTTATTTCCTTATGTTGGAGCTGCAGCTCTGCCCCTCGCTCTTAACCAAATGCTGTGAACGAAATGCCATGCAAATACACCTGAGCCCCAGTTAGTGTGGCGCAGAGAATTTTCATAGATGCTGAAACCTTAATCTGCATGTGGTACAACTGTTCAAAGTACAGCTGGAAAGTGTAAAGGATGAGTTCGCCCAAAATTGGGGACATTTTTCAACTTTACCACTGGAGGCGTCTCTACATGCGTAGTTTTTGTTTTTTATTTGTTTTCAGATATACGCCCTGAGATTTCTGCCTTCACCCCGACACAATGGAGGCGACTGGAATTTAGTTTGAGGTGTTTAAAAAGCATCATGTCTTCCCATGATTTAGTTTGAATAGTTGCAATTTCTTTTCCCAACAGAAAGTAGACTTAGTCGTTTTGCTGACTGTCAGGTACGGGCATCTTCTATAACTGAGACGACTATCTTAAAAACCTGTAAGAGTGAAACCAAAACTATCTGCACGGAGAGAGATGCTGTAAAGTGTTTGCTGTAGTTCTGGGGACAGTATTCAGCCCTTAATCATATTTTTGTTTTGTGTTTTTTTTTTTTTTTTTTTTTAATTTTCTTTTATCAAATGTTTATTTCGAGTTGATCTTCTACATTGTGTACTTTTGTGTGTTTGGGCTCCGGCCTGTTTTACTGTGCATATATTTATACAACTGTTTTAACAAAGCTTTCACTATCACTGCGTGTGCTTCGTGTTGAACTTTAATAAATTCCTTTTTTAATTACAGTTGAACTGATCTCTTGAAATCTATCTCAAACTGTATGTTCTGTATGCAGGATTTAAAGTGTCTGTAAACACTAATGTACTAGCAGAGTGATGGAGTATTGTCAGGAGTTTTTTTTTTTTTTTATTTATTTATTTTTTTTAAAACCTATATAATTTTTTGCAACCTGACGCAGACAGCAGTAACAACTGTCTGTATGCCAACAAGAATGCATCCTTCATACATCAACAGTCCACATGAATAATTTGACCGACGTGAAAGGGGTCTGTGCAGAAAATTATCCGAAAAGATGCCGAGCTACTTCTCGACGCTGCATTGCACCGGTAGGACACTTCTTTGAAGCGCGGTTGGTCATACTTGTGTATTTTTTGGGGGTAGTAATGTTACCTTAGGAGAATATTTTGTCTTTGCTTTATTGAGAAGTCTTCCATATTTCCTCTTTGTGTTTCAGCAGCAGGTGGAGCCATAGCATCAGCAAACACTGAAGCAACATAGTTCTTGTGTTTAGAAATGCTCTCATATGTCCAGAGTGACGAGTCAGAGTTCATTTCATTTGACAGTCGATGCTCATGGATAAACTGGGGAGGGATTCTGCAAATAAGCTTGAGTTTTTCAATGAAAATAAACCTCCAGCATTTGATGCATTTGTCCCTTTTTTGAATCATGTGTGGGCCCGGAGCTTAATTACAGGAAACTCCTAGATAAACTTCAAACCAAAAGCAGTGCAAGTTTCAGTTTTAAAGGCCAAAGAAACTGCTTTCTTTTCCTTGTGAAACATCAGCACAACCTTCTCCTGTGTTTTTTTTTTTTTTTTTTTTTTTTTAAACCCGCAGGCAAACTCTACTTCATGTTGTAAAACCACAAAACTAGCAGCTCTTGTTCTCCACAATAAATACGTTTAACTCGTTCTCCTCCCTGGATTCTGTCTCTGTGCTCCTCATTGTATTCAGCTATTTTAATTAAATAAAAAATTCAAAATGTAAAAACATGTTAAGTTGTTGGTGGTGAATACAGAAACGCCTGTGTAACAAACCGGTTTCCTCCTGCTTAATACTTCCACTGCTTGCTGGAAGAACCTGAGGTGAGCTGATTATGTTGAGTCAGTGAGGGAGGACGGCTTGATCTCATTCAGCAAAAAACAATTTAGTTTACGCATGCGCACATTTTGTTTGTGTGATGGAGCATGTTGTTGGAGACGGAGAGAATATCCACATTGTTTCATGATGCCAGTTTCCCAGGATCTCTTGCCCCTCGCTCTCGCTCTGCGTGGGCATGTAGGCTACGAGTCTGAAACTTAAAAGGGGTGAGTTGGTCTGATTCTCCTGCTCATCAGCTGATCAGTGATCCACTGAGGAGAGAACTGCTCTCACTACGTCAGAATTCAGTTTTTTTTTGTCAAGTCTATACTCTCTGTAATTATTTTCCAATACATGCTGTCATTTAAAATTCCTGAAAACCTGGATTCAAGTCTTTCTAGTGAAATCATCTCCAGTTAGGAGAAACAGTCTTTAGGGGCTTGTGGGTGTGATTTCATCCGATTTAATTTAAAAAAAAAAAAAAAAAATTATTTTTGATTTTTTTAATTCAGATTCTGTCTGGTTTCTGAGCAGGTTGTGTGCAGTGAGTTTATCAGAATACGGCTCCGACTGAACCAGAGAGGGAATGTCCTGCAACATCAAAACAAAGGCTAAAAAGCGGCATATTCAAAAAGTCTCCTCGGTGTCTGTCTGCTTGGATGGGATCACCTGCAGCGAGGCTTAAGCTCGAAGGGAATCCCGCCCGCTTTGTCAAACAGGAAGACGGAGCGACAGGTTGAGCTGGAGCTCCATAGCGTCGGCGTCTGAAGGCTGCTGTGTGTTCAGTCCTCTCCGTCTGCCCAGAACTCCGCCTCTCCTCGCTGTGAGGCTCACTCATTTATAATTGGTGGCGACGGTTTCAAAGTAAGCAGGCCATCGCTGTGGTTGAGCGGTCTGACCTTTGACCTCGGCCTGGCCCAACATTGTAAACACTGCGGCGATTATCACATGGGCTCGATCTCTGTACAAACACTTATCTTGTGCCTGCCAAAGATTGAATTCAATGGAGACAATTACATTTTATTTATTTTCTCTGTGGCCACTCCCAGGCGCCGTGATGATCACATGATAAAGATTTCTTTTTTTTTTCCCAATGTATTAGTCTCCCCTCTTGCGAGGACCCTGTCCTTAGATGATTTATAGGAATTTATTTGACTTTATATCTAGATGTCAAAAAAAACCCTCATATTTGTAAATGATTAAATTCTTATCAATATTAAGTTGGAATGATACAAAAAATATATAAATAATATAAAATAATCCAAAAACAATTTTGACCATCAATTGGTCGTTTATCAGGTAAAAATGCTGAATATTCTCCGGTTTCAGTGTCGGCAAGAGAGAGCGAGAATGTGAGTGCTTTCCTTTTTGTTTTTTATCGTTTTAAATATTTTGGACTTTTTTTCCTATCAATCAATGAAGTAAAAAGAATTGGTCAACATGAAATGACATTGCAATCTGTTAATGTTCAGAACAGAAATCATCTACAAATCTCAGTAGTTAAAACCGAAGCAGGATTAAAGTGATTAAAACCTTTTTCTTTTTTATTTTGAAAAGTGGCGATGACGTTCATCGTTCTTACTGTTGGGCGGATGTGGGTCAGCAGTCTGCAGAGGTGGAGGCCTTGGGGTCACAGCTGAATGTCTTCTAACTGCAGAGTTTGCTGACGGACGGACAGAGCAACAGCATTTCTATGAAGAACAGAGTCCTGTACAAAGTCTGAACAAGGGACGTGTGAGAATTCACATTGACACTGCATGGCTTGTGTATGGGGACAATAATGAAGTCCTATGAGAGCAGATCAGGCACAGGACGAATGTAGAGTTTGGATGATTTGAATGCAGCGTGAGACGACATTTTTACACTGGAAAAGGTGATTTGACCTAACAGTGCCCCCTGCAAACAAACTACTTGACTACAGACCTGCACTCCTGGAAATTACTGGCTTGTGTTTCCACATGGACCGGGGTACGAGGCCCAGGTCGCCTGGTCTGTAGCGAGCCATCAGGAACAAAGGATCTGCGGCTAGGTTCAGGGTCTGAGCTCTGTGGAGGACACACATGATGGGAACATTAACTCCAGCTCTTTTTCTAAATACAATTTCAAGGTTGTTTTTTTTTTCTTGAGTATTTCCTTTATCAGAGTCTACTTTACTTCCACCATATTTCCATACACTAATATTATAAGTATTATACTATTGATAGAATTCGATACAAGTGGTGGCTGCGTAGGCTTGTTTCAGACTCGTGTGATATAAACATTTCCAATAACTCCAGACTGTAAAAAGAAAGAGTCACAGCATATTTTTATCTAAAGAAATAATCATCTTCAGTCCATATGCGTTATAGTTTAGCCTTTCAAAAACAACTTTTTCAATGCGGTCAAATGCGGTCCGGGAGCGTTCTCCATCTTTTTTAGGGTGATGACGTCATAAAGTATGAAAACAGACATTCAAAGCTTCATTCTAAAACCTCAATAGGAGCTTGGTAAAAAAAATCACCTAAATGACGTTGCTTTACTTCTCTCCTTCTTGATCCTCTGTTCTTTATTTACAGATAAATATGTTGTATATAACTCAAAACAAACGTTTTTTTTTGTAAAAAAGATTTTTGGAAATAAATAGGAGATGGCAGAGCATTCAAAGCTTATTGAGAGAGGAGTGTATTTTTGATTTAAATATTTCGACGGGACCAGTTCACAGCAAGTCTGGTTCCTCAGCAGGACTGTGCTGCTGTGAGGAAAGCATGCAGCGTGACTTTTATAAGCGCCGCTGTGGCGAGTGATTCCAGTACCTGGCTGGTTTGAGGTCAGAAGTCTGTGGCTTGGGTCCGGGACGGCTCTCCTCGGGAGTGGAGCCCGCTCCCCTCTGCAGGGTCTCCAGCAGCCTTTGACACTCGGTCTGGGGCGTCTTCTCTGAGTCCTTCAGAGGACAGACAACAGCAGAGCTTCCATCCTCAGAAATGATCTCATCGGTTGATATACTTGTTATTGAAACGTAAGAGGCAGAAAGCGAAACCTGCTCAATTCACTCTATTATCCGCTTACATATTTAAGGGGTTTAATTCATTTTTCAAATTCATCATTTCAAATGTCATAAGGTCAATGAGGTCAATCAGTTTACATCAACATCAACTCACAAGCAATTAAAATAAAAAGTGGTAGATGAGCTGTTGTCATATATAGTATATTACACATCCCTGTGCTGAGCTTACGACAATTTTCCATTTTGGAGAACAATAAAGTCATAGTTCTCGTTCTTTTTGTTCAGGCAATAAAAAGAGGGTTCATTCAAGTGTACCCTACATGGAGCCTGGATCAATAAACCACAGTTGAACAGATGTCACCATCACAATAATAAAGTTATTGCAAGTGGCGACGCCTTGACCGTGAAGCTGTTCTACATTCAATAATTATTTATTTTCTACCTACGAATGGATTAAAACATGGGAACAATTTGATCAAATTGAGGCCACCAATTGTTGCACAGAAATGAATAAATCTTGTTCTCGGTGTATATATTTGATTTATATTATATATTTTTTTTCTCTTAGGAGCACTCCTCGGCTCCGTACTCAGACTTATCGGGGGACATGATAGATATAGTGATGTTGACGTAAAGATGGTTAGTAACGGATCTGAAGTCTTCCTGGATGCTCAGGACTGTGTTTTCACCGTCAGGATGTGACTGAGAATGGTGACTGCTTCCTGCATGACGTCCTCCAGCTGCCTCCTCCTGCTGCGCTCCCTCTGGAGCTTGGCCCTCAGCTGATTGGCCATGGCTGTTTCCTGATAACAGGCTTTGGATGCTGAGACCAAGTGCTGTCTGCAAACACAACAGAGACTCCATGAAACCATGTCAGTGGGGGTATACCTCAGTGGTAGAGCATTTGACTGCAGATCATAGAGGTCTCTGGTTCAATTCCAGATGCCCCCTAAGTCACTTTTATGCTGTTTCACTGCTGCCATCACGAGTGTTAAATTGGCTTTGACCATCTGTTTACTTCTATGAATGGAAGCTTCATACTTTGAATCTTGAGGATTTTAACGTTCTTGAAAAGGACCTTACATGCCAATACATGTGAATCTTAATCATAGGTGTGGACAGTAGAAAAAGATTAAACTTTTTTTTACCTGAGAGCCTCTTTCTCAGCCAGCAAGCTCTTGTAGGTGGTGCTACGGTGCTTTAGCTCCACCTTCAGCTGCTGGCACTTCTTCGTCAGCTGCTCCACCTCCTGCAGTAGAGAGGATGTTGATGATATGCTTCTTCTTCTTTTTTTTTTTTCCTTACTTGAAAAAAAAAAGGACGAGGTAAAAAGAGGTTGTGACGGATGTTTTTCTCCGTCCAAATTTCACCTTGTGAGTCTGTGTTGGTGCTCTTAGAGACACCTACGTTCACGGGTGCAGGTGTGTAGTTGAGATCAAAGCAAAGGCCCATTTTGAAGACAGGTGTGGTTCGAGCAAGGGTGCCGCACCTAAGGGGGTAGGAAGTGGGTAAGAGGCCATTTGTCCCCCATTTTACGCCACTATTCTGATTAGGCGTCTCGGCTGGTGTTGCCCTAGATCAGGGCTGTCAATCATAGAGAGGGCTAAAATGAAAAACTGGGACTACGATGAGGGCCAAACAGGGTCAACATTTATTGAAAAGAATAGACATGTTTGATAATATTCACATTATCGTGGGCCGGATAGGATTGTCCGTAAATATTGTAAATATTATAAATAGGGAAGGAAGTAAAAAAAACTAAACGCAATAAAAATCTATTGGAACAAAAATACCATGTTTCACAAGCTACATAAAATATCGACTTTAACCTTCAAGACAAAGTACCAGTAAAAAAGTACCATATTTACCTCTGAGATGTAATGGAGTACAAGTATAAAGGTGCATGAAATGAGTACTGAAGTAAGCGTGCTCAGCTAGATCGTTGACAGCTGTCCCTCTTACCTTCTCGCGGCTGAATCTCTTCTGGGTGACAATGTCGATAATCTTCTTCACGTTGTCCATGTCGAAGCAAAGAACGCTCTCTTGGTCTCGCAGCTTGTCCTTCTCATTCCACAGATCCCTGTTCTCGTTCAGAAGGGCCTGGACCTTCTCCCGAAGCTCGCCGTGCTCAGCCCTCTCCTCCTGGATAATGTCCGAGGTCTTCGCCTTGATGTAATCGTCCGCTGTGTTCTGCATCTCCTGGGAAATCCTGTGGTTGTAGAGCAAACGTTCAAGTGTTTTGTTGCCGCTTTATTTGAAGCAAAAGTGAAGGAGATCGGCGGGAGAGATTCCTCAGAGCGATGTCATGCTAACTGTGTACTTTTCCCTCTTCGACTCGGCTTCAATCCTCAGGCTGCTGATGGCAGCTTCGTGCTCTTCCCTCTGACTGGCCAGCTGCTTCTTCAGAGACTCCACTTCCGACCACCACTGCATCAAGTGCATCAGCTGCTCCTCCAGCTCCTGATGCTCCTCGGACATTGCCGCTGAAGGGAGGAGAGGAGAGTAAAGCAGGAGAGGAGGAAGCTTGCCGCAGTGTGCTTCACACAAAGTCCGAGGAACAGTGTGTGAAAACTCCCTCCGTACGACTGTTTTTATCCCAAACAATCTGATCGCACACACTTTCTAGTCACCCATAAACATAAACTTCTCCCCCACCCGCTTAGATTTAACTGTTAACCTCAGACTCAGGCCGTCTGTCAGAGGCTGTAGTGGGTCTCAGTTTTTTTAATAATGCTCCAAAGTTAGAAGAATGTGGGCAAGGGAAAAACTAGCATTGGCCATTTTCAAAGGGGACCTCTCATCTGGAGATATCGGAATGAAAATGGGTTCTAATCCCGTGCAGTTTGTGCCGCAAACCATGCCGTTTTTAGGACAAATGTGGTATTTTAGTCTGTTCTAAAATGGTATATTTGAAAATGTCTGCATGCCTGGGTCCCTAAACAGTGTTGGAATTTCATGAATTGGGCATGTCTGGAAACCTGCGACTCTTGTGTATTCAATGAGCCCAATTCTATTCATGTGTGATGACGTGAGTCCCCATAGTACACATTTCATGTAGTGGGAATATAAAAAAAAAAAAAAAGAAACTTGACCTCGCTATATACAATGAGCTGTTTTGACCTCTAAGATCAGCCTCTGGAAATTTTACAACCACAAACCAGAGACCAAGGACGTTCAGAGGATGTAAAGCTTATTGACAAGCAGGAGCTCCTCAGCACTTTCCAGAACTGCGGAGCAATCCAGTCACAGGCAAATGCAATTCTTGACAGAAATAACCAAACTACAGCATGAATATTTCTATGGTGTTCCTCAGGGTCTTGGTCCCTTAATGTGATATTTTGTACGAATGTTTTTAACCATTTTTATCAATTGTCATAAAAAACAACAACAAAATGTTATATTTTGCATCGTGTGTGTGTAACAAATGGTATCAATACAAACATGTCAACTTATGAGACATAATGGAGCATTTAATGGCCATCATATGCTAACTTCAGAAAGTCCGAAGTCCTTATACACTCAATATTTCTTTCTGATCTATGGCTGGAACAACTTGGTGCACGATGCTGAGCTGCATCTCACGTGTTCCCAGCTTTCAGATGATGTACATCACTTCTATGTGACATATACTGTTGACTTTTTATCCCCCCCCACCCAGAACGTCCCCTGTCCCTCCACCCCTACCTCTCGATAAAAAAAGGGGAAACAACTGAACACTGTGTAGCAAAACCCACTTTTCCTCACCCAGCATCCTGCTCTCTGAGCTCAATTCATCGATCTGCTCCTGCAGCTCCTGCAGCTGCTGGCTGTGCTGCAGCTGCAGCGTCTCTCGGTCCTGTTCTGCAGCCCGCTGCTGATTCTGCAGCCACTCGGCCAGCTCATCCACCTTCTTCTCTTTCGCAGCCACGCAGCTTTCCAGATACGCGTTGATGTCTTTTTTGTCCTTCTCCAGCACGCCCTGCAGAGAGGCCAGGTTCTTGTTCTGTTTCTTCAGCTTGTCACACTCACGCTGACGTCTGCAGTACGAAGGTGTATTGTTATTATGGGAGTAACGATCCATCGACCTAGATCGATGCATGTTTAACGGTCCAATACGATCGATGCAAAGTGTAAACATGGATACATGTCATCATCTCCAAGTTGCCCTTTATTTTGAAATTCCCATGGCAGGTCTGTCACCATTCATCTTCCTTCAGAGCCAAGTGATAACATTTTCAAATCATATTTCAGTTACTTTTTGTGAGTTGATATAAATGTAAATGTAAATGGGCATGAGATCATCTCATATCGATCCCAGACCCCTGAATTGAATGGCATCATATCGTGGCAGACTTTGTGATATATTAGCAAATATATTATCATTGTCCTAAGAATCAATATAATATCAATCGTGATCTAACTTAAAGATTGTATTTTTTTTTTACGTTAAAACTTGAAGCTTATATATTTTTTTCAAACCGTTATCTATATATATATATATATATATATATATACATATATATATAATGTATGAAGCATATATAATGTATGAAGCTTGTATTTTAATATTTTTATATTCTTTATTGTGATCTATATATATATATATATATATATGTATATATAATGTATGAAGTTTGTATTTTTTTTTTTACATTAAAACTTGAAGCTTGTATTTAGTTTTACGTTTTTTTTAGTATTTTCTCAACATGGTCAAAAATGTTGTGCTTGGTTGGCAAAAAGGAAAAAGAAAAACAATGATGCATGTTGAATTGAAGTAACCAAGCTTGGATATAATATAATATCAATTCTAGTAATAATTATAGGAACCAGTAGTCGGAAGAGGCTCACAACCTATTCAGTCATTTTTCATGCAGTAATGCAACATATTCACTGCTTCCAACTTCTCAGATTTGCTTGTTTTCGTTTTCATGTATTTGATATCTTTGGATTTTGCACTTTAACATGATGGTTTAATAAAACATTCAACTTGAAAACATCACCTCCGGCTCTGTGGAGTTATACTGAGCATCATTCATTACATTTTATAGATAAAACCATTAATAAAGAAAAACAATCTGCATATTAAGAGCACATAACGTCACTTTATATTAGCTCATTCTGGTGTATATTATATTTATTGCAGCATATTATTATTTGACCTACTTTCACACATTAATTCTGTATTTTTTGTGACCTAGTGTTAAAGCTAATACAAACACTCAGTGTAGGTTGTAGGTTCTAGTCAGCTAACTAAATATTTTCATCATAACTAAATATTTTTCACATGAAATATTTGTTTTTATCGTGGCAGTGGCAATGGTGTGCAGTTCTCTGAGTCACAGTAGCTTTGCATGTGTCCCAACACAAACCGGTGCAGACACCTAACGGTACAGCTCACTCAGTCTTACCTCTCCAACCGCTCATCCAGATATTGAATTTGTATCAAATATAACGACTTGTCCCTGTCCACAGAACCGATTATATCCGCCATAGTAATGTATGTGTGTCTTTATCATGTATATCTTTCCTGCTTTGTGTTGTTTATAGTTTATCTCCGCTCTTTTATTCTTCTTTAGGGCGTTTTTTCAAAGAAAATTCTCAGAAAAATATTGTGAGAGAAACTGTTGCTAGGGAACGCTGCCTTCAGGGGTTGCTCGGAAAGTTCTACTCTTTACAAAAATAAACTATAATAATCACCAAAACTATTCAGACATAATATGATATAACATAATATAATATAATATAATGAAAGGAACTATTCGCGTTGTTGATAGGGAATGCTACCTTCAGGGACTGCTCGGAATATGTTTTTTTCTGAAATAACTAACCAGCATCAATTTTCTCTTTCAAAGCACCAATCCACACCTTCACATTATTAATAACACATTACAATTGTACATTATTCAAAGGTAAAGCAGCAACTCTTCACATTTGTTAAGCTCCAACCATGAAACGTTTTTACATGAAAAATTAAAAACAATGACATAGAAACATAGTTTCTCAATATTTATGTTCCATGATTTTATTTATGGCATAATTGTGTAAAAAAAAAAATGATGATCCACAATCAGTATGCTATTGTCCACATTCTAAGGATATGGTTTTACCAGGGATCCATCCTCTGTTGCTCTTCCAAGAGGTTTATTCCATTTTGTCTCCTTTAAAGTTTTTTTTTGGGAGTTTTGCTTTATTTGAAATGAAGGACAAAGGATGGACAGCATGTCTTATACTGTACAGAGGCACATTTTTGATTTGTGATATTGGCTATATAAATAAAATCGACTTGACTTAACAACTTAACTCTGGTTCTGCTGAATCAATTGTAATCCTTTAAAAAAAATGTATAAAATAATGTGTCTGAAAGGAGAGCAATGAGAAATATGTGGTACTCTTTTAACCATACATTGTTCTTTAAAAAGATCTGGATTTTTGCAGATGTGTCCAGTAAAAAAAAAAAAAAGCTCTGTCCAACAATAGGTTTTAATGTCGACTGAATCATTGTGTCATTGCGTTTATTAATAATCTCGATTATCAGGAATCAGAAGACCAGTCTTCCGCATCTTTTCATAATCAGAGCTTCTGAAAGTGAGATGTTTAGCAGACTTGAGAGTTGAACCTGAGGTAAATGAACCCTGCGTACATGTGTGAGGACACTTTCAGGTTAACTAAGTCATTTTCATAGCTGAGGTTTCTCCTCTGCACACTGTCATAACCTGTGTGGTGTCCTGCACGCTACCTGCACCTCCCACAAGTATTTAGCCCGAGGCCGGCACACTGAGTACCTCAGCTTTCTGTGTGTTACTGTCTGTTTTTCTTGGCTCTATTTACATCCTCTATATCCACCCACCAGAGTTTAGCCTGGGAGGAAGATGCCTTTAAAATACAAAATAATGTGCCCTTTGCACGAAAAGTGAGAGGAATATGTCTCCTCAGCAGGAAAGCATTAGACAGAGGGATACATGAGTGCAGAGACAAAGCAGTTTGTGGTGAGGGTGTGGAGGTCGAGGAGACAGATGAAGCGGAGACGTTCGACTCTCCCGACAGGAATTCAACTCACTAAAAATAAGTTTTAATTTAACCACAAACCAAAAAACGTTAATCTAGAGAACAATCCAATATTTTCAAAACTTTTTTTTTATATTACTTCAACAACATCATGACATTTCTTCTTTTTAAGTGTGGAGCAAAAGAACATACAACTACACAACAACAACAGCATGGAAGCAGGAGGCACTCAGAATCCAGACAAACAATGATGGAAAAAAAAAAAATAAAAAAAAAATAATCAACTTCAATATCAGTAAGAACATTATAAATTCACCCAGAAACAGCCAGTAAATGTTCTTGATTTTCAAAACATTTCAAAAATAATTTACAAATAAACCATGAAGCAAATGAGGTTTTGTCGCCTTTCTAGTTTGACTTATGAATATGTTATCACATTATTAAAACCTACAGCCAGGACTGTAAAAGCTACTCTGACTTCATGTCCTCAGCACAAGTGTTTAGAGTTATTATTATAATTTTTTTGTATTTTTAGAAAATATATTTGGCTGCTTTCAGGTGACTAAGAATGAGTAGATAAAAAGAGAAGTCAGTCTATATCCAGCAGAGTTTTAGTCCTGGCAATATGGAGAAGACTTTATGCAGGAATATAATAATGAATTGTATAAATATAACGTGTTAGACTTAGTTTTTGGTCTCTTGGGTGGGGTACATTAAAACAGGCATAAAAAACACACAGTAAAGAGCAAAACATATAATTAACTTATCACATATATAATGTAAATGTAATTATTCCATTTTATATTATGTACTTTATTTATGTTATTATTACATTGTAATATATATAATATATCACAAAAAAAAAAAAGTTTTATTCTTTCTGTGCGGCCCGGTACCAAATGATCCACGGCCTGGTACTGGTCCGCGGCCCGGTGGTTGGGGACCCCTGCATCAAAGAACTTAGAACCCTGACCTCATAATTCATGACGTCTGTACTGACGGACCTCAGAACATGGGGAGAAAAAGTAAAATACACGTCAGGCACAATGAACAATAAAGGTCCATAAAACCATTCAGGGTGTTCGAGTCACTACGAAGACACTTTAAGAACAGGAAAGCCGAGAAAAAGCTCTGAACCAGATAATGTCATTTAATAGTAGCGGCTTATGTCAGTTTGTGCTCCGCTGCGTAGTTGATCTGCCTCTTAATTGATCCACGAATACCATTTCGTCATTTGCTGTCTGGTGTCCTCACAACACGTTTACCTTCATGTTTGAAGTTTCAATAATAGCGGCAGGGCTTTGTGTTGCGGCTGCAGCAGCAACAGATCAACAGAACCCGACCTGCTGCAGGCCTCGGGCCGCAGAGCAGAGGGGAGAGGCACACTTCGAAATAGCTCCCTAAACGATGCTATTAACAATTCGTGTCAGGTATGTCAGCTGTTTGTTTCCCCAGTCGTCATGGCAGCCTGTAATTAATCTTGCAGACACACTGAGGCCTCATTTGACATTTTTTCAACACATCCAGCTTCCAACATGAAGCCTGTCCCCCTCACATAGTGTGGCTCGGGTTGCCGGTAAACATTTCATTAAACTGTAGGAACAGTGGTTCAATGACACACTGCAGCTGGCTTTATGAGGCTGCTGTTATTTTTTATAGACTTTTTTAATTGTCAACAAATCCCATAAAAAAAAAAAAACAGCAACGTGTTGGCCAATCTCTCTCTACTTTCTGACTTCCTGTCTGTGGCCCTCAGCTCTGAGCCCATTGGTTCCTACTGAAGTCGTAAATCTGAAAAAAAAAAAACGACTCACAGAAATCTAGTTTCGTGCTTAGAAAAGTCACTTCCTAAAACAGCTGGTCCCCGTAGTCAACATCACCGTTACTCAACAGGACAATTCTGTAAGATATTGCACATTGTCATTCATAGAGATGGTGGGTGCAAGTAGCAGTACACACTCTGTACTTGGACAGTTCAGGGACTTGAACCAGCAACCCTCTGGTTCTCCAGGCAAGTCCCTATGGACTGAGGTGCTGCCGCTGTCCCAAAGCATCCAGCATAACCTCCCCATATATTGTTGACACCTCCCATGTATAGACTCAGACCAACAACATTTTGGTTCGGCTCTTAATTCTGTCTGTGGCTCTCAGCTCCAAGCCCATTGGTTCCTCCTGAAGATGTAAATCCTTAAAAACTGAAATATATAGTTACATTTTTAAGACTAAAGCTCAGAAATAGTGCATTTAGTTGGGGACTGATTTTGGCGGCGGATTAATCTGCATTTGGCGCTCTACTGAGTATATGTGTGTGTGTGTGTGTGTGTGTGTGTGTGTGTGTGTGTGTGTGTGTGTGTGTGTGTGTGTGTGTATGTGTGTGTGTGTGTGTGTGTGTGTGTATGGTAATGAAGGAACATGTCACCCAATGGAGCTCTTTGGCACAGAGGAAGAAGATACTGTATATCAGGCTTTAATGCATTCCACCTGCAGCTGTATTTATTAATATTAGGTTCCAGATTGGACGTTTAACATCAGAATCATCAAGACAAAGAGAAAATAAAAATGTTCTCACAGGTGAACACAACGTCTAACTCTGTCACTAAACACGGAAGTTCTCTAAATTCAATTCAGCAAAAAAAAAAAAAAAACCTCACACCAGTCACAAACATCCGATTAAACTGCACTAAAACAACGCGTTTAGATCTTGATAACGGTTAGACCATCAAATCCTGAAACACGCTATTCACACCTCATTATTAGATCTATACCTGTTGCTAAAAGACACTGACACTCTTCACTGAACCACGACAGTAACTCTGTAGTTTCTGCACTCAAACCAACAGTATCCACATAAGTTGTGTGAAATTACAACGTACTGATTTTTATCATTGTGTGGGGATGAACCCACAATTGAGCTTCATTTCAGAACACTTTATTATAGCGTTAAGGAAGGGAGTGCCTCTTTAAAACCTCGTGGGTGTTAAACATTTGATGGATGAAATTATTATGAAGGTCACCTTCATTTAAATTTCTGAATTAGAATAATTGTTTTTTAACCAACAGGAACAAAACCACAAAGCAGGTTGAATCCAACTGTAATTTTCCTTCAGACCCCTCCTTTGAGATAAAAGTTTAATGATGAGGCTGGATTCCTGCAGGGTGTTTGCTGCTGCCGTGATCACCGCTCTGGGAAGCGCTCACATGCGCTATCAAGATGTACTAATATGACTTTCGAGCTCCAACGTGCCCCTGCCTTGTGTTTCCTACAGCCGAGCCTTTTCCTCTCAGCACATCGGTATTCTGTTACCATGCCAGTGCCAAACAACAGACAGCGGCCAGCGCAGCGTCAAACAACATCAAGAGCAGCAAGGAAGTGAAACGTTCCCGAGACAGTGATGGGTGTGAAAAAAAAAGCTTTACAACATCTTTATTGAAATTGACGGAGACCTTAGCTGTTACAGTGTGCAACAACACTGTCCTGGAATCGAGTCTTTGACCCCTCGCTCTGACTCGTCTCTCCGTCTTCTCAGGAATCCATCAATGTCGGTTTCACTTCAAGTCATCACTCTCTGCCTGTGTTGCAACAGAGATGTGGGCCACATCCGCTCTGACACACTGATCTCCTGTTGTGTATATGGATCAATACAGAGGAATTCTCCTCTTGCGACAGTCTTTCTTCCAGAGAACTACCTGCAGGAGTTCGGTACATTTATCTATTGTGCAAAGATACATACAGGATGTGCTGAAACAAAAAGTGGGTTTGTATGCATTTAAGTATACGAGTTACGGCCTTCTCTCTCCAGTGAGATGATTTCTTACATATCAATGAGGAAACTCTTTTCCCCAGGTATATGTCTCCTGGAGAACACTGATTTCATTCGGGTCTTTCAATAGATTTGAACAGGTATGCAGGCGCATGACAAATCTTGAGATGGGGATAGTATCAGAGTGACTCTCCCTCCCCATGTTGCCCGTCAACAAAAAATACAACAAGTTGGGTTGATTAGTCTACCTAAATATATATATATATATATGCTGGGTTAAATGTCACCTCATAAATGGGTCATTATTATTGTAATATTTGGCCTACAGTACAATGTGTAAAAATGTTAGTTGAATAGACTGTGCATAAAATAACTTGGATATGGACGTTTTAAGATTTCGTAATGCAATTCATAAAAACTTTCTGTAATAAACACCTAAGAGTTTTTTTCCTAAAGACATTTTATTTGACATTGGTGAAACGGGGTATGGCCTTGACACCTCAGTGATTGGCAGATTAGATAAATGTGTAAACGAGCAGGAGTACCTAATTAAGTGGATTTTCTATTATTTTAATTTCTTTTTATGATTCCTTTGTTCCCACATCAGCGAGGTCTTTGTGTAAAAATGGATCATATACATCTCAAGAGATTTTCTGGTTAAATAAAGATGAAATTCTTAAAAAAAAAAAGAAGGTTTTTCTTAAGTGCATGTAAATGTTCTGGCAAAAAGAAAGACTGCAAGCGAAGAGCACAGTCTACAGGTTAAACTGTATAATAGCACGTAAACTATAATTCCTGTAGATAGGATTAATTCCGTGCAAGTGTAATGAATGTTAGTCATGCATTACAGTATATGCCTCTGACACATATTTTACTATATGTCTATAGGTAATGCGATATGTTAGGTGAAGCCTGCAAGTCTGCTGTTTACTTCATGATTGTGCAGACAGGAGATAAAAGGAACTTTTTAGAGTTTTGAAATCCTGTCTCATGGTGTTATAGAGCTGCAGCAGCTGAAAGAGACGTCATGCTCATGGATTGGCTTTGTTACTCAACCTGGATTTTTGGATTCTATTTCATCTTTTCACGTATTCCTAAAGCAACACAGACCATAACAAAGGGCTATTTCTCGTGTGAACGCCTGCTATCCAGTGGATATAAGTGTCTCAGCAGCGTCTGCTTGGCACATAGAAACACACCTATGGAAAACTTCAGCTGGATAAAGTTTCACCTGGCCTGTTGTGTGAACAAAAGAATGTCCTCTCTCTCTGCTGTGAAAAACACAATACGCTGACGTACAACAGCTATGACCCATGTCAGCAGAGGATTTCAGTGTGCGAACAGCACGCTGTGTTAAAAATACAGTTGAGACTAGAACAACAGAAGCGGCCGCGTTTATGAAAACATCTACCATAGAAATGTAATAGGTGTGAAAGAGCTTATTGATGCTTCAACACTTCGCTTGGCTTCAAAGATCTTGGATTCTACTTTCAGTGTTAAAGGTGTCAGAGTGTGTTGAAGGGATCCTCTTATTTATCTGACATTAGGGTGCCTTCTGTATGTCAGTTAAAGACAATGCGGTCTTTTTACCCATGCTGGTGTAACAAGTGTGATCTTCCATTGTGTTAAAAAGATACCACAGGATTCCCAGTTGAGTTGGTTTATTCTGGTAATAGACAAACAGTACAGTCACTGCATTGTTCCGGAACATGTATCCTCAGTGATGATACTAACAATAAAAACAAACAAACACTCGTGTTACCATACAAACACAAAGGCTTGGTAGTTGGCTAAATGAGCTAGCAACATAGCATGCCGTTGGTGGTAGAACGGATTTAACTAATAATGCAAATCTAGAATTGAACGAAAGCCTTTGTACATGTCTAAAATCCTCTAGGTACATACAGTATACATTCATATGATACAGTTATGAACAAAAAGAGAACACTCTCCTAAAATAATCTGCACATAACCAAAGATGCTCTATAGCTAAAGATGACGCATTACAAGCAGCACCAATGGTGTGAAATGCATACACCTAATGTATTTATACCTTATTTAGCTAAAATTAGATATTTACACAGCTAACAAATATATTTAGCATTATGAATGTTAGTTAGCTAGGGCGTTCACAAACAATAGTTGATGTTAGCTTAAGATGTTCACACAGTTTGACTAACATTAACAACTGTGTTGCCAGATCTCACAAGAGTTTGTTGCTAACTGACAAATCAGACAAATTGGTAATTTTCTCCAAAGACCTTTGTTCAGTTGTAGATTTGCATGTTAGTTCAATCCGTTCTACCAACAACGGCATGCTATGTTGCTAGCTTATTTAGCCAACTACCAAGCTTTGTGTTTGTATGGTTACATGAGTGTTTTTTTTTCTTTCTAGTATTATCACTGAAGATACATGTCAGTGATTTGTCCGTTTGTCCCATTTCACCGTCACACAATGTTCCGAAGTTATGTGGCTTGTGAAAATTCGGTCCAATATTTACTTCGGTGTCATAATCTGTGCTCACGTTCACTGCTCCCATTGGAGTTAAAAGACTCAGACCTGCCGCTAGTCTCCTAAAGAAGCGGGGCAAGGGTGAAACCCACGTGACACAGAAACAGGAAGCTGAATCTCAGCGTGCGTTCTCCTTTTTAAGCCGTCACTGTTATAACCGCGATTTACCACTTACACGGGCAAGTTAAACTGGGAAGAATATAGGGTCACGCCCTTTTAGGCTACTAAACACGTTTTAAAGTGACAGAACACTTAAATACACCAAAAATATATATACCAAAAAATCTATATACCGCTGGTGCCATGGCAACTAGAAGGATTGCTAACTATGTTACACTGGCAGCATGATGGCGGGCTGTCAGATAGTCCACCACTTTGGCCCAGACTGAAACATATCAACAACTATTGGATAGATTGCCGTGAACTATAGATATTCATGTTCCCCTCAGGATGGATTCTAATGATTTGGATGATCCTCTAAGTTTTTAACAACCATGTGATGGATTGTGATGAAATGTGGCTCATCATTCATGTGACACTCGGGAAGAAATGTAATAACTCAACATATCATCTAGAGTCAACATTTTATACACTGTATATGCCCAATACTTTAGTTTTTGACCAAATAACTGCAGAACTGATGAGAGTCCCATCAGCTAAGATGGCGAACATGGTAAACATTATACCTGCTATACGTCCGGCTGTTAGCATTGTTACTGTGAGACTGTTAACATGTAGCTTAAAGGACCGTAATAAGTACAGCTGAATCAGATCGTATTGAATCAGCTGAATCGTAGTGTATTATACTGTTACATATTCATTTTATTGTTTTCTATCAGATCGTGGACCATGTATCTAAAATAAAAAACATCTGAGGTGGACTGATGCTGACCCTCCATTACCTGTGATCTCCAACCAAGAGAAGATCCCTTTTCTCAACTCTTATGGTTAAATTCACTTTTGATCTCCAACATTAGTGAGTGGATTCATATCTCGTTGGGTGTGGACAAACGTGCATACATGAACCTTAATAAAAAAAAAATAGGCTCAGGACAAAGACAACACTCAGAGGAAGTGTGTGTCCCCATTGGAAAGGGGCCTGAACTTGGATGGATTTGATGGATTTGAACTCATGGTGGCTGAACTTAAGGGGGTTAAAGAGTTCAGACGCAAGATAATCAGGAGATTAATGAAGCAGAGTCGGAGCACATTAAACCTGCTCTGTTTGTTGTTCACTTTAGTGCAGCATGTACGTCATAGAGACGATCCAACATCCAGTTAGTCTGGATTTAATTTAGAATTAGTAAACAGAATAAATGACTGTGAAAAAAAAAATGGTTATCTTAACAATTTAGTTTACAAAAAATGTCACTTGATTCAAAACAGCAACCACAAGCTGATTAACAGTGAAACTCACATTTTAAATAGCTTTTGGTCGCTTTACACATGATCAGCAGTACAGTATGTTTACATGCAAACTATCGCGGTCAAATAAACCTGCGTGACGCCACACAGTTAAAGCCGTTAAACTGAGTTCAAGTTCAAGTTTATGCGTTGACATCCACACACAGTGGGTGTGTGTTTGTGTGAGTGGAACCAGTGTATCATGACTCAATTCATGTTGCATGCAGCACTAAATGACTATATTGCACATCATGTAAAGCAATAATGATATACTGCATGCTGTTGTGTTGCGTGCAGAGAGAGAGGCAGGCAGGCTATCAAAGCAACTCTAAAAACATTCCAGAAGTTTCAGTGAGAGTTTCTGTGGTCGAAGCCTGAGGAGAGACGAGGAAAAACAAAACTAAAGTCCACACGCAAGGAGAGGAGAGGACACAAGGACAGAGGAGATGAGAGGAAACGAGGAGAGGAGGAGAGGAGGAGAGGAAATGAGAGGAAACAAGGAGAGGAGAGAGGATGAGAGGAAACAAGGAGAGGAGAGGGACAAATGAGAGAGAGAAGAGAGGAGAGTGGCGAGAGGAAAAGGGAGAGAGGAAACAAGATGGATAGAGAGAAGGGGAGAGGAAAAAAAGAGATTGGAAAGGAAACAAGGAGAGAGAGGAGATGAAACAAGAGGAGGCGAGGAGAGGAAAAGGGGAGAGCAAGGAGAGGAAAAAGGGATGAAAGGAGAGGAAGAAAGGAGAGGAAAAATATGAGAGAGAATAGAGGGAAAAGGGAGGGGAGAGGAGGAGTGGAAAAAGAAGAGAGAGGAGAGAAAACAAGGAGAGGGCTAAAAACAAGAGATGAGGAGGAGAGGAAACAAGGACAGGAGGACAGGAGACAAGGAGAGGAGAGGAGGAGAGGAAGCAGGGAGAGAGAGGAGAGGAGGAAACAAGGAGAGTAGTGGAGAGGAAGAGAGGAAGCAAGGAGAGAGAGGAGAGGAGGAAACAAGGAGAGCAGTGGAGAGGAGAGGGAGGCCCAGGGCAAGGAATAAGATCCTGGGTCCCTATGTGATCAAAATCCAATTACCACAGATCAGAAGTCACAAAGATCAAACTGTTGAACTGAGGAGGAGCAGAAATTAAAGAAGTGACAGGTGTGAAAGAGAAGGTGAGAGTTCAGCCACATTTACACACACCTGTTGTAAGTAAAATGATGAAGTGAAACGTTGCACGGAGACAGAAATCCTGGACTCGAGCCTGTTGTGCAGCTGCAGAAGAGATTCCCCTGCAACTTTGTGATGCAGACAGAAGGGGGGGAGGAGGAGGAGGAATATTCTTGGGGGGGAGAGGGCGTTCGCGTGCATCTAAAAATAATTTTAGCTACCAACAATATTAATTCCAGAGGTGGGCGGGGTTTACCTGGCCACAGGCAATCTGACTACACCTACTCTGCATATCTACTATATATAGAGTCTGTGTGCTGAGTGTAGAACTAGATTGGTGATTAAGATAGAATTTCAGAGCAAGAAAGAGAGAACATGAAATAAAACGAGTGAAAAATAGAACGCAAGACGTATTTAAAGTCTTAGAAAGTCTTAGAAAGATAAGTAGAGGCTTGTGATCTCATAACAATCTGGGGAAGACTGAAAGACAAAGAGTTGCAGAAGATGCTACATGATTACAGCTGCACCCGAAGGAGATTTTCAGATCAAGACAGGACTGAGAGAAAGACTGAGGGGGTGAAACAGTGAAGGCACAGTGAGAAGCTGCAGAAGACTCCTAACAGTAAAGAAGACCATCAAACATCGACCATGCCTTCCTCCTCCTCCTCCTCCTCCTCCTCCTCCTCCTCCTCCTCCTCCTGCAGACAGCTCCCTGTGGCCCTGGGCCCTTTGGAAGCAACCAGCACCTCCTCCTCTTGTTCCTGTTCCTCGTCTTCCTCCCCACGTCCCCCTCCTCCTCGGGGCCGTCGCCCCCGCCGGGTCCTGTACCCGGCCTCTCAGAGCAGGAGGCCCCCCCTAAGGGAGGCCCCGGACCAGGCCTGCCGCTGGCTGCTGCTCCTCTCCGCTCTTGTCTTCCTGCAGATCTACACTGAGGAGACGCACACCTGCACAGGTCAGTTTGCACATATCTATTTAAAGGCTCACACCTGATCCGTCACAGCAAAATACGAAGACTTAATTTCTTTGTGAATTTTTTGAGAATGTAATAATAAAGGAGATGAGGGAAGAATGTTAAACAGAGAGAAATGTCAGTGACTGTAATAGAGTTTATTGTTTGACAATATCAGCTAGGTAGTCAACTTAGCTAAATGTATATTAATGGATAATTATACACAAATTATACACTATGTTTATGTTTTCATTTTGGCACCTGATTTTGATTTTATTTTAGCCCTTTGGAAATGTCTATTATCCTAGTTTTAGCTTTAATTTAAGTTCAGTTTTAGTGTTTCAGAAACAAGTGGTCCGAATCCATAATTATGTTTTTTAACTTCCCGTCTACTTGAAGTAAAAATGTTGACACCTGCTGATTTTTAGTCGTAGATATTACCTGTTGTAGCTGTCGTTCTTTTTCTGTCCAAAGTTCACTTTTTTGTGAACTTGCAGAGCTCCAGGACCAGTGTCCAGACACGGCAGCGTCTCAGCCCCAGGAGGGAGAGGGGAGCCTGAGCACGGTGGAAGGATGGGCGGGAGAGGAGCCCTGGAGGGTCCAGATGGTCGGTGGAGTTTCAGAGACTCAGCTGGAATGTGTGGTAGCGTGAAAGAGGAGCAAGTCATTTTCAATCACGGCATCTTGTGTACCCAAAGAATCTGAATCCACATGGAGGCAAGAAAATAGAAGAGGCTGAAGACAGATCGTGAAGACGATGTTGGTCAAGGATCGACGAGTTGAGACATGTCTTCTTCTTAAACACTTTCAGTTCTATCAGTGGTTGGACAAATATGTTTGGGTTAGAGCTGACCTCTGACCTTTGCCTTCTGTGCGGTTCTTGCAGGCGGCAACCTCCATTTTTTAAGAGTGAAGCCAATGCGCTTTAAGTACCTTAAAATTGCATTATTTTAAAAGGTCAGTAGGGGGCTAATCTTCTGAATGCAAAAAGAAGACAGAAAATGACCCTGCGTGTTTTCAGTTCTTGAAAGTTAATTGTATCAGTTTAGTCGCCTAGAAATGTCTTGTTCTTATATACAGTCTATTGGTCCTTGTAATGATGCTGATTTAAGAAATGAGGAGATGCTGATATTTGAGTGAAGTTACTCCCTGGAGGACAAAAGACTCAAAGTGCAGCGACTGGTTCAGTTGATACGCTGACGACGATGTGCTATCTCTTTGTAAAAGACTGAATATAAATTGATCAAAAAAATTCAGCAAAACTGCCAACGGAAAAAGGTTTTGTAACTGTAACTGTTTAATATCTATATAATTTTAAATTGCAATAAAGTCTTCAAGCGTGTGCGTGTGCAGAGGTGGTTGAAAGTATATTTTCAAGTACTGTCCTTAAATAAATAAAAAAAATTTATATGAGTATTTCCATCTTATGCTACTTTATACAAGTTACTTTGATGGTTAAGATTTTACAAACACAATATATATCAGTTTATAAAATATAATTAGTTGTTATATATTAAACTACCTGAAGTAGCTTAAACAGCTTTAACATTTATGCATCAGTAAGGATAATTTAATAAAATAAAAACTTAAAATCTCCCGAAGGAAATTAGTTTGCAAAAGAGTAAAATTACAAAAGTCTAAGACAACAATAACAATAAGGTGCAAATCCAAAATATATAGAATATATATAATGCCAAAATCAGATTAACAGTATGGATCATAAAATATATATATATATATATATATATATATATATAAAAACACGCACTTACAGGACCAATTTTTCTGGAGTTTTTTTTACTTTTTCTACTTTAAGTATATTTTCCTAATTATACTTATGTCCTGTACTTTTACTTTAGTAAGATTTTAACTTTTACTGGGATATTGCAACTTTTATTTAGGCAAAGGATGTAAATACTTCCTCCAGCACTGGCATGCAGTACAAACTCATATATCTGTATAATCAGACAATGATCAGCAGTTTATGGTTCAACTTGCTCTCCCGTCCGAAAGCCGACAGCGCCACCTTCGTCATGAAGCAGACTGGGAAACTGTGTGTCTGTGTGTGTGTGTGTGTGTGTGTGTGTGTGTGTGTGTGTGTGTGTGT